>JARQOD010000002.1:70780049-70892967 GCA_033576555.1 Oophaga sylvatica | reverse complement strand
TGTTTAAATACTAGATGAAGTATTTTCCTTGTTACGTGTCAATTAAAAATGTCTATACTCCAAACAAGAGAAATATAACCTTTAGTACCATAAGATGATGATTTTACTTTAAAAAATATATGTAAATTAATAATTGACAAACATAAACGCATACATTAACATGTTGAAAAGCAATGCAAACCACAATAAAAATAGGTTAAATAATCTGCTATACGGTTTTAAATAAAAGCATACAAGTACATATCAGAATCCATTAATGATGGATAAGTAACAGTATGTACACCATTTTCATTTGCTGAATAATATCACTAAAAAGTTTTTAAAAATATCTAAAATTTCCATCATGTAATACTGATAATATGTGCCAATCATTTATATTAACAAAAAAAACCTTTAAAAAGTGCATAGTGAAAACAGCTATTTATGCCTGACTGTGGACTTGCAAGCATGACAACGGATAGATAAGGTATATAGAGATGACACTGCATAGCCACAGATGGTGAATGGCGATGTAATACTGTACCTCAATAAAGTGTGTGTTACTAAGTACTACATCCTTATTTTTATATAGCTTTCTAAAAGGGTACGTGCATGTATGCTTGCGCCTTTGTTTGGACGCACAGACTGGCTTCCTGCTGTGACGCGTTGGGTATTGGAGCGTCTGTGCGTCTTATGACGCAGACTAACATTCACGGTGCGCATCGTTCATCATCGCAAGCGTACCGACAACACAAAGGCGTTGTCATGACTGCTTTACTCAGTAAACATGCACCTATGATGAAACATACACGCATGTGCCCTATTACATAACAAGCTACAAGAAAAATGCGTGTGAGGTGTGACACAGCTGTTTTGTTAAGGTACAGTATTATATCGACATTGTACAGGTGTCGCTATTCAGTATGATAAATAGATATCATTCACCTATTCTATCAGTTGTCGTTCTTTCAGCACCACTTACAGGTATATATTTTGCTATTGTGACTATGCACTATTGACTTTACCAAGGTAATGCATGATTTTTGTTAGCGATTATCATGTTTACATGAAGGACCTTTATGATATGGGCTGTTAACTTTCTAATCAAATATGTATTTTTTAAAATGACACAAATATAAGTAATGTTGAAGAGGACTATTCCTACATGCATTGTTTGCACAATATTACAGGTGTACATCACGTCCCTTAATCAACATTGGATATTATATTTACTTGTATGCTTTTATTTCAAAGGCAAGAACACTGAAGTATAACCTTCGCACTGCAGCAGTTGTCAAAGTTCAACCCACATTATGCACTTCCAACATTGCAGTATTTGAGTCATCATGATGTGAGTTGGATTTGTCTAAGCTATGGAGTGACAAGGTTGACCATCAGTATCCTATAGCATAAGTAGGCTTTTGTGTTTGCATTTGTTTTCGACATGTGCATATCTGTAATAATATGTCACAATTATTTTGTTACAGATTTGTGACAAAGACAAATCATTTTATGGTTTGAAAGTTGACGTTTCAAATGTTTACAGCTTAGAAATCATGGTGTAGCCTCATATCTATGTGTAGCACTAGACACTTTGAGATGTCATTTTTTTTTTTCACCATGATTAGGTAGCTAGCAGTAATTTTTGCCGGACACACAGCAGGGGAACAGCAGGCGTTACTGAACCCCACAAACACATCAGCGATTGTTTTCATCTGTGCATCTAACACTTCTGAGCAGCAACTGGCGCTGTTGAAGCCCAGGGTCAAGGAGGGTGTAGGCAGAGGCCTAGTATGAGACGTTTGAAGTTGAAGTTGTAGTTAGCAGCAGTAATTTTTGCCAGACACACAGCAGGGGAACAGCAGGCGTTACTGAACCCCACAAACACATCAGCGATTGTTTTCATCTGTGCATCTAACACTTCTGAGCAGCAACTGGCGCTGTTGAAGCCCAGGGTCAAGGAGGGTGTAGGCAGAGGCCTAGTATGAGACGTTTGAAGTTGAAGTTGTAGTTAGCAGCAGTAATTTTTGCCAGACACACAGCAGGGGAACAGCAGGCGTTACTGAACCCCACAAACACATCAGCGATTGTTTTCATCTGTGCATCTAACACTTCTGAGCAGCAACTGGCGCTGTTGAAGCCCAGGTCAAGGAGGGTGTAGGCAGAGGCCTAGTATGAGACGTTTGAAGTTGAAGTTGTAGTTAGCAGCAGTAATTTTTGCCAGACACACAGCAGGGGAACAGCAGGCGTTACTGAACCCCACAAACACATCAGCGATTGTTTTCATCTGTGCACTTAACACTTCTGACAGCAAACTGGCTGTTGAAGCCCAGTCAAGGGTGTAGGCATAGCCTTATGATCATTTATTGAAGTTGTAGTTAGCAGCAGTAATTTTTGCCAGACACACAGCAGGGGAACAGCAGGCGTTACTGAACCCCACAAACACATCAGCGATTGTTTTCATCTGTGCATCTAACACTTCTGAGCAGCAACTGGCGCTGTTGAAGCCCAGGGTCAAGGAGGGTGTAGGCAGAGGCCTAGTATGAGACGTTTGAAGTTGAAGTTGTAGTTAGCAGCAGTAATTTTTGCCAGACACACAGCAGGGGAACAGCAGGCGTTACTGAACCCCACAAACACATCAGCGATTGTTTTCATCTGTGCATCTAACACTTCTGAGCAGCAACTGGCGCTGTTGAAGCCCAGGGTCAAGGAGGGTGTAGGCAGAGGCCTAGTATGAGACGTTTGAAGTTGAAGTTGTAGTTAGCAGCAGTAATTTTTGCCAGACACACAGCAGGGGAACCAGCAGCGTTACTGAACCCCACAAACACATCAGCGATTGTTTTCATCTGTGCATCTAACACTTCTGAGCAGCAACTGGCGCTGTTGAAGCCCAGGGTCAAGGAGGGTGTAGGCAGAGGCCTAGTATGAGACATTTGAAGTTGAAGTTGTAGTTAGCAGCAGTAATTTTTGCCAGACACACAGCAGGGGAACAGCAGGCGTTACTGAACCCCACAAACACATCAGCGATTGTTTTCATCTGTGCATCTAACACTTCTGAGCAGCAACTGGCGCTGTTGAAGCCCAGGGTCAAGGAGGGTGTAGGCAGAGGCCTAGTATGAGATGTTTGAAGTTGAAGTTGTAGTTAGCAGCAGTAATTTTTGCCAGACACACAGCAGGGGAACAGCAGGCGTTACTGAACCCCACAAACACATCAGCGATTGTTTTCATCTGTGCATCTAACACTTCTGAGCAGCAACTGGCGCTGTTGAAGCCCAGGGTCAAGGAGGGTGTAGGCATAAAATATTGAGTTATTGCCTTGTTACGTGGCCATTGCAAATGTATGTACTTCAAACAAGAATAAATGAAGTTTTACTACAACAATAAAATGATAAATTTCAATTACAAGAATAGAAAAATATTTATACTTGACAGTCCTCTGTGGTTGATAACGTTTAATGGCTAACTGAAAATATGGTAACAATTCAAAGCTTTCGAGACTACTCAGGTGTCTTCATCAGGCTAAGAGTAAAGCCAAAAATGAAGAATCACATATTTCTACACACAACAGGACACAGGAATAGCTAAGACAAGTGAGGGAGGGACAAGTGAGGGGAGACCGGCAACAAAAAGGAGAACAAGGATGAATTATCAGCGCCACACAATCACAGATAAATTAATGAATTTACCTGTGGCAAAAGACTTTTGTATGCCCGGTCATAGCATCATGGATATGGAATTACTGGTATTAAAATATAACTTCAAATATGAGAAACGTACAAAGGTTTCAGAATATAAGCTCATCATGACCTTTGACACTGTTAGTGATGGAATGAATAGATCACATGGATTTATGTCATTCTATATCAATTAAGGAATCTGCGTCTATGCCCTTCCAGGGTCATGAAAACCCAAAAAAATACGCCAATGAGAGGGCAATCAAACTTTCTATCCTTATCTAGGAACTGTTCCAATATTTATGTTCATCCCTGTGAGATAATGACAGTTCTGATACACGTCACTTACTTGTCTTACCTATTGCACTATTCCTGTGTCCTGTTGTGTATAGAAATATGTGATGCTTAATTTTTTTAGTTAGTCTTTCCCTGATGAAGAGACGTGAGTAGCCTTGAAAGCTTGCAATTTGTTTCCATCTTTTCAGTTATCCATTAAAAGGTATCAACCACTGCTGACTCTGAAGTCTAAATATTTTTCTATCTACTGGCTAACACGGTACAAAGATACACATGTTTTCTAATTTCAAGAAGGAAAAATAAAGAAAATACAAATATAAACGCATATATGCACATGCCAAAAATAAATGGAACAACACAACACCCAAAAAATTGGTAACAAAATATAGTGTTGTAAATTTAAGAATAAAAGTCCATTTTTTTTTTATGAATAATGCTTAAGGAACGCTATGTTAAACCATAACATAGTGAAGACAATGGATTTTGTAATAGTCACTCATCATCATCATCGCAAATTTTATGTGACAGTCACAGACATTTCAATTATTTAAGTTCATAAAATCGTAACTTTCTATAGCATGTATGACATGTCCAGCATGGACTCATCAATGTGATTGATGACACAATAATGTACAATAAAAAATAACCATTTAAAAAAACATTAGGCATTGTTTGTCACAATTTAAGTGTGTGCCTGCAAGTGTAGGTGAAACAAAGGCTACGGATAGCAAAGGTATATTCTATGTCTGTATCAGACAGTGGACAGCCTCTGATGGGTAATGCCGATGTTATACTGTACGTCAATAAAGTCTGCGGCTGAAATCATGCATTTTTTGCTTGTAGAGTGTTGAAGAGGGTAAAAGAATGTCTGGTTGCGCAAAGCTTTATCCGTCAACACTACCTTCCTACTGTCACGCGTAGGGTAGGGTAGCGTGTGGCAATTAGCTGACTATCAAATGTGAGGTTAGGCTGCGTTATTGCGCACTAGGGACGCAAAAAAAAATACAGCAGTAATAATTTAATGTGTAATACTCCACCTATGACAAACAAAAAAATTACGTTCCCTCTTTAACAATGTACAAGACTAACAAGCCTAATGGTTGACGCTGACTTAATTGAGATACAGTATTACATCAACATTGTCCATGAGTAACTATGCACTGTGATACCTATATACCAGTATTAATTTATATCTCTTGTGGTTGTTTCAACAGCACTTGCAGGTATAACTACCTATTGTCAGTATGCATGATGCACTTTCTAGATGTAATAATTTATTATTGGACATTATTACCATGTTTACATGCTGGCCATTTCATATATGGTGTTTGAAGTTACAGTTGGCATCAGTATGTGTATTTTATAATGTCTGTCATAAATAAAACTCGTGATGATGATGATGAGGATTTAATGATTCGTACATCCATTGACTGCATTATCTTACAGGTACAGATAAAGTTCCTTAAAAAGCATTAATTCATAAGTCTGAAATGTACTTTTATGCATTAATTTCAAAATGTGAAGAGTAGACTATGTTTTATTTTTTGTTACCATTTCTAATAGACATGTGCAGATATGCGCTGTGATGACAAATTATTATTTGTCCATATTTGTCATAAAAATTTATCATTCTAGGCCTGCAAAACTTCACAATTTCATGTTTTCAGCATAACAAGCAGGGTGACGGCTCTTCCCTATTTGGAGCATGTTGGTCATGTGTTTTTCTGTCCATGTGTCGGGAACAGGAGACTTCTTGCCGTTGACACAGCAGGGGAACAGCTGGCGTTACTGAACCCCACTAACAGTAGAGCTTGTGTTTTGTTCTGTGGACACGACACTTCTGAGCAGCAACTGGCAGTGTTGGAGCCCAGGGAGTAGAGTTCAGGTGGTAGAAAGATGAACATAACAGGAGACATGGATAACGTTGCGAACCAGTTATTTAATCTGAAAACGGACAGACAAATTCTGCCGAGATCCATGCCTTGTTCATTTTCAGAAAAGTAAGCCGGTCTACATTATCGGAGGATAGTCGCATGCGACGGTCTGTTAGTACACCACCTGCAGCACTAAAGACGCGCTCCGATAATACACTGGCAGCAGGGCAAGCCAGCACCTCCAATGCATACTGGCTAAGCTCTGGCCATGTATCCAGCTTAGACACCCAAAACTTGAATGGGGAAGAGCCATCTGGGAGTACACTGAGAGGCAAAGCCAAGTAGTCTGTCACCATCTGACGGATACGTTGCCTCCCGCTGACTGGAGCCCTCTCGGATGGTGTAGACATTTGTGGCGCTGCCACAAAACTTTGCCACATTTTTAACATACTGGTCTTTCCCTGTGCAGAGGCACTGCGTGTGCTCCCTCTTGTTGCAGAGCTCTCTACACTGCCTCGACGCACAGAGCTGCTTTGTAAAGCAGTAGCAGCAGCAGTGCTCTCGGCAGTAAGGTAGAACATTAGGGATTGCACCAGTGTGTCTTGGTACTCCCGCATTTTACGCTCCCGGTTCAACGGTGTGATGAGGCTTTTGACGTTGTCCCGGTAGCGAGGGTCTAGGAGGGTGTACACCCAATAATCAGACGTCGTGAGAATGTGGGCGATGCGGCGGTCGTTTCTTAGGCACTGCAGCATGAAATCAACCATGTGCTGCAGACTCCCAACTGGCAAAGAAACGCTGTCCTCTGCAAGAGGCGTTATCTCTGCCTGCTCTGCATCACCCCACCCTCGCTCTACATACTGACTAGAGCGTTGTGTACCTCCCTCTGGAGCGATGTCTTCCTCCTCCATTGACTCCTCCTCCTCATCCTCCTCACAAAGTGAGCCCTGCCCAGCCCTTTGTGAGGAACCACGTTGCGCTGACTTTCCAGAAGGTGATGGAATTTGTGACTCCTCATCCTCCACCTCTTCCAAAACCTCATCCCTTATTGCTTGCAGTGTTTTTTGAAGCAGGCAGATAAGGGGGACAGTCAGGCTGACTAGTGCATCATCTGCACTCGCCATCCGCGTTGACTCATCAAACGCACGCAAAACGTGGCACATGTCCTTCATAGTGGCCCACTCATTAATGGTGAAGTGTGGACGGCGCAAATTGCGTGTTGATTGCGCCTGATGCAGCTGATACTCCATAACTGCTGGCTGCTGCTCACACAACCGCTCCAACATATGTAACGTTGAATTCCACCTGGTGGATACGTCACATATGATGCGATGTTCAGGAAGGCGCAATCTGCGTTGCAGAGCTGCAATGCGCGATCTGGCCATGCTGGAACGTCGCAAGTGAGCGCACTCTAGGCGGACCTTGTGCAGCAGTGCATCAAGATCCGGATAGTCCCTCAAAAAACTCTGCACGACCAAGTTGAGCACATGTGCCAGACATGGTATGTGAGTGAGGTTGCCAAGGCCCAGAGCTGCCACCAGATTTCGGCCATTGTCACACACTACCAAGCCTGGCTGGAGATTCGCTGGCAAAAACCACACGTCGCTCTCCTGCTTGATGGCATTCCAGACCTCCTGCGCTGTGTGGCTTCGATTCCCCATGGGAATTAATTTCAGAACGGCCTGTTGCCGTTTGGCCACGGCTGTGCTCATATCGGTCGCATCAGGTAAGCGTCCACGGGTCCATGTGGAGGTAGACAGTGACGGCTCCTGCAGCGATGATTCTGAGGAACTGGAGTAGGAGGAGGAGTCAATGTGGACAGACTTGATTCCGGCAATCCTTGGAGTTGGCAGAACACGTACAGCGCCACTCGCAAGATCTGTACCCGGCTCCACAACATTCACCCAATGGGCAGTGAGTGAAAGGTATCGTCCCTGGCCATGGGTACTGGTCCACGCATCGGTGGTCAGGTGGACCTTGCTACTGACGGCGTTTAGTAGCGCATGTTTAATTTTTGCCTCAACATGCTTTTGCAGACCAGGGACGGCTTGCCTGCTGAAATAAAATCGGCTGGGCACATTGTATTGTGGGACTGCCAATGCCATTAATTCACGGAAACTGTCAGTCTCCACCAGCCTGAATGACAGCATTTCAAGGGACAGGAGTTTTGCAATGCCAGCATTCAGAGCCTGTGCTCGTGGATGGTTTGCCGAGTATGGCCGTCTTTTATCCCATGCCTGTGCTACCGATGGCTGTTTTGTGGCCTGGGTGTGTGAGGATGACAGGGAACTTGCAGCTGTGGGTGGAATAACACTGTGTCTCTGGACAACAGTGACAGAGGTTCTTCCATGGCGATCCTTTGAGGAAGCCGAACCAGCTGTGTGTGAACTGGAGGAAGAGGCTCCAACACAAGCTGAAGATGTAGGTGCTGCTGTAGGTTGGCCTACATCTCCAGTGTGTCTTTGTAACTCAACAAAGTGCTTTGACCGCACATGTTTCCACATATTTGTTGTATTAAGGTTACTGACACTTTTACCTCTTTTAATTTTTGATTACACAGCTTGCATTTTACATAGCAAATATCATCTGCAACTGTATCAAAAAAGGACCACGCAGAGCAAGTCCTGGGAGCGCCCGGTTTGGCTGTTGGAAGAGAACTGCTCCGAACGGGTGCCAAACTGGAGGCTACAGGCAAGCGAGTCTGCAGCCTACCTCTCCCTACTGTTTGGACCGTTGGTGCAATCTCTTCCTCAGAGCTGCTCCCACCACCTTCCTGTTCCTCACGCCATGTTGGGTCTTGGACCTCATCATCTCCACCACTACCCTCTTCCAACACCTGCTGTTGTTGGGTGGTCTGGCCAGCACCATGCTCAACAGAAACTGGCAACTGAGTCTCATCATCATCAGATGCGTTCTGCGGTGTGCTGACCATCGGCACTGGCTCACCCGCCTCTTCAGATTCAGAGAGACACAGCTGTTGCGCATCACTGCATACTGCCTCTTCTTCACATTCCAGAATGCTGCTTGGCTGGGCCCCTGTTTCCAAGCCAACAGATTCTGAGAACAGAAGCAGAGACTCAGCTGGCTCCTGTACAGAGCTCTCTGACTGCCTGGGCAATTTGGCAGGCGGTGAAGAGACTGATGGTTGTTCAACAGTGCTGTGGTCCTGAGAGGAGGTGGAAGCTATTGAAGTCGATGCATTGGCTGCCATCCAACCAACAACGGCTTCAATTTGTTCTTCACGCAGCAGGGGGGTACGCTGAGCTCCTACAAAAGTGCGCATAAAGGAACGCTCACGGGGAAAACTGGTGGATGCTGTGTCACTGGGTGCGGCAGCAGCCACAGAATCCCCACGTCCTCTCCCTGCTGCAAATCCACGCCTCGACCACGACCACGTGCCTTACTCACTGACTTCTTCATCTGTAGATTGATAAAGAAAGTCAAAAGTTAAGGCCTAAGTGTGGTTATTCCTCACAGACTACAGTGAACCCTGCAGACAACTGTTCAGTATCTGTGAAAGCCCCTTTGTGTACTTCTATAGTGTTTGCAACCAATGTATGTATACGGATGGAAGCGCGTCACACTAATAGATTAGATTTTTTTCCACTAAAATGGAGCAGCACCAATTAGAGAAAAATGTGAAGGATGAGGCAGTGACACACGCTCAGCAGACTACAACCGGCAGTGGTTGAAGAACAAACTGGAGCGTAATCTGCACTCACAAAATGAAAAGCTCACAGACTACAGTGAACACTGAAACACAACTGTTCTGTAGCTGTTAAAGGCCCCTTTGTGTACTTCTATAGTGTTTGCAACCAATGTATTGTATACGGATGGAAGCGCGTCACACTAATAGATTAGATTTTTTTCAACTAAAATGGAGCAGCACCAATTAGAGAAAAATGTGAAGGATGAGGCAGTGACACACGCTCAGCAGACTACAACCGGCAGTGGTTGAAGAACAAACTGGAGCGTAATCTGCACTCACAAAATGAAAAGCTCACAGACTACAGTGAACACTGAAACACAACTGTTCTGTAGCTGTTAAAGGCCCCTTTGTGTACTTCTATAGTGTTTGCAACCAATGTATTGTATACGGATGGAAGCGCGTCACACTAATAGATTAGATTTTTTTCCACTAAAATGGAGCAGCACCAATTAGAGAAAAATGTGAAGGATGAGGCAGTGACACACGCTCAGCAGACTACAACCGGCAGTGGTTGAAGAACAAACTGGAGCGTAATCTGCACTCACAAAATGAAAAGCTCACAGACTACAGTGAACACTGAAACACAACTGTTCTGTAGCTGTTAAAGGCCCTTTTGTACTTCTATAGTGTTTGCAACCAATGTATTGTATACGGATGGAAGCGCGTCACACTAATAGATTAGATTTTTTTCCATAAAATGGAGCAGCACCAATTAGAGAAAAATGTGAAGGATGAGGCAGTGACACACGCTCAGCAGACTACAACCAGCAGTGGTTGAAGAACTAACTGGAGCGTGATCTGCACTCAAAAATCAAAACCTCACAGACTGCAGTGAACACTGAAACACAACTATTCACTATCTGTGAAAAGCTCCTTTCTGTACTTCTATAGTGTTTGCAACCAATGTATTGTATACGGATGGAAGCGCGTCACACTAATAGATTAGATTTTTTTCCACTAAAATGGAGCAGCACCAATTAGAGAAAAATGTGAAGGATGAGGCAGTGACACACGCTCAGCAGACTACAACCAGCAGTGGTTGAAGAACTAACTGGAGCGTGATCTGCACTCAAAAAATCAAAACCTCACAGACTGCAGTGAACACTGAAACACAACTATTCACTATCTGTGAAAAGCTCCTTTCTGTACTTCTATAGTGTTTGCAACCAATGTATTGTATACGGATGGAAGCACGTCACACTAATAGATTTGATTTTTTTCTAATATAATGGAGCTGCACCAATTCCACTAAATAAAATAAAAAAAAAAAAGAGTCAGTGACACGTGCAGATGCCTACAAACAGCGGTGGATGCAGAGCAAACTGCAGCGTCACCTGCACTGTCACACACACACCTTGCACAGAGCTGTTAAAACAACACTGGCAAAATGAAGCTTTACACAGCGGTTGGTAAACTAGCCTGCCTCAAGCACAGTAGTACACAAAATCACAATATCTAACTGTCCCTCAGAGTGAGCACAGCAGCGTTCTGTCCCTTACTGAGTTCACAGCACAGTGACGCTAAAATGGCTGCGGCGCCTTTTATAGTGCATTCTGACATCATTTCAGCAGCCAATCACAGCCATGCCATTAGTTAAGATGACCGCAGCATTACAGGATGTGCCCACACTTCGTAGGATTCCTCATTGGCTGACTAAAATCACATTGCCTCTCAAAGAATTATGGGAACTTCCGATTCCGGTATACGATATTGAAAAAGTATCGGAATTAAGTATCGGAATTCCGATAACGCGAATATCGGCCGATACCCGATACTTGCGGTATCGGAATGCTCAACACTACTGGTCAGCGTTCTTCTTGTCACATAAATCCACATAGTCCTGGTATACAGCTGGTAGTTCAGGGACTGACATGGTTCCTTTAGGAACAGAGCAAGCTGAAACTTTTGGACTTATCTGTTTCTCTGGAAAGTGTAATTCCTTGGTCTCCCAGTTAATGGTAGGATTCTGAGCCTGCAGCCATGGTAGCCCTAGAATAATGGGAAAGTGGGGAGAAGAGATAAGCATAAAGGACAGTTTCTCTTGATGATCTTTACCCATAAGAACCCTCAAAGGCTCTGTTTCCTGATCCACTGGTCCAGAGGTCAGCAGGGAGCCATCCACAGTTTCCATCTGTACTGGAGTAGCCTTCTTCACTGAACGTATCCCCTGTTTCAGAGCAAAGGAGACATCCATAAAATTTCCACTTGCCCCTGAGTCGATCATAGCAGAGCTAGACACCCAAGCTGAGTCAACCCAGAGTTTGATGGAAAGAAAGCAATGAGAATTGTTTTTCTTACAACTCAGCTGGGACAACCGCTGAGGAAACTTGAAAAATTGCAGCGTTTACACAGTCAACGTCCTCAGAAGTAACGGAGTTTAAGTCCGAGAAATCAAGATCTGTTGCTGCAGATCTCTCTGGAGCCTGAGGCTCGGACCTGACAGATCCCCTCTCGCAACACTCACAGTGAATGAGTGCTGCAGTAGTCTTACGAGAACGGCTGGGGCAGTTTATAATGAAGTGCCCTGACTTACCACAATAGAAACATAGATTCTCCTTAAAACGATGTTCCTTGCGTGCATCACTAACCCGTCGTTGTAAAGAGTCTACCTGCATGGGTTCAGGTTCAGGTTCCCGTGTGATCCTACTCAAAGGTTCCTTAGCTGGAGAGGAAGGTAGGAAAAGGTTAGTGCGATTGCTTTCGAACCATCTCTCTTGCCTGCGTTCAGTCAGACGAGTATCAATACGGATGCAGTAGTTAATAAAGTCACCTAACGCAGTGGGAGGGTCGGCACGAGCAAGTTCATCCTTAATCAGTGGAGATAACCCTTTTCGAAAAATAGATTTTTTGGCGGAACTGTCCCAGGTGGTATCAAGGGCCCATCTCCTGAAATCCAAGGCATATTCAGCTACCGAGTGCTTACCTTGGCGCAAAGCTAACATGGCTGCTTCAGCTGTTGCACCTCGATTGGGGTCATCAAACACCTGTCCCATGGCTGAAATGAAAGCATCAAGATGATCCAAACATTCATCATCAGTCTCAATCAGAGGGTTTGCCCACATCAAAGCCTTGTTGGTAAGCAACATAATTATAGTAAGCACTTTAGATCGTTCAGTGGGAAATTGTGAAGCATGTGCAGAAAAAAAAAGATTGCATTGATTAATAAATCCCCTGAATTTCTCACGTTCACCGCCAAAACGAAAAGGGGGCAACTTGGGAATCCCAGAACTCGGGGCTACGGCAGGAGCCTGGACTCGCTCCTCTAGAACCTCAATCCTGGCTTGCAAATCCTGGGCAGTCTGTCCAAACACTTGCAAATTGTGATTAGTGAGGTCCTGTAGGTTTGTAAAACGGGTTTTTATAGTCTGCAAATCTGCAAGGATATTATCAGTCACTCCGCAAAGTTCCTTTATGCGGGCCTCCATTTTCCAGATCTTTTAAGACAGGAGTACTGGAAGGAGAGGAGAAAAAAAACAAAACAATAGTGTTTACCTGTGGTAACACTGCAGAAAAAAAAACTTAAGGGAATTGCTCACCTGGAATGGTTGTGAGAAGTCACAACCACTGTCATCACAGAAAGTACAACCGGACATCTGATATCCACAGTTACAGCAGACACAGCCTTTCCAGACCCAGCAGACACTAACGTTTGGCTTCAGAATCTTGTAATGTAAGGAGTACAGTTCATATAGTGTCTTGTGCTTGGGTGCGATGAAAACACAGGAGTCACAGGTTTGATATAGAAGGTCTTGTATTACTTCATACAAGTGGCAATAATAGTCACACAGTTTGCAGATACAAAAGCAGGAGACACAGCAGGCCAGAGTAACTTAAGCTCAGCAATCACTCTTCACAACAGGTTCAGGATCTCTTCTCTGTTACCATAAGTCCATGCAAACGTGGATTTATCAAATAGCAAGGTTCCAAAGTCCACGAGTGTTCCAAAGTTCCACAATAGGAAATAACTGGAGTACAAGGTCCAAGGCTTCCAGGAGTCAGGTCACAGGTACACTGCAGGCTTGATTCTGAAGCACTGATTGCTCAGCTGTGGCTGCTTAAGAAGCAAGAGGGAGAGAATCAGGGCGGGAACATGCAAGCTGGAAACTCCATATTGACTGAGGGCAAGACAGCTGCAGCAAGACAGAAAGTAAAATGGCTGACGGAAAAACTGAGTTTCAGGAACATGTACACAGAACCTAACAGGCATCCTGGGCGTGGTCCCAAATGTCCCGTGCCTCCACAGCCCAGTCTGCCAAACTGGAATCGGCGGAAGACACGGGCATGGGCACTGGTACCCGTGGATGCTGACCGCAGTTCAGGAGGAATGGGGTCTGTCCGGTGGAGTCAGCCACAGCATTATTTAGAGCGAACTCAGCCAACGGTAGCAAAGATGCCCAGTCATCCTGCCTGGCTGAGACAAAATGTCGCAAGTATGTGACCAAGGTCTGGTTGGCCCTCTCTACCAACCCATTCGTCTCAGGATGGAATGCAGAGGAGAGATTCAACTCAATGCTGAGTAAACTACACAGCTCTCTCCAGAACCGAGACGCAAACTGGGGACCTCGATCACTGACAATTTTGTCTGGCATACCGGGTAGGCGGAAAATATGCCTAATGAATAATGCTGCCAAGGCCCGTGCAGACGGTAACCGTGGTAATGGCACCAAGTGCAACATTTTAGAGAAGTGGTCGGTTATCACACAGATGATGGTGCAGCACCGAGACTTGGGTAAGCCCACCACAAAATCCATCCCGACCATCTCCCAGGGCCTGTCTGCCACCGGCAAAGGGAAAAGTAGCCCAGCCGGCCATTGTCGAGGGGATTTATTCTTGGCGCAGGAGACGCACGCCTGAACAAACTCCCTGACATCACGGGCCATCTGCGGCCACCAGTATATCCTCGCCAGCAACTCAGAAGTCGTTTTTGTCCCAAAATGTTCACCCACCCTGGACGAATGTGCCCAAGAGAGTACTTCTGGTCGTAAATTGGTGGGCACAAAAGCCTTGCCCGGGGCACAGACTCAAGCGAAACCGGAGTCACCGTTCTTAGGCTCTCTGTGGGGACAATAAGCCGAGGCTCCTCCTCCACCTCCTCAGAGGACACCACGGAGCGAGACAGAGCATCGGCGTGAATGTTCTTCTCACCGGAGAGGAAATGGAAGGTGAAATGGAACCGGGAGAAGAACAGGGACCATCTGGCCTGACGAGAATTTTAACCGCTGGGCGGTCTGTAAATAGACCAACTCCTTATCCCCAATGGAATAATTCCTCTCCGCTGGTGTGAAGGTCTTGGAAAAGAAGAAGCAAGGATGTTTCCGACCTTGAGCATCCTTTTGAAAAAGGACTGCTCCAGCACCAACGACGAGGCATCAACCTCCAATATAAAAGGCTTATCAACCTCGGGGCGATGTAAGATGGGAGCGCTAGCAAAATGGGACTTAATTGAAGTAAAGGCCTTGGAGACCTCCTTTGACCACAATTTGGGATTGGCTCCCTTCTTGGTGAGGGCTACCAAGGGAGTTACCAAAGTGGAGAAGTGGGGAATGAATTGGCGATAGTAATTAATGAACCCCATAAAGCGCTGCACCGCTTTAAGAGAATGGGGTTCTTGCCAATCCATCACAGCCTGTAGTTTGGCAGGATCCATAGCCAATCCCTGGGCGGAGATGATATAGCCCAGGAAAGGTAAAGACTCCTGCTCACACATGCATTTCTCCAACTTTGCATAGAGGGAGTTCGCCCGTAACAGGTCGAAGACTTTGCAGACATCCCTCCGGTGAGAGTCAATATCTGGAGAAAAGATGAGAATATCATCCAGATAGACTACTACAGAGGTGGAAAGCATATCCCGGAAGATGTCATTGACAAAGTCTTGGAAAATGGCTGGGGCATTACAGAGCCCGAAGGGCATCACCAGGTATTCATAATGCCCATCCCTGGTATTGAAAGCCATCTTCCATTTGTCCCCTTCACGGATGCGAATCAGGTTATAAGCACCACGCAGATCTAATTTAGTAAATACCCTTGCTCCCCGGAGCCTATCAAAGAGCTCAGAAATCAGGGGCAACGGGTACTTATTCTTAACGGTGATGGCGCTAAGACCTCTGTAATCTATACACGGACGTAATTCTCCACTCTTCTTCTGCACGAAGAAGAACCCCGTTCCTGCTGGTGACACCGACTTCCTAATGAACCCTCTTGCCAGATTCTCCTGGATATATTGAGACATAGCCTCCGTCTCAGGAAGAGAGAGGGGATAGACCCCTCCCCGAGGAGGTTCTGCTCCAGACAAGAGGTCAATAGGACAGTTTGTAGGGACGATGGGGCGGCAGAGTCTCCGCAGCCTTTTTAGAGAACACGTCTGCATATGACTGATAGCACTTGGGAAGAGGAGAAAGATCTGCGGGTATCTCTGTAGTGGTAACCTGAATGCACTCCCTGACTCATCTGTCCTTACATGACTCACTCCAACCCAGTATCCTACCGGAGGTCTGCTCAATATGAGGGGAGTGGGAACGGAGCCAGGGTACTCCCAGTAGGATTTCATCTATTCCTTCGGGAAGGACGAGAAGGGAAATAATTTCCTGATGGGAAGGGGGTACACACAATGTAAGAGGGACAGTCTGATGTGTAATTGGCGAGGGCAATGTCAACCCACTCACTACCCGGACAGTCACTGGTTTGTCGAGCGCTACCAGATGTATTGCGTCGTGACGAGCAAAGGTAGATGACATGAAATTCCCCTCTGCTCCTGAGTCCACACAAAGCTCGACTGTAAGTGTGGAAGAGTCTACAGTGACTGTCCCTTTAAATGTCATCTTGGTGGAAAATGCCGCTGTCTCTAGTGAACCTCCTCCCAGGGCCACTAGACGCGATCGCTTCCCCGATCGCTGTGGACATTTGTTGGCATAGTGTCCTGTCTGCTGACAAAGGTTACAGACCACGGATGCTCGTACGGCCCGAGACTTAGGTCCTGCACGAGGAACCTCTGTGGCCTTTTGGGGTTCGGATGTCAGATTGGGGGATTCGAGAGGTTTGGCAAAGGTGGGAGCCAACCGAATCCTCTGCCTACACTGGGCCCACTCCAACCTCCGCTCGTAAAAACGGAGGTCGATGCTGGTAGATATGGAGATAAGCTTCTCCAGTGTGGCGGGAATCTCCCTGGTAGACAAAGCGTCTTTAACATGGTCAGCCAGTCCTCGCCAGTAGACTGGAATGAGAACTTTATCCGATCAGTCTAGCTCTGAGGCCAGAGTCCGAAACTGGACGGAAAACTGACTGACCAAAGACGAACCCTGTGCCAATGCCAGCAGTTGTAGCGCCGTGTCTTGTGTGACCTGAGGTCCTAAAAAGACCTTTTTAAGAGCCTCCAGGAAACAGGAGCACTCCGCACCACACGATCGTCGCGCTCCCACAGCGGCGTTGCCCACTCCAATGCTCTGCCCGAGAGTAGAGACAGTTCAAAACCCATTTGTGTCCGATCCGTGGGGAAACGTGCAGCCAGAAGCTCGAGCTGTATAGAGCACTGACTCACGAATCCCCGACATTGCTTGCTGTCACTGGCAAACTTGTCAGGAAGCGGGAGGTGGGATAATGTAGGGGCAGAGGTGGCAGAGGACAAACTGGCTGCAACCACGCTAGCAGCCTGAACAGCGACTGCGGTAACATCCACAGCTGAGGTTGTGCGCTCAAGGGCCGCCAACCTACCCTCCAGCTGCTGGATGTACTGAGGTAGACGCTGGTCATCCGCCATTTTACTAGCCAGACCCTGGCGCTAGTATTATGTTAGGGTCTGCGGAACGCACCTAATAGATATAGTAGAGAGGTGCGTTCGCAGACCGGGGTCCACCGTGCAGGCGAAGCCCGCTGCTAGTAAGATGGCGAAAGAAGCGAACTCTGTTATCCCGCAGAGTTGCTAAAATAAACGCCGTAGCACGCTGTGGCAGTTAGTGCGAACTCTGTTAATCCCCAGAGCCGCTAACGGGAATGCCACAGTGCTATATGGCGATAAGTGCGAACTCACTTAGCTTCAGTGAGCCGCAAAGTAAAACGCTAGCGCACTGAACCAGCGTTATAAAGTGAACCCTGTTGCGTCACAGAGCCGCTGAGAAAAAGACTGTGTCCTGTTAGACTCACAGGGAACACAGATGACTGCTAAGCGAATTGCAGTCTGAGGTCATGCAGTTAGAACACAAGCAACAATCTCCTCACCGGAGTAGCCGGTATTCTAATGGCGTTTTCAGCCGAGCCCTGAACACGTGCATACAATCTCCTCACCGGAGGTGCCTGTATTCTAGGGGCTTATTTCAGCCAGACCTAACCACAAGCATACATGACCTCACTAGCGCAAGCACGTAACAGATTTGATACTAGCGCATGGCGGCCCAGCGATGCCACCCTTTTATAGTAACAGCTACAGGACCTGCCAGAAAAAGGACCAATGAGAAACTGTTTCAAAACACATGTAGTTTCAGAACCTTCCTGGCGGACCAATAGGAGCTGCTGCAGTACCTGAACATGTGACCCCTGATCTCCAATTAGAGATCTTACCCTGGGCATGCTCAGAAGGGGAAACGCAGGACTTCGTCCCAAAGATGTCTGCTCCAGCACTGGCTATAATAGAAGATCCAGGAGGGGCAGCAGCAAGTCTCTGCACAGTATTGGAATGGGCAAGACGCTGAGACCGACGTCTCTGGTGAGCAGGCTCCACTGCGGCCAGAGATGGATGGGGAACCACAGCGGGACTGGTTCGAGACTTTCCTTGTGCAGCAGCGGGAACTCGAACCCTAACACATTCACTCATGTAATTGTTAGTGAAAACCATATATCAAACTACATGAAATGACATGGTTAACTCTATGTAAACCATGTGTCATTTCATGTCGGGTCTGTAATTTTACAAAAGCCGGCAATTGAATTAGCGGCTATTATACTATGTAGAAGTGTATGTACTATAAATATATATATTATATATAATATATATTATATATATATATATGTGTCACAAATTCAATGACATGTATATATATACATATGAGGTGTAAAATTGTTGAAAAAAAATACGTGGCTCCCGCCCTATTTTCTCAACCAGACAGACAAAGCCAGCGAGTGGGGGCAGATAATAATAGCCCAGAGAGGGACCACTATTTTTGGCCCCCCCGGCTACTATCATCTGCCCCCAGACACCCCAGAAAAGGCAAATCTATAATTAGATTCGCCCTTTCTGACACTTTGCCAGTCTATTCCCATTGCCCTGTAGCGGTGGCGAATGGGTAATAAGGGGTTAAAGCCACCTTGCTATTGAAAGGTGACTTTAAGCCAGGTTAATAATTGAGAGCTGTCAATTAGACAACTATCAATTATTAATCCTATTGTATGAAATAAAAATAAAACACAAACACTTTAATTAAGAATCATTTTAATGAAGTAAACACACAGTTTTTGACCATATTTTATTTTACTGCCATTCCTTGCGAAGCCCTTGTTCACCTGTAATAAAAATAAAATAATAAAGCAACATTATTCTTACCTATCCAATGTTCAGTCAGGTCCCCCGATTTAATCCTTCTGAAAGGGTTAATGTTTACTGCAGGGACCGCAGCTAATGCTGACAGCCTCGCAGTAAACCCCTGACTGAATCATCTCCTCTCCTGGCTGACAGGAGAGGAAGTGGTTAGCATAATTGATTGCTTCCCACGTTCACCTGAAGTGAACTGATTAACAAAAATAGGGGATCCCCTCGAAAAAAAATCGCGTGGGGTCCCCCTATCTTTGTTAACCAGCCTGATGTAGCAGACTACTGAGGCCTGGTTTTTCAGGCTGATAAGGAGCCAATATCCATGGACCTTGCAAGTCTGATAATATCAGGCCACAGCAGTCTGCTTATCTTGGCTGGTTAACAAAAATAGGGGATCCCCTCGAAAAAAAATGGCGTGGAGTCCCCCCTATTTTTGTTAATCAGCCAGATGAAGCAGAGTGCTGAGGCCTGGTTTTTCAGGCTGGTAAGGATCCAATATCTATGAACTTCGCAAGCCTGATAATACCAGGCCACAGCAGTCTGCTTAGCTTGGCTGATTAACAAAAATAGGGGATCCCCTCGAAAAAAAAAATGGCGTGGGGGTCCCCCTATTTTTGTTAACCAGCCAAGTAAAAAGCAGACTGCTGCGGCCTGGTATGAAAAGACTGTCAAGGCCCATGGATTTTGGCCCTCAACAGCCTAAAAATACCAGGCTGCAGCAGCCCCACAATTGGCGCATCCAAAGATGCGCCAATTGTGGCACTTTAACCCGGCTCTTCCCACTTGCCCTGTAGCGGTGGCAAGCGGGGTAATAAGGGGTTAATGTCACCTTTGATTGAAAGGTGGCAATAAGCCCGGTTAATAATGGAGAGGCGTCAATAAGACACCGATCCATTATTAATCATAAAGTTTGTAAATTTTTAAAACAATACACAGCCAGAAAAAAGTCTTTTAATGAAATAAAACACAACACAGTTTTCATTATTTTTATTTCACGCTCATCCTGCGACGCCATCGTTCTCCTGTAAAAAACAAAAATAACAAACCAACACAAATACTCCCTGTCCGACGCAGTCCAAAATCATGAGTGTCCCACGACGAGTCCAGCTCTGCTACATCTGGATGCCAGCCTGAGCCTGGCATCCAGATGTAGCAGAGCTGCTTACCTGAGTAGATTCCCCGGGGGTGACGTCATCTGACTGGTTTACGGCCAGCTGTCGCGAAAGTACAGCTGGCCGAGATTACCCAGTACCCGGCAGCACGTGCAGTTATCACGAGATGCTGCACGTGACCGCCAGGGAGAGGGTAATGGCGGCCATCAAGGAGTCCAGGACGTGACCGCCGGCGATCTTCTGCCAGGTAAGTGCTGCTGACACCTGACAGACCCGACCGACACTGACAGTGACACTTTCGGGAAATTCCTGTGTCACGTACTTCGTTCTGTGACACAGGAACTCCCCATAGACTTTACATTCCGGTATCAGATATGCAAAAAATATCGGATCTCAGAATCGGAATTCCGATACAGCGAATACTGCAGTATCGGAATACTCAACACTACCTAGCAGTAAAAAATCACAGGAACAGAGCAAATGAACAAATACAAAAAGAGAACAGAGACCAGCACAAGCCCCGAAAGGGGACCTGACTGAACTCAAAAGCAAGGCAGCAAAAACAAGGAAAATCAAACCACAATAAAAAAACAGAAAGTAACTTATCTGAATGATAGCTGGAGACAGCAGAAAAGCAAGCTGATTTCCAACCTAGACCAGGAAGAACAATTGATCACCGGAGAGGATCATGGGAGGTCAGATCACTTATATCTGGCCAGTCCGTCCCACCTGATAACCATTCATCAATACCAGATGGTGGACTTTTGCTGTTCAACATAGGTTCAATACCCTCAGCAACCACCAGAGGGAGCCCCAACTCTGAAGTCATCTCCAACATGTTCACAACAGTACCCTTCCTTGAGGAGGGGTCACCGAACCCTCACGTGTGCCACCAGGCCGATCAGGATGAGCTCGGTGATAGGCATGGACCAGTCTTTCAGCATGAATGTCAGAAGCAAACACCCAAGAATTGTCCTCCTGACCATAGCCTTTCCACTTAACCAAGTACTGGAGTCTCCGCCTAGCCAAACGAGAATCCAATATCATCTCAACCTCTACTCCAAATTGCCCTCAACCAAAACAGGATCATGAGGCGCAGCCATAGGAACCACTGGCTCGACAAACCTCTTCAATAAAGATTTGTGAAATACGTTGTGAATCTTAAATGTTCCGGGAAGAAGCAAACGGAAGGAAACGGGATTAAGAATTTCCACGATCTTATAAGGTCCAATGAACCTTGGCTTAAATTTTGGAGACGCAACCTTCATAGGGATATTTTTTGAGGACAACCAAACCAAGTCAACCACTTTAAACCGAGGACCATCAGTCCTATGCCGGTTGGCAAACCGCTGGGCCTTCTCCTGAGAGAGAGACAACTTATCCACTACTTGATCCCAAATCTGCTGCATTCTCTCCACAATAGAGTCAACACCCGGACAGACAGAAGCCTCCACCTGCCCTGAAGAAAATCGAGGATGAAACCTGAAATTGCAGAAAAATGGAGACATCAAGGTGGCAGAACTAGCCTTATTATTCAAAGCAAACTCAGCAAAAGGCAAAAAAGAGACCCAGTCATCTTAATCAGCAGACACAAAACATCTCAAATAAGTCTCCAAGGTCTGGTTTGTTCTCTCAGTTTGTCCATTGGTCTGAAGGTGGAACGCAGAGGAAAAAGACAGCTGAACTCCCAGTTTGGAACAAAATGTCCTCCAAAATCTGGAAACAAACTGGACTCCTCTGTCAGACACAATGTTCTCTGGAATGCCGTGCAACTGAACCACCTGTTGAAAAAACAAGGGCACCAACTCGGAGGAGGATGGCAACTTAGGTAGTTGCACAAGGTGTATCATCTTGGAAAACCTATCACAGATCACCCAAATAACGGTCATTCTCTGAGAGACAGGGAGATCGGAAATAAAATCCATAGAGATATGGGTCCATAGCCTCTTGGGCACAGGCAATGGCATTAACAAACCACTAGAGCGAGAGCAAGGTTTAGACCGAGAACAAGTTCCACAGGACTGTACAAAGTCCCTGACGTCACGAGACAAAGTGGGCCACCAAAAGGACCGACTCACCAAATCTCTGGTAACAAAAAACAGGATGGCCAGCCAACGTGGAGCAATGAATCTCAGACATCACATTCTTCCTCCACTGGTCTGGGACAAACAATTTCCCATCAGGGCAGCATTCAGGTTTATCCTCCTGAAATTCCTCCAAAGCCAGTCTCAAATCGGGCGAGATAGTGGAAAGAACCACACCCTCTGTAAGGTTCTGTGTATCTGTTTCTGAAACTCAGTTTGTTCGTCGGCCATTTTGCTTTCTGTTTTGCTGCAGCTATCTTGCCCTCAGTCAAAATGGAGTTTTTCCAGCTTGCATGTTCCCGCCCTGATTCTCTCCGTTTGCTTCTTAAACAGCCACAGCTGAGCAATCAGTGCTTCAGAATCTAGCCTGCAGTGAACCTGTGTTCTGACTCCTGAAGCCTTGGACCTTGTACTCCAGCCATTCCTACTGAGGAACTCTGAAGCACTTGTGGACTCTGAACTCTGCTCTTGAGAGCCTCACGTTTGCATGGACTTGCGGTAACAGAGAAGAAGATCTGAATCTGTTGTGGAGAGTTATTGCTGAGCTTAGATTACTCTGGCCTGCTGTGTCTCCTGCTTCTGTGTTTGCAACCTGTGTGTTTATTTTTGCCAATTTGTATGAAGCAATACAAGACTTTCTTTATCAACCTGTGTCTCAAGTATTTTCATCGCACCCAAGCACAAGACGCTATATGAACTGTACCACATACATTACAAGATTCTGAAGCCAAACGTTAGTGTCTGCTGGGTCTGGAAAGGCTTGTCTGCTGTACTGTGGATATCGGATGTCCGGTTGTACTTTCTGTGATGACAGTGGTTGTGACTTCTCACAACCATTCCAGGTGAGCAATTCCCTTAAGTTTTTTTTCTGCAGTGTTATCACAGGTAAACACTATTGTTTTTTTTTTTTTTTTTTTTTTTCTCTCTCTTTTTGTCTGCTGAAACTCTGGATATCAGATGTCTGGTTGAAAGCTTTCTGTGATGATAGTGGTTGTGACTTCTCACAACCATTCCAGGTGAGCAGTTCCCTTAAAGTTTTTTCTTTCTTCAGTGTTGCCACAGGTGAACACTATTGTTTTTTTTTTCTCTCCTCTTCTTCCAGTATCCTGTCTTAAAAGATCTGGAAAATGGAGGCCCGCATAAAGGAACTTTGCGGAGTGACTGATAATATCCTTGCAGATTTGCAGAATATAAAGACCCGTTTTACAAATCTTCAGGACCTAAATAATCACAATTTGCAAGTGGTTGGACAGCTACCCAGGATTTGCGAGCCAGGATTGAGGTTCTGGAGGGGCGAGTCCAGGCTCCTGCCGTGGCCCCGAGTTCTGGGATTCCCAAGTTGCCCCCTTTTCGTTTTGGTGGTGAACGTGAAAAATTCAGGGGATTTGTTAATCAATGCAATCTTTTTTTTTCTGCACATGCTTCACAATTTCCTACTGAACGATCTAAGGTGCTTACTATAATTATGTTGCTTACCAACAAGGCTTTGATATGGGCAAACCCTCTGATTGAGACTGAGGATGATTGTTTGAATCACCTTGATGATTTTATTTCAGCCATGGGGCAGGTGTTTGATGACCCCAATCGAGGTGCAACAGCTGAAGCAGCCATGTTAGCTTTGCGCCAAGGTAAGCACTCGGTAGCTGAATATGCCTTGGATTTCAGGAGATGGGCCCTTGATACCACCTGGGACAATTCCGCCAAAAATCTATTTTTCGAAAGGGGTTATCCCCACTGATTAAGGATGAACTTGCTCGTGCCGACCCTCCCACTGCGTTAGGTGACTTTATTAACTACTGCATCCGTATTGATACTCGTTTAACTGAACGCAGGCAAGAGAGATGGTTTGAAAGCAATCGTACTAACCTTTTCCTACCTTCCTCTCCAGCTAAGGAACCTTTGAATAGGATTACACGGGAACCTGAACCTGAAGCCATGCAGGTAGACTCTTTACTACGACGGGTTAGTGATGCACGCAAGGAACATCGTTTTAAGGAGAATCTATGTTTTTATTGTGGTAAGTCAGGGCACTTTATTATTAACTGTCCCAGCCGTTCTCGCAAGACTACTGCAGCACTCATTCATTGTGAGTGTTGCGAGAGGGGATCTGTCAGGTCCGAGCCTCAGGCTCCAGAGAGAGCTGCAGCAACAGATCTTGATTTCTCGGACTTAAACTCCGTTACCTCTGAGGACGTTGACTGTGTAAATGCTGCCATCTTTCAAGTTTCCTCAGCGGTGTCCCAGCTGAGTTGTAAGAAAAACAATTCTCACTGTTTTCTTTCCATCAAACTCTGGGTTGACTCAGCCTGGGTGTCTAGCTCTGCTATGATCGACTCAGGTGCAAGTGGAAATTTTATGGATGTCTCCTTTGCTCTGAAACAGGGAATACGTTCAGTGAAGAAGGCTACTCCAGTACAGATGGAAACTGTGGATGGCTCCCTGCTGACCTCTGGACCAGTGGATCAGGAAACAGAGCCTTTAAAGGTTCTTATGGGTAAAGATCATCAAGAGAAACTGTCCTTTATGCTTATCTCTTCTCCTCACTTTCCCATTATTCTAGGGCTACCATGGCTGCAGGCTCAGAATCCTACCATTAACTGGGAGACCAAGGAATTACACTTTCCAGAGAAACAGATGAGTCCAAAAATTTCAGCTTGCTCTGTTCCTAAAGGAACCATGTCAGTCCCTGAACTACCAGCTGTATACCAGGACTATGTGGATTTATGTGACAAGAAGAACGCTGACCAGCTTCCTCCTCACCGTCCATATGATTGTCCAATTGAATTATTGCCTGGAGCAGAGATACCTTTTGGTAAGATCTACCCCCTGGCGGGGCCCGAGCTGAAGGCTTTAAAAGAGTACATAGACGAAAATCTAGCCAAGGGCTTCATACGCCCCTCTTCATCTCCTGCAGGGGCACCCATATTCTTTGTAAAGAAGAAAGATGGATCCCTGAGACCATGCGTAGACTATAGGGAACTCAATAAGGTTACTATTAGAAACCGTTATCCATTGCCTTTAATCCCTGAGTTATTGGAGAGAGTGCGACATGCCAAAATTTTTTCTAAACTAGATCTTCGTGGGGCCTATAACTTAGTCCGTATTAGACCTGGGGATGAATGGAAGACTGCATTCAGGTCACGCTATGGACACTTTGAATATCTGGTTATGCCTTTTGGTCTGAGTACCGCCCCAGCCACTTTCCAACACTTGGTGAATGACATCTTCAGGGATCTCCTAGATACATTCGTGGTAATTTATTTGGATGATATTTTAATTTTTTCTAACTCCACAGAGGAACATCATGGACATGTGAGAATGGTCTTGGAACGTCTAAGACAAAATCATCTTTACATCAAGCTTGAAAAGTGTGAATTCCATAAGACCGAAATTCAATTTCTGGGGTATGTACTGTCTACACAAGGAATTAGTATGGATGGAAGTAAAACCCAAGCCATCAATGATTGGCCAAGTCCTAGAAATGTGAAGGAGGTACAGCGCTTCATCGGGTTTGCAAACTTCTATAGACGTTTCATTAGAAATTTCTCTGAGGTAGTGTCACCTATCACCCAACTTACCCGGAAAGAGTCTAAGTTCTCCTGGACTCCCCAAGCCCAGGAAGCATTTTCCCGTCTAAAAGATAAATTTACCACTGCACCTATCCTAGTACATCCCAACCCAGAGCTTGCCTTCATAATAGAGGTGGATGCTTCAGACTGTGCCGTGGGAGCTATACTCTCTCAGAGAACAGGTGAGAAGAATGTCTTGCATCCCTGTGCCTTCTTTTCCCAGCAGTTGTCTTCGGCTGAGAAGAACTACGATGTGGGCAATAGAGAGTTGTTGGCCATTATTGCCGCCTTCAAAGAATGGAGACACCTTCTTCAAGGAGCTGCACAGCAAATAGTCGTTCTGACAGACCATCGTAATCTTGAGTTTATCAGGTCGGCTAAGTGCCTGACTCCTCGCCAGGCTCGCTGGAATCTTTTCTTAAACCAATTTAATTTTATTATTTCTTATAGACCAGGATCGCGCAATGGAAAGGCTGATGCACTCTCTAGGATTTACTCAGCAGAGACACGTCCAATTACTCCTCCTAAGACTATTCTTCCTGACTCTAGATTCCTAGGAGTGATTCATCATCAAGACCTAATTAAAGACATCAAGGAAGCATACCATGCGGATTCTTTTTTGGCTCAACCCCCAAGGGACGTAAGTCTTGTCTTTAAGAATGGTGTGTGGATTCTGGGACAACGTCTGTATATACCTGAAACAGTCAGATTGAGAGTATTGCAACTCATTCACGATTCCAAAATAGCCGGGCATAGAGGAATTCTAAAGACACAGGAATTTCTTTCTCGTTTCTTTTGGTGGCCCACTTGTAGGAAGGATGTTTTGGACTATGTCACTTCGTGTGAGGTTTGTGCAAGATGCAAAACACCTCGCTCTTCACCAACTGGTCTGTTACAGCCTCTTCCCACCCCGTCCCGCCCGTGGGGATCCATTTCTATGGACTTCATTGTGGAATTACCAACCTCTCAAGGGAAGAACACTATTCTAGTGGTGGTTGACCGTTTAACAAAGGCAGCTCATTTTATCCCTTGTGTCGGCTTACCCACTGCAAAACAGACATCAGATTTGATGATTAAAGATGTGTTTCGTTTACATGGAGTACCGGATGAGGTTATTTCGGATCGAGGGGTGCAATTCACTTCTAGGTTTTGGCAAAATTTCTGTGCAGCATTGGACATTAAAGTAAACCTTTCTTCTGCTTTTCATCCCCAGACTAATGGACAAACCGAACGAACCAATCAAACCCTGGAGCAGTATCTCCGCTGCTTTATCTGCCACCTACAGGATGATTGGGTGGATCTACTTCCATTGGCTGAGTTCTCTTACAACAACTCTCAGAGTGCCTCCACTAAACAGTCTCCTTTTTACTCTAATCTAGGTTATCATCCTAACATTCTACCACGATTTCCCATAGAGACGCCTTTGCCAGCAGTGGCTGAAAGAGTCACGACTTTACAGAAGAATATGGATCTTCTAAAGGAGAATCTGGAATCGGCTCAGGAAAGGTACAAGAAGGCAGCAGATAAATTTCGTAAACCTGCACCAGCTTTTAAGGTAGGAAACCTGGTCTGGCTGTCAACCAGAAATCTTAAGTTAAGGATTCCATCGTCTAAGTTGGGACATAAGTACATTGGACCCTATAAAATCAGTAAGATTATAAGTGCCGTTGCTTGTCGTCTTCAATTGCCCAGAACTATGAGAATCCACCCTGTCTTTCATGTATCCCTACTAAAGGCTGCGACACCCAATACGTTTCCTGGACGTTCTTCTCCTTGCCCTGACCCAGTGCTAGTCGATGGTCAGGAAGAATTTGTGGTGGAAAGGATTTTAGATTCCAGGTTGTATAGAAATCAGTTACAATATCTGATTAAATGGCAGGGCTACCCAGTGGAGGACAACTCATGGGAGCCAGTCAATAACGTTAATGCTCCTCGCTTGCTCCGTCAGTTTCATCAGAGGTACCCACACAAGCCTGGTCTGAGGTCATCCGGAGGTTGTCCCTAAGGGGGAGTAATGTAAGGTTCTGTGTATCTGTTTCTGAAACTCAATTTGTTCGTCGGCCATTTTGCTTTCTGTTTTGCTGCAGCTATCTTGCCCTCAGTCAAAATGGAGTTTTCCAGCTTGCATGTTCCCACCCTGATTCTCTCCGTTTGCTTCTTAAACAGCCACAGCTGAGCAATCAGTGCTTCAGAATCTAGCCTGCAGTGAACCTGTGTTCTGACTCCTGAAGCCTTGGACCTTGTACTCCAGCCATTCCTACTGAGGAACTCTGAAGCACTTGTGGACTCTGAACTCTGCTCTTGAGAGCCTCACGTTTGCATGGACTTGCGGTAACAGAGAAGAAGATCTGAATCTGTTGTGGAGAGTTATTGCTGAGCTTAGATTACTCTGGCCTGCTGTGTCTCCTGCTTCTGTGTTTGCAACCTGTGTGTTTATTTTTGCCAATTTGTATGAAGCAATACAAGACTTTCTTTATCAACCTATGTCTCAAGTATTTTCATCGCACCCAAGCACAAGACGCTATATGAACTGTACCACATACATTACACCCTCCTTCAGCATAACAGCAGGCTCAGTTACCTCAGGAGAATCCGCAAAGAAACTCCTCTAGAGGGCATCCGCCTTATCATTCTTAGTGCCCGAGAGAAAAGAGACCACAAAACTAAAATGTGTGAAAAACAAGGCCCACCTGGCCTGTCTAGGATTAAGTCGCTTGGCAGATTCAAGATAAAACAGGTTCTTATGGTCCGTGAGGACCACCACCTGATGTTTGGCTCCTTCCAGCCAATGTCTCCACACTTCAAAAGCCCACTTCATAGCCAATAATTCCCGATTTCCCACATCATAATTACGTTCCGCCGGGGAAAATTTTCGAGAGAAAAAGGCACAAGGGTTACTCTTAGAGGTCTCCGGATCCCTCTGGGACAAAATGGCTACTGATCCAATCTAAGAAGCATCAACCTCCACCTGAAATGGTAGAGAAACATCAGGCTGCCGTAGAACAGGAGCAGAAGTGAATCACCGCTTAAGCTCCTGAAACGCAGAAACTGCCTCAGGAGACCAATTCACTACATCAGAACCCTTTTTGGTTAAATCAATCAGTGGTTTCACAATATACCTATAAATTTACGATAAAAATTAGCAAAACCCAAAAATTTCTGAAGAGCCTTCAATGTAGTGGGTTAAACCCAATCGCAAATGGCCTGAACTTTGACCGGGTCCATTTCAATAACAGACGGAGACAAAATGAATCCCAGAAATGAAACCTTCTGTACGCCAAAAAGACATTTAGATCCCTTCACATACAATGCATTTTCTCCCAAAATCCGGAATACAGTCCGAACATGTTCCACATGAGAATCCCAGTCATTGGAAAAAATCAAGATATCGTCCAAATAAACGATCAGAAATTTATCCACGAATTCCCAGAAAATATCGTTCATAAAGGATTGGAAGACGGAAGGGGCATTAGCACATGCAGCTTGCCCGCACACAGGCTCCACAGGCCCTCGGGCACGTCCTCCAGGGAGTTGTTGCCCAGGTTCAGCCAGGGCCGTATTTAGAGTTTCTGCTGCCCTAGGCACTTTTGAGATGTGCGCCGGCTCCCTTCCTGAGGGCATACAGGCCATGAAGCCTCTGAAGATCCTGTGGCTGAGCAGCATTGGACTCTTCACCTTACCGGACTCCTTCTGTGAGCTGAGGCATCTGGAGAGCCTGATGCTGGACAGAAACCACCTCTCCTCCTCTTAAAGAGTATGTTTTTCATAATCTGACAAAGCTGATTGACATCTTGAATGTCTTTTTCCAGAGGGACGCCTCTGTCTTATTGCAGAAACTTTTTTTTTTTGGGGGGGGGGCCCCATTAAGACTTTTGCTATGGGGCCCCATGATTTCTATGTACTCCCCTGGCTACCCCTGAAGATGGAAAGAGGAAAGCTAACTGCCCCGGAGTAGAGCTCCAAAGAAATAGGAAGCCCCCAAACATATAATGGCGGTCGGACAAGATGAAAACACGAACACAGACAGAAAATAGATTGAGCAAACGCTGGGACCCAAACTGACTAGATAGGATAGTACAGGAGAAAACACTGTCTGCAACCGAACAAAACCCTAGGAAAAACTCCAACACTTCTGATTCCAAAAATGCTGAGACCACACGGTCTCGACCACCTATATCAGATCTCTGGTGTGAACACACAGCTACCTAGCAGTAGAAGATCACAGGAACAGAGCAAATGAACAAATACAAAAAGAGAACAGAGACCAGCATAAGCCCCGAAAGGGGACCTGGCTGAACTCAAAAGCAAGGCAGCAAAAAACAAGGAAAATCAAACCACAGAAAAAAAAAACAGTAAGTAACTGTTAGGGGTCGAGTTCCCGCTTCTGCACAAGGGGAATCTCGAACCATCCCTGCTGCGGTCTCCCATCAGTCTCCGGCCGCAGTGGACTCTGCGGTACCAGCGTCTCGCCCAGTCTAACATTGTGCATAGGATTACTGCTGCCTCTCCAGGTTCTGCTACTGTAGCCAGTACTGGTCAGCGGTGAGCAGACGTCTTTAGGACTTAGTCCTGCGTTTCCCCTTCTGAGCATGCCCCGGGTAAGATCTCTCATTGGAGATGAGGGGGTCACATGCTCAGGCACTAAAAGGGTTGCATGGCCCTGCGGCCATGCGCTAGTATCAATTGCATTATGTGCTTTGCGCCAGTGTGATCATGCACGCACGTGGTTAGGGCTCGGCTGAAATAAGCCCCTAGAATACTGGCACTTCTGGTGAGGAGATATGTATGCACGTGTTCAGGGCCTGGCTGAAATAAGCCCCTAGAATACCGGCTTCCCCGATGAGGAGTTGCTTGTTTGCGTTGCTGAATGCATGATCACGGACTGCTATCCGCACAGCAGTTATCTGTGTATTCCTGTGGTGTTAACAGGACACAGTCTCTATTTCTGCGTCTCTACCTCAGCGACTCTGTGGTGTAACAGAGTTCACTTATACTGCCATATAGTGCTACAGCATCTATGTCTGCGACTCTGTGAAGTAACAGAATTTGCTTATACCGCCATCTTACTAGCAGCAGGCTCTGCTTGCATGGTGGACCCCGGGCTGCAAACGCACCTATTATTTATATTTATTTTGTGCGTTCCGCCAGTCCTAACATAATACTAGCGCCAGGGTCTGGCTAGTAAAATGGTGGACGACCAGCGTCTTCAGCGGAACATCCAGCAGCTGGAGGGTAGGTTGGCGGCCCTTGAGCGCACAACCTCAGCTGTGGATGTTACCGCAGTTGCTGTTCAGGCTGCTAGCGTGGCTGCAGCCAGTGTGTCCACTGCCACCTCTGCCTCTACATTATCCCACCTCCCGCTTCCAGACAAGTTTGCTGGTGACAGCAAGCAATGTCGGGGATTCGTCAGTCAGTGCTCTATACAACTTGAGCTTCTGGCTGCAAGTTTCCCCACGGATCGGGCACAAGTGAGTTTTGTAATGTCTCTCCTGTCGGGCAGAGTGTTGGAGTGGGCCACCCCGCTGTGGGAGCGTGACGACCGTGTGGTGCGGAGTGCTCCTCGTTTTCTGGAGGCTCTAAAAAAGGTCTTTCTAGGACCTCAGGTCACCCACAATGCGGCGCTCCATCTGCTGGCAAGTTCACAGGGTTCGTCCTTGGTCAGCTATTTTGCTGTCCAATTTCGGACTCTGGCCTCGGAGTTAGACTGGCCAGATAAAGTCCTCATTCCCGTGTTTTGGAGAGGACTGGCGGGCCATGTGAAAGTCTCCTTGGTTACCAGGGAGATTCCCGCCACACTGGAGAAGCTTATATAATAATGTGAAATGCAGGGCGCACCAATTATACACAATTAAATAAGGAGGTGCAGATCGGTAGAAAAAACAACAGCTAAGTAAGAGAGAAAGGAACTACCGCAGTAATGCACACTACTCAGATAATGGAAAGTAGAAAAACAGTCAATTTTATTGGTATACAAAGAGTAAAGTAAAACACAAGTAAAATCAGAGTGACTCTGGTCCCAAACGCCCGCCCCTAACCATGATCAAGGTATATAATGAATAATGTCTCAAAAATAACAAAAACATGAAAAATAACTGGAAAAACATATGATCATAAAATAAACATTTGGAAATATGTAATGGTCCACCTATGATGAGAGAACCTGTATGGATAGCAGAAAAAATATTAATGATACAAAAAAGATATCAAATAATTATAAGCAAGCCCAAATAAGGGGTAAAATAGTCCCCCACCTGAGAACTAAAAAGATGGCTCCAAATCAATAATTGTGAAGAGAAACAAAAGCCATGAAAAAATCACTAGCACATGATATAAACCAGAACAAACCTCATGATAAAGGCATGAGAGAGCAAACGGGCAGTCAGGACCAGAGGACACCAAGGTCCCACGCGTTACGCCGCAGCCTGTGCGGCTTCCTCAGGGAAAGTCCCGGTTTGTTCTGGTTTATATCATGTGCTAGTGATTTTTTCATGGCTTTTGTTTCTCTTCACAATTATTGATTTGGAGCCATCTTTTTAGTTCACAGGTGGGGGACTATTTTACCCCTTATTTGGGCTTGCTTATAATTATTTGATATATTTTTTGTATCATTAATATTTTTTCTGCTATCCATACAGGTTCTCTCATCATAGGTGGACCATTACATACTTCCAAATGTTTATTTTATGATCATATGTTTTTCCAGTTATTTTTCATGTTTTTGTTATTTTTGAGACATTATTCATTATATACCTTGATCATGGTTAGGGGCGGGCGTTTGGGACCAGAGTCACTCTGATTTTACTTGTGTTTTACTTTACTCTTTGTATACCAATAAAATTGACTGTTTTTCTACTTTCCATTATCTGAGTAGTGTGCATTACTGCGGTAGTTCCTTTCTCTCTTACTACACTGGAGAAGCTTATCGCCATATCTACCCGTATCGACCTCCGTTTTCACGAGCGGAGGTTGGAGCGGTCCCAGTGTAGGCAGAGGTTCCGGCTGGCTCCCACCTTCGCCAGACCTCTAGAATCTTTTAGTCCGTCTCCCATGAGGCCATGGAGGTTTCTCGAGCAGGACCTAAGTCCCGGGCCGCTGGAGTACCCGTGGTTTGTAACAGCTGTCAGCAGTTAGGACATTATGCCAACAAATGTCCACAGCGGTCGGGAAAACGGTCGCATCTAGTGACCCTGGGAGGAGGTTCACTAGACACCGTGGCATTTTCCACCAAGTTGTCCTTCAAGGGGACAATTTGTAAGGTTCTTTGTCTCTGTTGACATGTTCCTTGAAACTCAGTTTTCCGTCGGCCATTTTGCTTTCTGTCTTTCTGCAGCTCTTGCCCTCAGTTAATATGTAGTTTCCAGTTTTCATGTTCCCGCCCTGATTCTTCCCTCTTGCTTCTTAAGCAGCCTCAGCTGAACAATCAGTGCTCCTGAATCAAGCCTCAGTCAGTCTGTGACCTGACTCCTGGAAACCTTGGACTTGTACTCCAGCTATTCCCTACTGAGGAACCTTGGAACACTTTTGGACTCTGGAAACCTGCTGTTTGGTGAATCCATGTTTGCAGAGGAATTACGGTACAGAGAAGAGATCCTGAACCTGCTTTGGAGATTTATTGTAGTGCTTGAAGTTACTCTGGCCTGCTGTGTCTCCTGTCGCTGTTCCTGCAAACTGTGTGAACTTTTCAGCATGCTTGTATGAAGTAATACAAGTCATTTCATTTCAACCTATGTCTCCTGTGTTTTCCTCGCACCCAAGCACAAGACGCTATAGGAACTGTACACTATACATGACAAGATTCAGGAGCCAATGTTTAGTGTCTGCTGGGTCTGGGAAAGCCGTGTCTGCTGTGACTGTGGATATCAGATGTCCGTTTAATACCTTATGTGATGATGACAGTGGTTGTGACTTCTCACAACCATTCCAGCACTTCTGCCTTAAAAGATCTGGAAGATGGAGGCCCGCATAAAGGAACTTTGCGGAGTGACTGATACAATCCTTTCAGATGTACAGACTTTAAAAACCCGTTTTGCAAGCCTACAGGACCTCACTAATCATAATTTGCAAGTGTTTGGACAGACTACCCAGGAATTGCGAGCCAGGATTGAGGCTCTAGAGGAACGAGCCCAGGCTCCTGCCATAACCCCGAGTTCTGGGATCCCCAAATTACCTCCTTTTCGTTTTGGCGGTGAACGTGAGAAATTCAGGGGATTTATTAATCAATGCAATTTATTTTTCTCTGCACATGCTTCACAATTTCCCACTGAACGATCCAAAGTGCTTACTATAATCATGTTGCTTACCAATAAGGCTTTGATGTGGGCAAATCCTCTGATTGAGACTGAGGATGATTGTTTGAATCACCTTGATGCTTTTATTTCAGCCATGGGGCAGGTGTTTGATGACCCCAATCGAGGTGCAACAGCTGAAGCAGCCATGTTAACTTTGCGCCAAGGTAAGCGTTCAGTAGCCGAATATGCCCTGGATTTCAGGAGATGGGCTCTTGATACCACTTGGGACACTTCCGCTAAAAAATCTATTTTTCGGAAAGGGTTGTCTCCACTGATTAAGGATGAACTTGCTCGTGCCGACCCTCCCACTGCGTTAGGTGACTTTATTAACTATCGTATCCGTATTGATGCTCGTCTGACTGAACGCAGACAAGAGAGATGGTTCGAAAATAATCGCACTAACCTTTTACTACCTCCCTCCTCAGCTAAGGAACCTTTGAGTAGGATCACAAGGGAACCAGAACCTGAACCCATGCAGGTGGACTCTTTACAAAGATGGGTTAGTGATGCACGCAAAGAACATCGTATAAAGGAAAATCTATGTTTCTACTGTGGTAAGTCAGGGCACTTCATTATAAACTGCCCCAGCCGTTCTCGTAAGACTACTGCAGCAGTCATTCACTGTGAGTGTTGCGAGAGGAGCTCTGTCATGTCCGAGCCTCAGGCTCCAGAGAGATCTGCTGCAAGAGATCTTGATTTCTCGGACTTAAACTCTGTTAGTTCTGGGGACGATGACGGTATAAACGCTGCAATTTTTCAAGTTTCCTCAGCGGTGTCCCAGCTGAGTTGTAAAAGAAACAATTCTCATTGCTTCCTTTCCATCAAACTCTGGGTTGACTCAGTCTGGGTGTCTAGCTCTGCTATGATCGACTCAGGAGCAAGTGGAAATTTTATGGATATCTCCTTTGCTCTGAAACAGGGGATACGTTCAGTGAAGAAGGCTACTCCAGTACAGATGGAGACTGTGGATGGCTCTCTACTGACTTCTGGACCAGTGGATCAAGAAACAGAGCCTTTGAGGGTCCTTATGGGTAAAGATCATCAGGAGAAAATGTCTTTTATGCTTATCTCTTCTCCCCACTTTCCCATTATTCTAGGGCTACCATGGCTGCAGGCGCAGAATCCTACGATTAACTGGGAGACCAAGGAATTACACTTTCCGGAGAAACAGATGAGTCAAGGAGTTTCAGCTTGCTCTGTTCCTAAAGGAACCATGTCAGTCCCTGAACTACCAGCTGTATACCAGGACTATGTGGATTTATGTGACAAGAAGAACGCTGATCAGCTTCCTCCTCACCGTCCATATGATTGTCCAATTGAATTATTGCCTGGAGCCGAGATACCTTTTGGTAAGATCTACCCCCTAGCGGGGCCCGAGCTAAAAGCTTTGAAGGATTATATAGACGAAAATTTAGCCAAGGGCTTCATACGCCCCTCTTCATCTCCCGCAGGTGCACCCATCTTCTTTGGAAGAAGAAAGATGGATCTCTGAGACCCTGCATAGACTATAGGGAACTCAATAAGGTTACTATTAGAAACCGTTATCCATTGCCTTTAATCCCTGAGTTGTTGGAGAGAGTGCGGCATGCCAAAATTTTCTCTAAACTGGATCTCCGTGGGGCCTATAACTTGGTCCGTATTAGACCTGGGGATGAATGGAAGACTGCTTTCAGGTCACGCTATGGACACTTTGAATATCTAGTTATGCCTTTTGGTCTGAGTACCGCCCCAGCCACTTTCCAACACTTCGTGAATGATATCTTCAGGGATCTCCTAGATACATTTGTGGTGATTTATCTGGATGATGTTCTAATTTTTTCTAACTCCACAGAGGAACATCATGGACACGTGAGAATGGTCTTAGAACGCCTAAGACAAAACCATCTCTACATCAAACTTGAAAAATGTGAATTCCATAGGACCGAAATTCAATTTCTGGGGTATGTACTATCTACGCAAGGGATTAGTATGGATGGAAGCAAGACCCAAGCCATCAAGGATTGGCCAAGTCCTAGAAATGTGAAGGAGGTGCAGCGTTTCATCGGGTTTGCCAACTTCTATAGACGTTTCATTAAGAATTTTTCTGAGGTAGTGTCACCTATCACCCAACTTATCCGGAAACAGTCTAGGTTCTCCTGGACCCCGCAAGCTCAGGAAGCATTTTCCTGTTTAAAGGATAAATTTACCACCGCACCTATCTTAGTACATCCCAACCCCGAGCTTGCCTTCATAATAGAGGTGGATGCTTCAGACTGTTCCGTTGGAGCTATACTCTCTCAGAGAACAGGTGAGAAGAATGTCTTGCATCCCTGTGCCTTCTTTTCCCAGCAGTTGTCTTCAGCTGAGAGGAACTACGATGTGGGCAATAGAGAATTGTTGGCCATTATTGCCGCCTTCAAGGAATGGAGACACCTTCTTCAGGGAGCTGCACAGCAAATAGTCGTCCTGACAGACCATCGTAACCTTGAATTTATCAGGTCGGCTAAGTGCCTGACTCCTCGCCAGGCTCACTGGAATCTTTTCCTAAACCAATTTAATTTTGTCATTTCTTATAGACCAGGATCGCGCAATGGAAAGGCTGATGCACTCTCTAGGATTCATTCAGCAGAGACACGTCCACTTACTCCTCCTAAGACTATTCTTCCTGACTCTAGATTCCTGGGAGTGATTCATAATCAAGACCTACTTAAGGACATCAAGGAAGCATACCATGCGGATTCTTTGTTGGCTCAACCCCCAAGGGACGTAAGTCTTGTCTTTAAGAATGGTGTGTGGATTCAGGAACAACGTCTGTATATACCTGAAACAGTCAGATTGAGAGTATTGCAACTCATCCACGATTCCAAGATAGCCGGGCATAGGGGAATTCTAAAGACACAAGAATTTCTTTCTCGTTTCTTTTGGTGGCCCACTTACAGGAAAGATGTCTTAAACTATGTCACTTCATGTGAAGTCTGTGCAAGATGCAAAACACCTCGCTCCTCACCAACTGGTCTGTTGCAACCTCTTCCCACCCCGTCCTGCCCGTGGGGATCCATTTCTATGGACTTCATTGTGGAGTTACCAACCTCTCAAGGGAAGAACACCATTCTAGTGGTGGTTGACCGTCTAACAAAGGCAGCTCATTTTATCCCTTGTGTCGGCTTACCCACTGAAAACAGACATCAGACTTGATGATTAAGAATGTGTTTCGCTTACATGGAGTACCGGATGAGGTCATTTCGGATCGAGGGGTGCAATTCACTTCAAGGTTTTGGCAAAATTTCTGTGCAGCATTGGACATTAAAGTAAACCTTTCTTCTGCTTTTCATCCCCAGACTAATGGACAGACAGAACGAACCAATCAGACCCTGGAGCAGTATCTCCGCTGTTTTATCTGCCACCTACAGGATGATTGGGTGGATCTACTTCCACTGGCTGAGTTCTCTTATAACAACTCTCAGAGCGCCTCCACTAAGCAGTCTCCTTTTTACTCCAATCTAGGTTATTATCCTAACATTCTTCCTCGATTTCCCATAGATACGCCCTTGCCGGCAGTGACTGAAAGAATCACTTCTTTACAAAAGAATATGGATCTTCTAAAGGAAAATCTAGAATTGGCTCAGGAAAGGTACAAGAAAGCAGCAGATAAATTTCGTAAACCTGCACCAGCTTTCAAGGTAGGAGATTTGGTCTGGCTGTCAACCAGAAATCTTAAATTAAAGATTCCATCGTCTAAATTGGGACATAAGTACATTGGACCTTATAAGATCAATAAGATTATAAGTGCTGTTGCTTGTCGTCTTCAACTGCCCAGAACTATGAGAATCCACCCTGTCTTTCATGTATCCCTACTAAAGGCTGCAACACCCAATACGTTTCCTGGACGTTCTTCTCCTTGCCCTGACCCAGTGCTGGTCGATGGTCAGGAAGAATTTATGGTGGAAAGGATTCTAGATTCCAGGTTGTACAGAAATCAGTTGCAATATTTGATTAAATGGCAGGGCTACCCAGTGGAGGACAACTCATGGGAACCAGTCAATAATGTAAATGCTCCTCGCCTGCTCCGCCAGTTTCATCAGAGGTACCCTGACAAGCCTGGTCTGAGGTCATCCGGAGGTTGTCCCTAAGGGGGGAGTAATGTAAGGTTCTTTGTCTCTGTTGACATGTTCCTTGAAACTCAGTTTTCCGTCGGCCATTTTGCTTTCTGTCTTTCTGCAGCTCTTGCCCTCAGTTAATATGGTAGTTTCCAGTTTTCATGTTCCCGCCCTGATTCTTCCCTCTTGCTTCTTAAGCAGCCTCAGCTGAACAATCAGTGCTCCTGAATCAAGCCTCAGTCAGTCTGTGACCTGACTCCTGGAAACCTTGGACTTGTACTCCAGCTATTCCCTACTGAGGAACCTTGGAACACTTTTGGACTCTGGAAACCTGCTGTTTGGTGAATCCATGTTTGCAGAGGAATTACGGTACAGAGAAGAGATCCTGAACCTGCTTTGGAGATTTATTGTAGTGCTTGAAGTTACTCTGGCCTGCTGTGTCTCCTGTCGCTGTTCCTGCAAACTGTGTGAACTTTTCAGCATGCTTGTATGAAGTAATACAAGTAATTTCATTTCAACCTATGTCTCCTGTGTTTTCCTCGCACCCAAGCACAAGACGCTATAGGAACTGTACACTATACATGACACAATTACAGTAGGTCCATCCACTCTCACCGCCGAGCTCTGTGTGGATTCTGGAGCCGAGGGGAATTTCATGTCCTCTGCCTTTGCTCTCCGCCACACTATACGTCAGGTGATGCTCGCCAAACCGGTGACTGTGCGAGTAGTGAATGGATCGACTCTGCCCTCACAAATCACCCACCAGACTATCCCTCTCACATTATCTATGTCCCCTTCCTATCAGGAGAGTATTTCCTTTCTTGTCCTGCCGAGGGAATAGACGAGGTTTTGCTGGGAATACCTTGGCTCCGTCACCACTCTCCCCATATTGAGTGGTCCTCTGGGAGGATACTGGGTTGGGGTGATTCATGTAGAGGCAGGTGTGTCAGGGAGTGCGTTCAGGTCATCACAACAGAGATACCCGTAGACCTTACTTCTCTTCCCCAGTGTTATTGGTCATATGCAGACGTTTTCTCCAAGAAGGCGGCGGAGACTCTTCTGCCTCATCGCCCCTACGACTGTCCTATTGATCTCTTGCCTGGAGCAGAACCTCCTCGGGGAAGAGTCTATCCCCTCTCGCTTCCTGAGACGGAGGCCATGTCCCAGTATATTCAGGAGAATCTGGCAAGAGGGTTCATTAGGAAGTCAGTGTCACCAGCAGGGGCGGGATTCTTCTTCGTTCAGAAGAAGAACGGAGAATTACGTCCGTGTCACCACGTCATCACCGTCAAGAATAAGTACCCGTTGCCCCTAATCTCTGAGCTCTTTGATAGGCTCCGAGGAGCAAAGGTATTTACCAAGCTAGATCTACGTGGTGACTATAACCTAATTCGCATCCGTGAAGGGGACGAGTGGAAGACAGCTTTTAATACCATGGATGGGCTCTATAATGCTCCCGCTGTTTTCCAAGACTTTGTCAATGACATCTTCTGGGATATGCTCTCCACCTCTGTAGTAGTCTATCTGGATGATATTCTCATCTTTTCACCAGATATAGACTCTCACCGGAGGGATGTCAACAAAGTCTTCGACCTCTTAAGTGCAAACTCCCTCTATGCCAAGCTGGAGAAATGTGTGTTTGAGCAGGAGTCTTTACCTTTCCTGGGCTATATCATCTCCGCCCAGGGATTGGCTATGGATCCTGCCAAACTACAGGCTGTAATGGACTGGCAAGAACCCCATTCTCTTAAAGCGGTGCAGCACTTTATGGGGTTCATTAATTTTTATCGCCAGTTCATTCCCCATTTCTCGACTTTGGTGGCTCCCTTGGTAGCCCTCACCAAGAAGGGAGCAAATCCCAAATTGTGGTCAGAGGAGGTCTCCAAGGCGTTTACTTCAATTAAGTCCCATTTTGCTAGCGCTCCCATCTTACATCGCCCCGAGGTTGATAAGCCTTTTATATTGGAGGTTGATGCCTCGTCCGTTGGTGCTGGAGCAGTCCTTTTTCAAAAGGATGCTCAAGGTCGGAAACATCTTTGTTTCTTCTTTTCCAAGACCTTCACACCTGCGGAGAGGAATTATTCCATTGGGGATAGGGAGTTGCTAGCCATGAAGTTGGCCTTTTCCGAGTGGAGACATCTCCTGGAGGGGGCGCGCTTTCCCTTTCAAGTTTTCACTGACCACAAAAATTTGGTCTATTTACAGACCGCCCAGCGGCTAAATTCTCATCAGGCCAGATGGTCCCTGTTCTTCTCCCGGTTCCATTTCACCCTCCATTTCCTCTCCGCTGAGAAGAACATTCGGGCCGATGATCTCTCTCGCTCCGTGGTGTCCTCTGAGGAGGTGGAGGAGGAGCCTCGGCTGATTGTCCCCACAGAGAGCCTAAGAACTGTGGCCCCGGTTTCGCTTGAGTCTGTGCCTCCGGGCAAGACTTTTGTGCCCACCAATTTGCGGAGGTACTCTCTTGGGCACATTCGTCCAGGGTGGGTGGACATTTTGGGGCAAAAAGGGCATCTAATTTGCTGGCGAGGACATACTGGTGGCCACATATGGTCCGTGACGTCAGGGAATAAGTTCAGGCGTGCGTCTCCTGCTCCAAGAATAAGTCCCCTCAAAAACGGCCAGCTGGGCTACTTTTCTCTTTACCGGTGGCAGATAGGCCTTGGGAGATGGTCGGGATGGATTTTGTGGTGGGCTTACCCAAGTCTAGGGACAGCACCATCATCTGTGTGATAACCGACAACTTCTCGAAAATGGTGCACTTGGTGCCCTTACTGTCTGCACGGTCCTTGGCAGCATTATTTATTAGGCATATTTTCCATTTACACGGAATGTCAGACAAAATCGTCAGTTCTCGAAGTCCCCAATTTGCATCTCGGTTCTGGAGAGAGCTGTGTCGTCTACTCAGCATTGAGTTAAATCTCTCCTCGGCATATCATCCCGAGATGAATGGGTTGGTAGAGAGGGCCAACCAGACCTTGGTCACATACTTGCGACATTTTGTCTCAGCCAGGCAGGATGACTGGGCATCTTTGCTGCCGTGGGCTGAGTTCGCTTTAAGTAATGCTGTGGCTGACTCCACCCGACAGATTCCATTCCTCTTAAACTACGGTCAGCATCCGCGGGTACCGGTGTCCATGCCCGTGTCTTCCGCCGACTCCAGGGTGGCAGACTGGGCCGTGGAGTCACGGGACATTTGGGACCGCACTCAGGATGCCATTCAGGCTTCCAAGGAGAGGATGAGGTCTTCTGCCGAGGCCCATCGGTGTCCTGCTCCGACATTTGCTCCTGGTGACCTAGTGTGGCTCTCCGCCCGAAACCTCAGGCTACGGGTGGAGTCCACTAAGATGGCACCCCGCTATTTGGATCCCTTCAAGGTCCTCGAGCAGGTGAACCCTGTGGTTTACAGTTTAGCCCTTCCGCCTCGCCTTGGTATCTCCGACACCTTCCATGTGTCCCTCCTAAAACCCGTGGTCATCTCCCGGTTGCCTGAGTCATCTGCCGGGACGTCGGGTTCGTCTATGGACGATCACGAGGTGAACGCCATTGTAGGGTGCAAGGTGGTACGGGGCAAACATTTTTTGGGGTGGATTGGAGGGGTTATGGGCCTGAGGATAGGTCCTGGGAGCCTGCCGAGCATATTCATGCTCCGCAGCTCATCGCTGCCTTTGAACATAGCGAGGCCCAAAGAAGGGGGGCACTAGGAGGGGGGTAATGTTAGGGGTCGAGTTCCCGCTTCTGCACAAGGGGAATCTCGAACCATCCCTGCTGCGGTCTCCCATCCGTCTCCTGCCGCAGTGGACTCTGCTCAGCAGAGACGTCGGTCCCAGCGTCTCGCCCAGTCTAACTTTGTGCAGAGGATTACTGCTGCCTCTCCAGGTTCTGCTATTGTAGCCAGTACTGGTCAGCGGCGAGCAGACGTCTTTAGGACTAAGTCCTGTGTTTCCCCTTCTGAGCATGCCCAGGGTAAGATCTCTCATTGGAGATCAGGGGTCACATGCTCAGGTACTGCAGCAGCTCCTATTAGTCCGCCAGGAAGGTCCTTAAACTACATGTGTTCTGGAACAGTTTCTCATTGGTCCTTTTCTGGCAGGTCCTGTAGTTGCTACTATAAAAGGGTTGCATGGCCCTGTGGCCATGCGCTAGTATCAATTGCATTATGTTCTTTGCGCCAGTGTGATCATGCACGCATGTGGTTAGGGCTCGGCTGAAATAAACCCCTAGAATACCGGCACCTCTGGTGAGGAGATATGTATGCACGTGTTCAGGGCCTGGCTTAACTAAGCCCCTAGAATACCGGCTTCTCCGGTGAGGAGTTGCTTGTTTGCGTTGCTGAATGCATGATCACGGACTGCTATCCGCACAGCAGTTATCTGTGTATCCCTGTGGTGTTAACAGGACACAGTCTCTATTTCTGCGTCTCTACCTCAGCGACTGTGAAGTAACAGAGTTCGCTTATACCGCCATCTTACTAGCAGCAGGCTCTGCCTGCACGGGGACCCCGGGCTGCGAACGCACCTATTATTTATATTTATTTTGTGCATTCCGCCAGCCCTAACAGTAACTTATCTGAATGATAGCAGGAGACAGCAGAAAAGCAAGCTGATTTTCAACCTAGACCAGGAAGAACAATTGATCACCGGCGAGGATCATGGGAGGTCAGCTCACTTATATCAGGCCAGTCCGTCCCACCTGATAACCATTCATCAATTGCAGGTGGTGGACTTTTGCTGTTCAACATAGGTTCAATACCCTCAGCAACCACCAGAGCGAACCCCAGCTCCGAAGTCGTCTCCAACACGTTCACAACACCATTCCATCAAAGTCTGCATTACAAAACGTTACTACTTGTATTCCGAGCCCTAACATGTGCCCACACAGTAGTTTTCTCCCACATATGGGGTATCAGCGTACTCAGGACAATTTGGACCGCAACTTTTGGGGTCCAATTTCTCCTGTTACCCTTGGGAAAATAAAAAATTGATGAGTAAAAGATTATTTTTGCTGGAAAAAAATAGGACTTTTAATTTTTATGCCCAGGCATTATAAACTTGTGTGAAGCACTTGGGGGTTCAAAGTGCTTACCACAGGTCTAGATAAGTTCCTTAGGGGGTCTAGTTTCCAAAATGGGGACACTTATGGGGGGATTTCACTGTTTAGGCACATCAGGGGCTCTGCAAACTGAACATGACACCCATCAAATTCTGCATTCCAAAACGTCATTACTTCCTTTCCGATACCTGCCGTGTGCCCAAACAGTTTACCCCCCCACATGTGGGATATCAGCGTACTCAGGACAAATTGGAAAACAACTTTTGGGGTCCAATTTCCTTGGGAAAAATCAAAAATTGGGACTAAAAAATCATTTTTGTGGAATTTTTTTTTTCACACCCAGGCATTATAACTTTAGTGAAACACTTGGGGGTTCAAAGTGCTCACAATAGATCTAGATAAGTTCCTTAGGGGGTCTAGTTTCCAAAATGGTGTCACTTGTGGGGGTTTCCACTGTTTAGGCACATCAGGGGCTCTCCAAACGCCACATGGCGTCCAATCTCAACTCCAGCCAATTTTGGTTTGAAAAAGTCAAACGGCGCTCCTTCCCTTCCGAGCCCTGCCGTGCGCTCAGACAGTGGTTTTTTCCCCACATATGGGGTATCGGCATACTCAGGAGAAATTTCATAACAACTTTATCTGTCCATTTTCTCCTTTACCCTTGTTAAAATAAAAAATTGTTTGTGAAAGATCATTTTTGTGACTAAAAACTTAAATGTTCGTTTTTTCCTTCCTCGTTGCTTCAGCTCCTGTGAAGCACCTGAAGGGTTAATAAACTTATTGAATGTGGTTTTGAGTACCTTATGTGGTTTTTAGAATGGTGTCACTTTTGGGTATTTTCTGCCATATAGACCCCTCAAAGTGATTTCAAATGTGAGGTGGTCCCTAAAAAAATGGTTTTGTACATTTTGTTGTAAAAATGAGAAATCGCTGGTCAACTTTTAACCCTTATAACTTCCTAACAAAAAAAATGTTGTTCCAAAATTGTGCTGATGTAAAGTAGACATGTAGGAAATGTTTTTTAGCAACTATTTTGTGTGACATATTTGTCTGTTTTTAATGGAATAAAAATTCAAAGTTTGAAAATAGCAAAATTTTCAAAATTTTCACCATATTTCCATTTTTTTCATAAATTAACGCAAGGTATATGGAAAATTTTTTACCACTACCGTGAAGTACAATTTGTCACGAGAAAACATTCTCAGAATCGCGAAGATCCGTTGAAGCGTTCCAGAGTTAAAACCTCATAAAAGACAGTGGTCAGAATTGTAAAAAATTGGCCTGGTCATTAACGTGCAAACCACCCTACATAAGGGTTAACCTTTGTGTTGTGTATAGTCACAGATTCAATGTAATATTAGTAATGTATTTTGTGTCACAAGTAAATTCATTCTGATTTATTTTTAGATGTTAAGTTGAACATCCGGTTGTTTTTGGCGGGCGGCCAGATAATAAGCATCTGTAATACTGATAAATACATGGTTAGCCTCAATGGTTATTTCAGCTGCCAAATCTTACACATTGGGGAAATTAATTGTAGGAATCATTAAGTATTCTGGCTATTGTGGCCATTTTTATCGGTATGTTTATTGTACCTTTCTAAAATGACTCTTTGATTAACCGTCTGTATCGCTGAAATGTTCACTTCCTAATATCCAATGGATTAACTGTTAAATGGGAAATTCTCTTTTGACCTAATGTTTGCATTCATTAATATATCACATTCACCTGTACAATAAGCAGCAGCAATGGGAACCAAGAATCCAGAAGTAAAGGAGGCTGCTAGTGCAATGTAAATGTGAATTCCTTGGACTTTCTGAAATGATCAAGGCCAATGAATTTTTGTATCAGTCAGTTCATAATTTCATATTATGATTGATAGGATATTTTTTCTTAGTGTCACGCACAAACCCTGTACCTGACCTTGACAAGCCAACATTTTCTCTTGCCCACTGAAAAGCATCCTCCTCCCCAAGGTAATCATCCCCCTCCTTCTCCTCTGTTGTTTATGTGCTAGAAATGAATTTTTGTAGCTTGCTGTTCTGTGACCCCTCCTCAAGGGGGGAGTACTGTTGTGAATTTGCTAGAAATGAATTCTGAGCAGAAGCTCCCTCTGGTGGTTAAAAACAGTACTGAACTATCCAATGAAGATTGTGAAGATTGGCGATCAGGTGTTACTGACTGGTCTTATATAAGGGAGGTTCCCTCCCATCAGGGTTGCCGGTGAACAATTGTTCTGGTCTCATCTTTGATTCCTGTTCACTTTGTAGCTTGCTGTTTCGTGCCTGCATCTGCTAACAGATAAGACATTTTCTTCTTTTAGTTTTTTGTGCTTGCTTTTTGCATTTTGTCCTGCACTTCTGTGGGGGTCTGCCGGGTCCCCTCCGGGGGCTTGTGCTCCTCTCAGTTTAGTTCAGCCACTGTTTGTTCATTTGCCTTTTCCAGTTTTTTCAGTGGCTGCTGTTTAGTTTTGTTACACCAGAGAACTAATTTAGGTGGTAGAGGTCGTGTGATCTCAGGTGTTTTTGTAATTAGTAGAGTTGGTACTTTTCAGGGTTTTTTGGGATTGCAGTAAGTGTCCTTCCTATCCTTTTCTATTTAGGAAGTTTGGGCCCCAACGTTTGCTCATACTATTTTCTGTCTGTGTCTGTATTTTCCTCTTGTCTAACCGCCATTACATGTTTGGGGGCTTTCTATGTTCTTTGGGGATCTGCTCCGGGGCAGATAGTTTTCCTCTTTTTGTCTTTAGGTGTAGTTAGCTTCTCAGGCTGTGACGAGGCGTCTAGGACCAACGTAGGAACGCTCCACGGCTGCCTTTAGTTGTGGTGGTTAGTCAGGGTACTGCAATCCCATAGATTCCAACCTCTCTGGTGTATTTCCTTTTTTTGCCTGCTCTCCTCAGCTACCAAATCATAACACAGATGCACCACCACCACCACAATCAGTACCAGCTGGACCCCCACGCCCACGTCCTCTTCCATCATACTTCTTCATGTTTGGGAAAATGTACCAAAAATACCAGCAGATATATGGTACTGTATGAGGAGCGTACAGCTGTATACGGTCTAGGGACACATTTAAATCTCCGTATATATTTCCAGAGTCACACACAGACGCTCTCTCAGTATGGATTTCACCGTAATACAAAGAGCAGATATATGGTACTGTATCAGAAACGGACAGCTGTATACGGTTTTGGGGAAAATTGAAATCTTCGTATATATTTCCGGAGTCACACACAGATAGTCAGCATGTATTTGTCCGTGATACCAGACGGTAAATGGTAGTGTGTGAGAAGTGTACAACTCAATACGGTGTGGGAAAAAATGAACGCTCGGTAACTGTGCAGAAAAAAAAGAATAAAAGTATTAGTGCTGTGTAAAAAGCAGTCTGCACAGCAGTGTACACACAGCAATACAGCTATCAGATAGCCTAATAACCAGCGCTTCTGCACACAAGAAAATCCTCCCCTGTCACTGCACACTAACTGTACAGCACAATTGCTATCAACACAAGCACAGAAGAACTTCTCTTTCCAGCCCTAACTCTCTCCCTACTGATAAATAGCATCATCAACCTCTCCCTACTGTTAAGATTGGCAGAAGTAAAATGGAGGTCGGCGCTCAGGGCTTTTATAGACACTATGACGCCCCCCAAAGCAAGCCAATCACTGCAACGCCCTTCTCTAAGATGGTGGTGGATGCTGCACGTCATCTCATTGCCCACAGTGTACGTCCTTGCTCATTGGCTGAAAAAATGCGCCTGAAAGCATTTTGGGAAAACCGACTTTGGCGCTTGTTTTGCCGAACGCATGGCCGACTGCATGGTCGTTTTTCGGTCAACGAAACCTTACTTTGGCGAAAGTCGGTGCCTTATGAATCTGACCGACCTGTTTCACTCAACTCTAGTGCTGAGTGTATATTAATGAGAAACAAATGAACTTTTTTGAATTTACCAAATGGCTGCAATGAAACAAAGAGTGTAAAATGTAAAGTGTAGAGTTGAGCGAAACAGGTCGTTCATTTTCAAAAATCGCCGATTTTCGCCAAAGTCAGGTTTCATGAAACGAAACCCGACCATGGAGTGAGTTCAGTCACGTGTTCGGCGACCATTTTGCTGGAGTCAGCTTTCCCCTACACTTTAAGCGCCTTTTCTCTGCCAAGCAAGGACGCAGGCTGTGGGCAACGTGATGACATAGCAGGCGGCCAGCACCATCTTAGACAAGGGCATTGCAGCGATTGGCCTCCGAACTCAGTGTAGGGGAAGGTTGCTGACAGTGCGTCTGAGCAGGGAGAGCGTTAGGCAGGGCCTAAACAAAAAAAAAACTTTGTGCTGATAGCGATTAGCTGTACAGTGACGGTGCAGCGAGAGGGGAGGATTTTAGTGTGTGCAGCAATGCTGGTTCTTAGGCTGCATGCCTGCCAGTGACGCTGTAGAAATTGCTTGTGTGGACCATCAGATCTGATTACAGGCTGCCTGCCTGTGATAAAGGGGCAATTAACTTGGAGGAGTAGCACAGCTGGCTGCCACTGACAGTGTACAAATTGCTTGAGTGGAGCATCACATCTGATTAGTAGCTTGCCTGCCTGTGATAAAGGGGCAATTAATTTGGTGGATTAGCACAGATGCCTGCCACTGACAGTGTACAAATTGCTTGAGTGGAGCATCACATCTGATTAGTAGGCTGCCTGCCTGTGATAAAGGGGCAATTAATTTGGTGGAGTAGCACAGCTGCCTGCCACTGACAGTGTACAAATTGCTTGAGTGGAGCATCACATCAAATTAGTAGGCTGCCTACCTGTGATAAAGGGGCAATTAATTTGGTAGAGTAGCACAACTGCCTGCCACTGAGAGTGTACAAATTGCTTGAGTGGAGCATCACATCTGATTAGTAGGCTGCCTGCCTGTGATAAAGGGGTAATTAATTTGGTGGAGTAGCACAGCTGCCTGCCACTGACGGTGTACAAATTGCTTGAGTGGAGCATCACATCTGATTTTAGGCTGCCTGCCTGTGATAAAGGGGCAATTAATTTGGTGGAGTAGCTGAGCTGCCTGCCACTGACAGTATACAATTTGCTTGAGTGGAGCATCACATCTGATTAGTAGGCTGCCTGACTGTGATAAGGGGGCAATTAATTTGGTGGAGTAGCACAGCTGTCTGCCACTGACAGTGTACAAATTGCTTGAGTGGAGCATCACATCTGATTAGTAGGCTGCCTGCCTGTTATAAGGGGGCAATTAATTTGGTAGAGTAGCACAGCTGGCTGCCACTGACCGTGTACAAATTGCTTGAGTGGAGCATCACATCTCATTAGTAGGCTGCCTGACTGTGAAAAGGGGGGCAATTAATTTGGTGGAGTAGCACAGCTGCCTGCCACTGACAGTGTACAAATTGCTTGGGTGGAGCATTACATCTGATTAGTCAATTGTACTGTAATCCATAGTGAGCCTGTGACAGTCTGTGTCTGTTACTCCTCAAATATATACGGAGATTAAAATTTTTCACCGTCAACGTATACAGCTGTATGCTTCTCATACAGTACCATATATCTTCTGTGATTTAGGCTACATTTACACAAACATGAGGAAGTATGGTGGAAGAGGTCGAGCACGTAGTGGTGGTAGGCCACCTGCTAATGATGGTGGTGGTGGTGCTGCATCTGCTGCTAGTGGCAAAAGCACAATAGCACCTAAAGCAGGAGGTGTTGAGCCTGCATAATCGTCTGGCTCCAGAAGGCCTGGAAGGCTCCCTTTTCTGGGAGTAGGTAACCGCTTTTAAAGCCGGAGCTTCAGGAACAGGTTTTGGCTTACATTGCCAAAGCAGCCTCAAGCTCTAACGCCTCCTCTTCTGATATTTCAAAAGCTGCAACCACGGACTCGTCAGTGCAGCCTTCTGGTCTGGACCAACCACTTTCCTTGGGTCCTTTACCCCCACTACAAGTGAAGGATGCGTCAGCCCACACTTCAGATTACTTCATGGAGCTCTTTTCACATACCATGCCTGGGTTATTAAGTCAAATCCCTCATTCCCCAGTCCAAGATGAATCTGACATTGAGTGCACTGATGCACAGCCACTGCTAGATGATTGTGCTGCCCCATTGAAGCACAGAACTACATTGCCCTTGAAGTCTACTGCACCACAATGTGACCCTGCTGAAACTCATGTGCCCCTTCCCGCATACTGTACCACCTTAGACGGTGACAGAGAGGACGGTGCAGATGAAATTGAAGAGGAGGTGATGGATAACCCAGTTTTTGACCCGGATTGGCATCTAGTGGTGGAAGAGGGTGCCACTGGCACTAGCTCAGAAGAGGAGAAGGATCTGCAGCAGGTATCGAGTTTGCATCGGGGTTTATCTGGCAGGCCTGTGCGAGTCCAAAAAGGTGTTAAAAAAGTTGCAGGAACGGTTGGCCAGACGGTCAAATTAACAGAGCGTCCAAGGCCTGAAAATGTATCCCATAGTAGGAAGAGTGCAGTGTGGCACTTTTTGGAACAAAATCCTAACGATGAGGCTAGGGTTGTCTGTAAAAAGTGCCTAAGAATCTTTAGCCGAGGGAAAAATCTAAAAAATTTTAACACCAGTTGCATGCTTAGACATTTAGTGAACATGCACATGCAAGCATGGACGGAGTACAAAATCTCAGATAGCACATGTGCAACGGCTCCGACTCAAGTTAGCCAGCAACGCTTCATTGCTTCCCCCACTGTAAGCCCACTGGTTGGCACACCACCAGCAAGAAATGTAGAGGTGTTGTCGGAAGGACAAACCAGTCAGGGAATGACAATGTTTATGCCACGAAAAACTGCATCTAGGCCACCACCACCATCACAAACCCCCTCTCAGTCCGCCATGTCCACCGCTAGTTCCCCCATATGCAGCTCTCAAGTCCAGCTCAACCTTGCAGACACTTTGAGTAGGACAAGAAAGTACTCATCCTCTCATCCGCGTACACTGGCTTTGAACGTCTACATTGCCAAACTGATCTCATTAGAGATGATGCCCTTCCGTTTGGTTGAAAGCGAACCATTCCGAGAGCTCATGGCCTACTCTGTCCCACGCTATGACCTACCCAGTCGCCCCTTTTTTTCTAGAAAAGCCATCCCTGCCCTCCACCAGCATGTGAAAGACCGCATTGTCCATGCACAGCAACAATCAGTCAGTGGAAAGGTGCACCTCACAACAGATGCATGGGCCAGTAGGCATGGCAAGGGCCGTTACGTGTCCATAACTGCGCACTGGGTTAATGTAGTGGATGCAGGGTCCACAGGGGACAGCGGTGGTGGGACAGTGCTGCCTAGGCCACGTTATAGGCAACAGTTGGCTGCAGGCGTTCGTCCCTCCTCCTCCTCCAGAAGCGAAAGCTCGTCAGCAGAGCGCAGACACACGAGCTCTCCATCCGTAACCGGCAGTGTTGCACACGAGGTTTCCCAATATCAAGCAGCTAGTGGTAAGCTTCAGCAGGCTGTTTTACAAATGATGTGCTTGGGCGACAAGAGACACACCGCTGATGTACTGTCCCAATACTTTCATCGACAAACAGAGACATGGCTGGGCAGTATACATCTTGAGGCAGGCAAGGTATTCAGTGATAACGGCCGTAATGATGATCCGTAATGATGATCACTATTAATTCACGGCCCTCCCCTTCGGTCTGCCCTCTACCCCCAGTGTCTTCACGAAGCAAATGCCAGGGGTCATGGCCATTGTTCGCTCCAGGGGGATTATCATAATCCCTTACCTGCACGGCTTGGTAATCAAAGGCTCATCCCGCCGAGACTGTGCTCAGAGTCTTCAAGTCACTCGGAACACCTTCCCGCGTCTCGGCTGGATCATCAACCGAGAGAAGTAGTCTCTAACCCCTTCTCCGCATCTGACCTTCTTGGGCCTGGAATTCCACACATATTTGGCACGGCCGGTGTTCCTCCAGAGGGACAATTTCTCATTTCTCTGCCAGGGAGTCCGATTCATTTTGGTCTTCATGTCCCAGAAAGGTCTCCAAAATTCAGAGAGAGCAAGAGCAGGATATTGCTGTTGAGTGTTGACATATTCATATGTATATTTGAAGCTGTCGAAATGGAGGATAATTTCATGGGGGAACAAGGACACCCACCTTTAGGGCAGGAGATACCTGTTTTGGGAGAAGTGGGCATTGCAGACCTGATAAATCTTGTTTATCCATGCTATACCCTGCATAAAATTGATGACCAAAAGTACAATAAATGTTGTCAGTGTATGCCTACAAGGAACCAGCCAAACCCCATAACAGCAACAGCAGGCCGTGTTTGGCCATCATGTCCAATGGCACCCACTTTTCAGGCTCGTGTTATTTTTGGCAATTGTCCAGCTGCCATGTTTGATCGTTCGACCTACTATGGTCCATTGGGCAGTAACCCTTATACTTTTTAAACGCAACGTGGCAATAGGTTTGTAACACAATTCTTAATGTTTTAGACTAGGTATCTAGAAAACTTTGTTCATTTTTTAAAGAACATTTATGGGTAGAGTTTCAAAATTAAAAATTTAATTCTTACCACAGACCTATGAAACCTTTCGAAAGATAGTGTTAATTTTTTTGGTTTGGTAAATGTTTGTATTGTTCACAAAGCATATTTCAACCTAAATGTCATACAGTTTTGCCTCATAAAAGGCATATTTTGTATAGTTTAATTATTGTAAATCTCCTTATATAATTCATGAGGCAGACAATCTCGCTGAAAGGCTCAGTATGGATTACACAAGAATCTCACAATTTGATGGAGGAGGGGGGGAGCAGGCCAGATAGCGAGGTTGCAAGAATGCCATATGTTGAGGTGTATAATGTACGTAGAGCATCATCAAATGGTTTAAGTCGAGAAGTCATAGCAAAAGCAGGATCAAAAAAGGGCTACTGTATGAGGTATATATTGTCTATTGAAAATAGTCAAAATCTCACTAGATATTTCAGGAGGCAGATACAGACGCTCACAGGCTCGGTCTGGATTCCACAAGAATATAAAAAGATAGGCAACAAAGAATGACACATGTAGGCCAATGTTCCCAGTGTCAATGATGCACTGATGTAGTCCCACTCCCCACCTTTTTGGAAATTAGCAAAGAAGATCACAACTAAAGGCGTCATCTCGCAGGAATCAGTCTGTGAATATGTGGATCTCATCTGGCCTGCATGTACCAAGGATATGTGCCACCTGCGTTTCTCCCCCAGACCAGCAGTGAAACGGTGTTCTACAGCCGCCTCTATTCCTACCTGGACCGCCAAAAAAGATATGCAATTGTAAATGCCAAAAAACATGTAGGCCTTTATAATTCCACTTCCAGCATTACAGCCAATACCTGGCAAACTTGACCCCTTGGGGGACCAGGCCTTGAGGATGAACATCCTCATCTATTACTGCCTGTACTTTTTCCAAGCCATCCATTCTGGTCTTCATGTGCCAGAAAGGTCCCCAAAATTCACAGAGAGCAGGATCATGATATTCCAGTTGACATATTCATAACTATATTTCAAGATGTCGAAAGGGAGGAGAATTAGATGGTGGAACAAGGACACCCACCTTTAGGGCAGGAGGTATCTGGTATGGGAGAACTGAGTGGGCATTGCAGAGCTGAAAAATCAGATATATCTGTGAAATAACCAGCACAAAATTGCTGAGCCAAACAATAATTTTCAGTCTAGGCCTACAAGTAAACAGCCAAACACCATAACAGCTTCAGCAACAGGCCGTGTTTGGCCATCATGTCCAATGGCCCCCACTTTTCAAGCTCCTGTTCCTTTTTTGCAATGATCCAGCTGCCATGTTTGATCCTTTGACCTAGTATGGTCCATCGGCCTGTTACCCTTACGCTTTCTAAACGCAACTTGCCAACAGGTTTTCGAACACAATTCTTTCGGTATATAGAAAAGTTTGGTCAGGGTTTCAAGAACATTTATGGCTACAGTTTAAAACATCGACATTTTATTCTTAACACACAGACCTATTAAACCTGTATAAAGATATTTTTCATCTTTTTCGGTTAGTTAATGTTTGTATTGTTCACAAACCATATAAAAATCTAAATCTCTGACTGTTTTGCCACACACAAGGTATATAGTATACTTAAAATATTATAAATCTCTTTTTTCATTCATGAGGCACACAATGTGGCTGAAAGGCTGAGTATGGATTACACAAGAATCTCACAATTTTGTTGATGGAGGAGGGGGGTGGATCAGCCCAGATAGGGAGGTTGCAATAATCCATATGTTGAGGTTTCTAATGTACGTTAAGCAGCTGCAAATGGTTTAAGTCGAGAAGTCTTATAAAAAGGAGGCCCAAAAAAGGGCTACTGTATCACAAGCTAAAAGGTATATATAGTCTATGAAACATTTCTAAATCTCTGTAGATATTTCTAGAGGCAGACACAGACGCTCACAGGCTCACTCGGGATTAGACAAGAATATGAAAAGATACTGCAAGAAAGAATCACACATGTGGGCCAAGGTTCACGGTGTCAATGATGCTAAAAAATTTGTGGGGGAGGACCACTTTGTGCCAAAAAGGGTACTGTTTCAAAAGCGTCCAGCTGTATACAGTCTAGGGGTCATTGTAAATCTCCGTATCTATTTACGTGTAACAGACATACGCTCACAGCCTCTGTAGGATTACACCAGAATCCATAAAGTTGACAAACTGTACTGTATCATAAGCGTACAGCTGTATACAGTGTTGGGCTCATTTTCAATCTTCGGATATATTTCAGTCTCAGTAAGCCTGTCCATAATCTCACCCAAAAAGTAAAGAAGATGGATACAAGTACACACTGAAAGTAGAGTGATTGCCGAAACTATTGGTAATTATTTATTAATAATATAGGCTAAAACCTCCAGGTAGAATTATGACAGGCGATGCTGACACTCAATTACTTTATGTGTGGAGACAGCGCAAACGGTTCTTTGTGAATAATGTGTCGCTGTATCGCAGTTACGTCTATCCCATCGACGTTATTTGTCTGCATCAAATTGTGATGCCAAGGAGAGATCTAGACATGGTCCTCACTGCCTATCATGATCAGCCTGGTCACTTTGGAGTGCAAAAGACAGAAGCCACAGGCCGTAGCGAGTATATTGGATTGGCAGGAGAGGAGACATTTAAAAATGGTGTCACGAATATCAGACGTCTGTGACTAGGAAAAGTGTGAATGATGATCACCAGAAAAGCCACAGCATCCAATTGTGATCGACGTCCATTCGAAATGTAGCCAATGCCATTGAGCTTCGGAAGGTAGAGCCCAGCAGGACAGGCCATAGCTAAATCTTAACCAGCATGGATCAGTTAACAAAATTGGTAGTGCCTGTCCCTGTGAATGATTTCACTGCCAAGACTCCACAGCTGTGGAGCAGGAGAGGTAACTATTGCGAGTGCTGGGGCCATAAGCAAGCAGGGGGCCCAGTCATGGGCGCCAGCACTGGCACAGGGCCCCTCATAGTACGCCCGTGTGTCTGACGGCGAGTGTGCTCATCCCACCGTCAGAGCCACTTTTTTGTACTATGAGGGACCCTGTGCCAGTGCCGTCGCACCAGAGTGGGACCCCCACCTACTCAGGGCACCGGCACTAGCCCGGGGCGCCAGGAGGTGACCCCGGCCCTGTGGGGGGGCAGCCCAGATAGAAGGTGGCAAAAAGTTACATAGGTTGAGGTGTATGCTGGACGTTCTACAGCTGAAAATGGAGGAATTGGAGAAGTCAGAGGAAGACGAGGACAAAACGAGTCATTTTGCTGACAACCTATGTGTCATGAGGGGAAGGTGGGACAAAATCCTTTGAAACCCATGCATGCTTCATTTTAAATAAAGGTTAGATCATCAACATTTTCTGTCGACAGCCGGGTCCTTCTTTCTGTCAGTATTGATCCAGCAGCACTGAAGACCTTCTGATAGCACACTACCAGCAGGGCAAGCAAGCTCCTGTAAAGCATATTGTGCCAATTCAGGCCAGGTGTCCAGTTTACAGGCCCAGTAGTCAAAGGGAATGACGGTGAGGGAGAACATCGATAGGGAGAAGTAATTTGTAACCATAGTTGACAACTGCTGTCTCCTGTCTGTTGCTATAGATTGCTGATTACCAGGCGTGTGAGGTGTCCGTGAGAAATCAGTCCACATCATGGTCATGAAACCCTGTCTCCAACGCCACTTCGGCTGTGTGGACCACGAACACCTCTTCCATTTGGCCCAGGACGGTCGTGTAGAACCTGCAACGCTGCTGTTAGATGGGAATGCCTCTAACAAATGGTTTACCAGAGTTGCTTGTTTGTTGGCCAATATTAGGTCGATGTTCTCCTGTGGCATGATGTTCTGTAATTTGCCTTTATAGGTGGATCGAGGACGCTGGCCAACCAACCAGTAGTCGTCTTCCTTCATCATTTTGACAATGCGGGAGTCCTTTTTAGATCCGCAAGGCATAATCAGACATGTGGCCAATGTTCAAGGTGTCAGTGACGCACTGCCAGCGGTGGGTGTAGGAGCACTTTTGCCAAATCATAATCCCTCCAGTCACGCACAAACCCTGGACCTGAACTTGGCAAGCAACATTTTGTCTTGGCCCCTCAGAAGCATCCTCCTCCCCTACATAATCATCCCCCCCTCCTCCCCTTCCTCTTCTGCCTCCACCTCGTCCAGGACAGTTCCCTGAGCAGACAATGGCTGAATGTCTCAAGACTTCCCTGTTCCTCGTCGTCATCCTCCACTGCACACGCCTGATCCTTAATGTGCGTGAAAGTTTGCATGAGCAGACGCATAAGTAGGATGCTCATGCTTATGATGGCGTCATCTGCGCTTACCAGCCGTGTGCATTCCTCAAAACACTGAAGGACTTTACAGAGGTCTTTCAGCTTTGACCACTGCACACCCGACAACTCCATGTCTGCCCTCAAACTACCTGCCCGTGTATCCTCCCATAAATGCATTACAGCCTGCCTCTGTTTGCACAGCCTCTCAACCATGTGCATGGTGGAATTCCACCTTGTGGCAACATCTATGATTAGGCGGTGCTTGGGGAGGTTGAGCGCTTGCTGCAGCTTCTGCATGCAACTGGAGCCTACGGGTGAGCGACGGATGTGCGAGCACAGTCTTTACACTTTATGGAGCAGGGCTGTTAACTCCTGATAATTATTTAAAAAGCACTGCACCACCAGGTTCAATGTGTGAGCCAGGCAAGGTATGTGTCGGAGTTTTGCCAGGGAGCATCATAGCGGAGCATCATGAATTGTGGTGTGTGTTAAAGAGGACGAGTGACACTCTTTGGCCCTGGGCCCACGAAAACCGGGAGCCATCCCTACCACCCCCACAAGTTGAACCAAATAACCACCATTTTTCCATGCCTAAACATTATTATAAAGTCAATTAAGGCTGCCAAGCTTAAGTAATAATGATTGATGTTGTTGCCATTGAAATGGGCACTGTAGGTCTGTCCTCCACTCGCTACCGACTTCGCTTCCCCATTGACTTGCTTTGGGTTTCGTGTTTTGTTCGACCCGCCGATTTTTCGCGATAGTCAGCCGATTTCACTCAACCTGACTTTTGCGAAAGTCGGGTTCCGTGAAACCCGACTCGACCCGAAAAACGGGAAAGTCGCTCATCTCTAGTAAAGGGGTCTGAATACTTTCCATACCCACTGTAGTCACTTGGCAGATTTGGAAAATGTAGCATTCAAGGAAATTTTAAAAGACAAGGATAAATGATAGATTTTATTAACAGCAACAGATCTGCGTAAGAAATGTTTTATTGTTTTTAATAGAATCATAAACTTACGTACATTTATAAAATCTGAAGGAAGAGGGCACAGATATGACATAGATTCTTCCTCTACTTGTTCTGTTCAAAGACATCAAGCTCTTCCGCACAGTGACAATTAAACATACAAATCTGGAATACTATGTTCAAACTCTTGTTCTTGGCAGAAGTGGGGATTTTCTGCAAAGGACATAACTTATTCAACAGTTACAGCCTTGAATGTAGATAAAGGAAATAGTACAGATTTGTTCTTGGGAGCTGAAATGGGAGAGATTATGCGTCATTATATTAAAACTATGTATGAAGACGCTGGAAAATTTCACTACACTGCAAAATGTAACAATAGAAACATTGCGTTCTAAAGTGAAATATTTTGTGGATTCACCCGCACATAGCAACTTAATGATTACAAAAAAAAGACTACTTACTGTATTTTGGATACATAAGGACCAAAAAGTTATTTATTTTAGATCAGTTTTAGAACTGTGCATCATGTACAGTAATTGTAGAGCAAAATATGTTACGCATTTCTGCACCTAAATCCACATGAAACATTTATAGATTTTGCTGGAGATTCACAAAAAAGTCCACAATAGAACTTGCACTGGACATTTTTTTCTGTCGCCTGTGAACATAACCTCAATTTTATTGAATGGAAGAATTTACAATACAATTTGTAATAATGTAATTTCTGCAAAAAAGTAGAAAAAAATAACTGTTAAATTAGAGGCTGCCTAGCTCACAATAATGTTCTGCTGTGTATACTGTAAATATAAACTCCTTTGGCATGATTAAAAGTTATTTTTTTCAATCCTATTACTTTTGAGATATTACTAGCACTTGTTTTGCCATCCAGCTTGTCCTATTGCAAGAGGATTGTGAACACCACAGCAGTGTCTTTTATACTTTTCTTCCTTACATAAGATTTGGTTCAGGTGATCACCTAATCAGAAGCACATTAAGTAGAATGAGGTGTACTCTGGGTGGAATTCAACTGACACTGGAATGGACTGGGTGTCAGACATGCAGAGAAGCTGATTTTTATACAACTGTGCTGTGGTCTCTTAATTTTTTCCAGAGCTGTTATATATATATATATATATATATATATATATATATATATATATATATATATATATATACTTCTTCGTCTTTGTTGTCCTTTCCCATCCTCTGGTACCCTACCAGACGTCTGGGAGTTTGAGGGTTCTATGCAGGATCTTAGTTGTTCCCAGCTTTGCGCTTTTCTGGACAGAGAGCTCAGATGTTGTTCCTGGGATCTGTTGTAGCCATTCTTCCAACTTAGGGGTCACAGCTCCAAGTGTTCCTATCACCACTGGAATCACTGTTGCCTTCACCTTCCACATCTTCTCCAGTTCTACTTTGAGGCCTTGGTATTTCTCCAGCTTCTCATATTCCTTCTTTCTGATGTTGCTGTCACTTGGCACTGCATCTATTATCATTGCAGTCTTCTGATCCTTGTCTACTATGACAATGTCTGGTTGGTTAGCCAACACCTGCTTATCCATCTGGATCTTGAAGTCCCACAGGATTTTAGCCCTTTCATTCTCCACCACTTTTTCTGTGGTCTCCCACCTGGACTTAGGGGGACTCAGCCCATATGCTGTGCAGATGTTCCTGTATACAATTCCCGCTACTTGGTTGTGGCGTTCAGTATAAACTGTTCCTGCTTGCATTTTGCAACCTGCCACTATGTGTTGGACGGTTGCTGAGTTTCTTTGCGTAGTCTGCATCTTGGGTCTTGTCTTGTGTGGTAGATTCCTGCTTCTATGGATCTGGTACTTAGTGCTTGCTCTTGTGGCTGTATGTTTAGTGCATTTGTACTGTCTCGGAGCCCAACTTTCTCCAGCCATTGGTAGGATTTCTCCATGTCAGCCACCTCCATTATCTGTTGTTGGTACATCCCATGTAGTGGCTTGTCTTGCCATGGCATGTTCCTGTTCTTCCTTCCAGATCTGTTGTTGCTGCCTTAGGCTTTCTCTCAGCATATCATCTTTTGGTGCCATTTTTCTGATGTATTCCTGGATACTCCTTGTTTCATCCGTAATGGTGGCTTAGATGCTAATCAAGCCTCGACCACCCTCCTTTCTGTTGCTATACAATCTTTGGGTGCTAGACTTAGGGTGGAGACCTCTATGCATTTTGAGGGGCTTTTGTGTCTTCACATCTGCAGCTTCTGTCTCTTCTTTTGGCCAGCACACTATGCCAGCAGGGTATCTGATAACTGGCAGGTCATATGTATTGATGGTGTGGATTTTATTCTTCCCACTGAGCTAGCTCTTCAGGACCTGTCTTACCCTTTGATGGTATTTGCATGTTGCTGCTTTCCTTGCCTCCTCATCATGGTTACCATATCCCTGCGGAATGCCAAGGTACTTGTAGCATGTCTGTACATCTGCTATATGTTCTGCTGGTAATTCCACTCCATCAGTCTTGACTACCTTGCCTTTCTTTATTACCAACCGACCGCACTTCTCCAGTTCGAAGGACATCCCGATGTCTTCACTGTAGATCCTTGTCAGGTGGATCAGTGAATTGATGTCTCATTCATTTTTCACATACAGCTTGATGTCATCCATGTAGAGGAGGTGGCTGATGGTGCTTCCACTCTTGAATTTGTATCCATAGCCAGACTCTGTAATTATTTGACTGAGGGGGTTCAAACCTTTGCAGAACAGCAATGGGAACAGTGCATCACCTTGGTATATGCCGCATTTGAAGGTCACTTGTGCTAGTTGTCTTGAGTTGACTTCCACTGTTGTTCTCCATAGCTCCATTGAGTTTCTGAGGAAGGTTCTTAATTTCCTGTTGACATTGTAGAGAGCCAAGCATTCACAGATCCATGTGTATGGCATTGAGTCATAGGCTTTCCTGTAGTCAATCCAGGCTGTTCTGAGATTGGTCTGACTGGATCTTGAGTCTTGAGTGATTACTCTATCTAATAGGAGCTGGTGCTTAGAGCCTCTGGTGTCAGTCCCAATGCCTTTCTGAGCTGGATTCATGTTCATTTGGTTCTGTAGCTTGGTGGCTATGATGCCTGACAGGAGTTTCCATGTTGTTGTAAGGCAGCTTATTGGGTGCTAGTTGGATGGAACTGTTCCTTTGTGAGGATCCTTCATGATCATCACTGTTCTACCTTGTGTTAGCCAAGCTGGGTGGTGGCCTGCTTCTAATAGTTGGTTCATCTGCTTTGCCATGCGTTCATGTACCGCTGTTAATTTCTTTAGCCAGTAGGTGTGGATCATGTCTGGGCCAGGTGCTGTCCAGCTCTTCATGTTCTTGACCCGCTGTTGGATGTCTGTGTTGGAATAATGCATATTGATTTGTATGTATTGCAACAACTACTACTGTACTGTTTGATATGTTGTGCATATTGTGAGGTTGTTAACAAAGTTTTGTAAAAAAAAAACCCTCACTCACAGACAGGATGCCTCCTCCTTCTCTTCCTGTGTTGTTGTAATGTTTTTTCATGCTGCAGCCATAGCAGATATCAGGCTGATCACATTTCATGCTGTGTTGTAAGCTGTCTATACTGGATGTGAATAAATCTACATTCTCTGTTGCTGACTCCGGATGTTACACTGGTTAATCTGCTGCTAACAGGTTACAGGCCCAGAGTTCCCAGAGTGCCCAGAGTCATAGAGTCCCAGAGATCCCCAGAACACAGAGAAAAGAAAAGAAAGAAAGACAGCAAAGATGGCCACCAGCAGCAGCAACTCCATGAAGTTTACAGTACCAAGTCTCACTAACCAGAACTATCAATCCTGGAAATTCAAAGTGAAGATGCTGCTTATAAGGGAAGGTACGTGGAAATACACACAGGAGCCTAAACTTGACCCAGTACCACAGGAGTGGATAGAGATGGATCAGAAAGCACAAAGTACCATATCACTCAGCATAGATGATGATCAGATTGTTCATGTGTGTAAATGTGATACTGCAAGAGAAATGTGGGAGCAGCTGCAAAAGGTACATGAGAGGATTAATTTAAGCAATAAACTGTATCTTATGAGAAAACTGTACCAGTCTAAGCTACAGAAAGGCCAGGATATGCAGGAGTATATCAGGAGTATTCTAGAGCTTGTAGAACACTTGAGAGGCATTGGGGAAGATCTGAAGGACTTTCATGTAGCCGCATTACTGCTTAGTGGTCTTCCAGAGAGCTATGACATGCTTGTGACCGCACTAGATGCGCGCCCAGATGATGAGCTTACTCTGGAGTATGTAAGAGGGAAGCTTATAGATGAATATAAACAGAAGGCAGAATGTATAAGCACCAAGACAGAGTCTGCTTTACAAACACAGAGTCTATATGATAACAGAAAGCACCTTAAAGAAACACGTGAATGTTTTGTTTGCAAGAAATCAGGACATTTGAAAGCCGACTGCAGAGTTTGGAAAGCTAGAATGAATCAGCTGAAAAAGTAAAACAGTCAGCAAAGGGTTAAGAGTGCTGTGTGTGATTCTGTGAATACTGAAATTGCATTTACTGTCAGTGCAAATACATCAAAGCATGCATGGTGTATAGACTCTGGAGGAACTAGTCACATGACTAATAACAGAGACTTCTTTTCTAAGCTTAATCAAAATAAGTCAGAGAAAGTGATTATGGCTAATGGTCAGTACATGAGTTCAGAAGGCATAGGAGATGGTTATATTGATTGTCAAATCTCACCAACACAAAGCAGGAAGATCCCAGTAAAATATATGTGCTCTATGTGCCTAGTCTTGAGAGTAATTTACTATCTGTGAAGAAACTCACAAAACAAGGAAATTAAGTAAAATTTAAGCATGATAGCTGCATCATCTCAAAAGAGAGTCACACACTAGCAGAGGGAAAAATCACAGATGAACTTTATCAGCTGAAATGTAAAGAGTGTGTGTATACTGCTCAACAAGAAGAGCACAATAACTGTATTCATGTATGGCATAGGCGTCTGGCACACAGAGACCCAGAAACAAACAAGGTCACAATAAGCAGAGATGTAGTGATTGATGAGAACTTTGTATCACCCAAGTTTTGTGACATCACGCCAGTAGTCCAGCTGAAGTCACAATTACAAGACAACAACAAGAAGGATGTAGAAGTCTGGCTGGATTCTTCAACCACTGAAGGAACAACAGAAAAATCTGATGAATCTGAAATCAGAAGATCGTCAAGATCAAACAAAGGTATACCAGCTAAACATCTATCCTACATTGTCAAGACACTGATATTAAAGGAGAACACAGGAGTCAATGGTGACAAAAATATTCATTATATAAGAAAAATTATTTATTATACAAATCAGTAGAAAAAGTAGCACAAAAATACGTAAGATAGAACAATGAAAAACACATACAGAGCATGTGCACATACAGAGAGACGTATCTCCTAGTGGCAAATAAACAATATTTATGGTGAAAATGCACAAATGAATCAAAGCACAAGATAAATTGTATCCTAATCCCCATTCTAAAAAGGTAAAGTGCAAAATCACATGAACACCATAGTCAAACCATCAGGCATGCATCTCGGAAATGGCAGGCGTTAAATTGAAGTCAAATGGTATATAGCGCATACAATTCTAAGAAGAAACCATGCTAACCAGAGGTTTTACATACCGCATGTTTCACTGAGTAGTGAGCGCTAAGAAAAGGGGGGGGTCAGCAAGTATAACGTCGCCATGTCCGAGAAAAAATCATGCTCACCAAAGAGAGGGTCAAAATAGCCACAGGAGAGGGGTCACCCCGTACAGAAAGATACCGCCCCAACGTACGTTTCGTGGCGAACTGCCACTTTTTCAAGGGGATGTTAACAATGTGTGCACAGGACCTTCATATACCTCCTACTTCCTGGTCACATGTGCAAATTCGTCCAATAGGAGAAGGTATAGCGGCGCATGCGTCGTCTGAAGCCAGAGAGGCCCCCAGCGACAGAAGCGTCATGCGCCAAGGCGCTCGCACAGGCACACAGCCTAAGCGCGAACCCGGACACAAAGAGACGCCCCATCGCTGGGAAAACAGCCCGGACCAAACGGGGCATGCGCACACCAAACTCCACAGTAGCAGTGGTCAGAGGATGATTTCAAGTACGATTACAATAATAAAGAACACACACCACAGGATTATACAGCAAGGTAATTATCACCCAAATGCAGATGCAGCATAGACATAGAAAATGAAACAACACAAATAAATTGTAGAACGCTGTAGCTGTATTCTCCCTCTTGTGTTCATTCAGTTCCTCATATCCATCAGGTATATGAAAGCGGAGGTAGAAAGTCCACAAATAAGCAAAGTGCAGAAATAGTTAAAACTGTGAAAATAATTAAAATAAACATATAATTAAAAACAAGAAGGTATCAGAACGAGACCAGAGAGGGGACCCATGAGGGAATTTGATAATCTACAAAAAAGAGGCAAAATTCAGGGATTCGTTCAGGCCTTTAGGCACCATTGTATCAAGTTGAACGATCCAACGGGCCTCCATTTGGGCTAAGATTTTTTTATAATCACCATCTCTCACTCCAAGGTGCAATATGTCAATTCCACGAACCTTAAAAGAAGTAGCGTCACAATTGTGATAATATTTAAAGTGTCGGGGAATTGTCTTTAAATCAGAGTAGTCAGAGGTGGACCTTGCTGCGCCAATATCCCTCACGTGTTCCCTGATACGTACTCTCAATTCTCTAGTGGTTAAACCAACGTATATCCTTGGACAGCCACATGTAGCATAATAGATGACATTCGAACTGCCACAGGATATACGTTGGCGAATACTAAATGTCTTCTCTCCACCTGACGAGGAAAAATCCAGAGCACGTAGGGCATTGGCGCATGCAAGGCAATGGCCACATGGATAGAAGCCACTGGTAGGACCACGAGCCCCAAAGACATTTTTAGAAGGTGCAACGTAGTGGCTCCGGACAAGAGTATCTCGTAAATTTCTTGACCGTCTAGAAGTCATGGCAGGGTAGTCGCCCAGCGAGCGGCACAGAGCAGGCTCGGTTTTCAAGACATTCCAATGTCTAGTTAAAATCTTACGAATATCAAACCATTCATGGTTAAAGGTGGTAATGAATCTTATAGGTCCTTCCTCACTCGTCTGTCTGTCAACACGAGCGGTGTCAAGAAGACAGGAATGTGGAGTCCTCCTTGCCCGATCATATCCCTTTTTTTTTTTTTGTGGCTGTCCAAGGATATACGTTGGTTTAACGCTACTTCTTTTAAGGTTCGTGGAATTGACATATTGCACCTTGGAGTGAGAGGTGGTGATTATAAAAAAATCTTAGCCCAAATGGAGGCCCGTTGGATCGTTCAACTTGATACAATGGTGCCTAAAGGCCTGAACGAATCCCTGAATTTTGCCTCTTTTTTGTAGATTATCAAATTCCCTCATGGGTCCCCTCTCTGGTCTCGTTCTGATACCTTCTTGTTTTTAATTATATGTTTATTTTAATTATTTTCACAGTTTTAACTATTTCTGCACTTTGTTTATTTGTGGACTTTCTACCTCCGCTTTCATATACCTGATGGATATGAGGAACTGAATGAACACAAGAGGGAGAATACAGCTACAGCGTTCTACAATTTATTTGTGTTGTTTCATTTTCTATGTCTATGCTGCATCTGCATTTGGGTGATAATTACCTTGCTGTATAATCCTGTGGTGTGTGTTCTTTATTATTGTAATCGTACTTGAAATCATCCTCTGACCACTGCTACTGTGGAGTTTGGTGTGCGCATGCCCCGTTTGGTCCGGGCTGTTTTCCCAGCGATGGGGCGTCTCTTTGTGTCCGGGTTCGCGCTTAGACTGTGTGCCTGTGCGCGCGCCTTGGCGCATGACGCTTCTGTCGCTGGGGGCCTCTCTGGCTTCAGACGACGCATGCGCCGCTATACCTTCTCCTATTGGACGAATTTGCACATGTGACCAGGAAGTAGGAGGTATATGAAGGTCCTGTGCACACATTGTTAACATCCCCTTGAAAAAGTGGCAGTTCGCCACGAAACGTACGTTGGGGCGGTATCTTTCTGTACGGGGTGACCCCTCTCCTGTGGCTATTTTGACCCTCTCTTTGGTGAGCATGATTTTTTCTCGGACATGGCGACGTTATACTTGCTGACTCCCCCCTTTTCTTAGCGCTCACTACTCAGTGAAACATGCGGTATGTAAAACCTCTGGTTAGCATGGTTTCTTCTTAGAATTGTATGCGCTATATACCATTTGACTTCAATTTAACGCCTGCCATTTCCGAGATGCATGCCTGATGGTTTGACTATGGTGTTCATGTGATTTGGCACTTTACCTTTTTAGAATGGGGATTAGGATACAATTTATCTTGTGCCTTTGATTCATTTGTGCATTTTCACCATAAATATTGTTGTTATTTGCCACTAGGAGATACGTCTCTCTGTATGTTTTACATGCTCTGTATGTGTTTTTCATTGTTCTATCTTACGTATTTTTGTGCTACTTTTTCTACTGATTTGTATAATAAATAATTTTTCTTATATAATGAATATTTTTGTCACCATTGACTCCTGTGTTCTCCTTTAATATCATGTTTATATGAGTGGTGACTACTTGGTTTCACACATGTTTTGTGCGACCCACATCTCCTATGCCTTATCCATGCAGCTGTTCATGTTTATACTAATTGTCAAGACACTACCTGAGTCAGAGCCACAGTCATGGGATGAAATGCAAGGACTACCTATCCATGAAAGAACAAAGTGGATTGATGCCGATAATGAGGAAATCAAGTCGCTTTATCAACTCCAAACTTGGAAACTCACCAAGCTACCACAGGGCAAAAAGGCAATCAAGTGCAAGTGGGTCTTTAAAACCAAATATGACTCTGAAGGTAAAGTCCACAGATTTATAGCAAGGTTGGTCGCAAAAGGATATTCTCAAAAGTATGGCGAAGATTACGATGCTACATTTGCTCCAGTCGCTAAACAGACTACGTTCAGAGCTTTGTTAGCTGTAGCTGCTGTACAAAAGATGTATGTCAGACATTTGGATATAAAAACTGTTTTCTTAAATGGTGACATTGAGGAGGACTTATACATGACTCAACCTGAAGGTTATGTAAAAAGAGGTGAAGAGAATCTTGTTTGCAAACTACAAAAATCTCTCTATGGTCTTAAGCAATCAGCAAGAGCATGGAACACCAAGATGAATAAAGTCTTGTTGGAAGAAGGATTTAAAATAGGTCAAGCAGATCCATGCTTATACACAAAATATACAGATGGAAAGTGGATGTATATTCTCTTATATGTGGACTACTACTGTACTGTTTGATATGTTGTGCATATTGTGAGGTTGTTAACAAAGTTTTGTAAAAAAAAAAAAACCTCACTCACAGACAGGATGCCTCCTCCTTCTCTTCCTGTGTTGTTGTAATGTTTTTTCATGCTGCAGCCATAGCAGATATCAGGCTGATCACATTTCATGCTGTGTTATAAGCTGTCTATACTGGATGTGAATAAATCTACATTCTCTGTTGCTGACTCCGGATGTTACGCTGGTTAATCTGCTGCTAACAGTCTGCTTCTGTAATGGTGACTGGTTCTTGCTCTAGGTGATTGCTGTGTTTCATTCTCAGATCTTGAAGGCCACATTGCACTGGTGTTGTGTGTTTTTCCTTCTCCCATATGTTCCTCCATTATTCTTCAGTCTCTGCTATTGGTGGAGTAAGTTGCTGCCTTTGTGCTTTTACTCTGTAGTTGGGCGTACACCTTGGATGGTTCCTTGGAGAACAGGGCATTTATCTCTTTGCCTCAGTTTCTCTAGTGTATCTCCCTAGTCTTGCAGCGAGTGCTGTGAGACTTTGTTTAGCAGTCTCTAGGGCTTCAGTTGGGATCAGGCCTTCGTACTTGTCCAGTTTGGTCTTGTTCTTGATCTTTACACCCTTCTGTATTTCTGTTAGCTGGCTGACTTCCCTTCGTGTCACCTTGATCTTTGTCTCCAGTCTTCTTTTCCAAGGGGGGCACATACTTCTGTTGTTCTCGCTGGTTGTATAGCCAAGCATTTCCATGATTGCTGAGGCAGTAGAATTGATCAGTTTATTAGTTTGAGTTATGGTGGTGGTAGGTATTGATGCAAGTACACTATTGGCATCTTCTAGCATACTGTCTGGTGGTGTTTCTTTGCTGAGCCTTGGCTGTCGATCTCTAGTATTGATGGTATTTAGTTTATCTAAGATCTTCTGTTTCAGATCAACTGTAGAGCTCTCTAGTTGCAGGATTGGATCAGGATTTATATATATATGCACATTCATACATATACACACAGTCGCAAGTAAAAGTTTGGGCACTCCTTGTGAAGATTAATGTTATTGTGAACAGTTAAGCAAGTTGAAAATGAAATGATCTCTAAAAGGCCTAAAGGTAAAGATGGCACATTTCCTTTGTATTTTAGGCAAAAAAAAATCAAATTTTTACATTTTAAAAATTACAGAAAGGAAAATGGGTCCATGCAAAAGTTTGTGCATCTGGCAGGGTGAGTACCGAGTAGCACCCCTTTTGAAAGTAACACAGCTTTTAAAGGCTTTTTGTAACCAGCTAAGAGTCTTTCAATTCTTGTTTGAGGGATTTTCATCCATTCTTCTTTGGAAAATTCTCCAGTTCATTGAGATTCTTGGGTCTTCTTGCATGCACTGCTATTTTGAGGATCAGCCATAGATTTTCAATGATGTTCAGATCAGGGGACTGTGAGGGCCATTATAAAACCTTCAGCTTGGGCCTTTGAAGTAGTGTATTGTGTATTTTGGGGTGTGTATAGGATCATTATCCATTTGTAGAAACCATCCTCTTTTCAACTAGCTTTTTTACAGTTGTGTTACGTTTGCATCAATAATTTATTGACAATTTATTGAATCCATTCTTTCCTCTTCCCGTGAAATGTTCCTATGCCATTAGCTTCAACAGAACCCCAAAGCATGATTGATCCACTCCCATGCCTAATAGTTGGTGAGATGTTTTTTTTTCCTGAAATTCTGTGACCTTTTTTCTCCACACATACCTCTGTTCAATGTGGCCAAAAAGTTCTATTTTAACCTCATTGGTCCACAGGACTTGTGTCCAAAATGCATAAGTTTTGTTTTGATATTCTCTTGCATACTTCTGACACTGAATTTTATGGTGAGAACACAGGAGAGGTTTTCTTCTGATGACTCTTCTATGAAGTCCATATTTGTGCAGGTGTCTCTGAACAATAGAACAATGTACCACAACTCCAGAGTCTGCTAAATCTTTCTGAAGGTCTTTTGCAGTCAAGAGGGGTTCTGATTTGTCTCTCTAGCAATCCTACGAGCAGCTCTCACTGAAATTTTGCTTAGTCTTCCAGACTCTATCTTGACCTCTACTGTTCCTGGTAACTGCCGTTTCTTAATTAGTACCTTTTAAACTAAGGAAAGGGCAACTTGAAAAAGCTTTGCTATCTTCTTATAGCATTCTCCTTCTTTGTGGGCCTCTGCCATTTTCATTTTCAGAGTGCTAGGCAGCTCCTTATATGAACCCATGGCTGATATTTTTTATCACAAGGTTAGAGGAGCCTGGGATTTTATACAGGAGGACAATTTGGTTTACCTGGACTTTCCTAATGATGATATTGAACAAGCCATAACGCTAATAGGCTAATAAAGGTCTGAAACCTTGGTTAAAATTATCTGAGCACTAGGGTTGAGCATTCCGATACCGCAAGTATCGGGTATCGGCCGATATTGGCTGTATAGGAATTCCGATTCCGAGTTCCGATATTTTCGTCATATCGGATACCGGAATCGGAATGTCACTGTCACTGTCAGTGTCCGTCGGTCGGGTCTGTCAGGAGTCAGCGGCACTTACCCGGCAGAAGATCTCCGGCGGTCACATCCCGGGCTGCTTAATGGCCGCCATCCTCTTCTCCCCGGCGGTCACATGCAGTATCTCGCGATAACTGCAGTGACTGCTGGGTAATCGCGGCCGTAAAGCAGTCCGATGACGTCACCGCCGGGGAAGCTGGTAAGCAGCTGTGCTGCGCCGGGATGTCAGGCTCTGCCTGTCATTCCGATGTAGCAGAGCTGGATGTCGTGGGACAATCGTTACTATGGACTGCGTCGGACAGGTGGTATACTGTTGGTTTGTTTTTTTTATTTTTTTTACAGGAGATCGATGGCGTCGCAGGAATGAGAGAGTAATAAAAAAAATGAAAACTGTGTTGTCTCTTTTATTTCATTAAAAGACTTTTTTCTTGCTGTGTCTTTTTTTTAAACATTTAAAAACTTTGGGATTAATAATGGATCGGTGTCTTATTGACACCTCTCCATTATTAACCGGGCTTATTGTCACCGTGCAATCAACGGTGACAATAACCCCTTATTACCCCGCTTGCCACCGCTACAGGGCAAGTGGAAGAGCCGGGTAAAGTGCCACAATTGGCACATCTTTTGATGCTCCAAATGTGGGGCTGCTGTAGCCTGGTATTATCAGGCTGTTGAGGGCCAAAATCCATGGGCCTTGACAGTCTTTTAATACCAGGCCGCAGCAGTCTGCATTTTACTTGGCTGGTTAACAAAAATAGGGGGGATCCCCACGCCGTTTTTTTTTCGAGGGGATCCCTATTTTTGTTAACCAGCCAAGCTAAGCAGACTGCTGTGGCCTGGTATTATCAGGCTTGCAAGGTCCATGGATATTGGATCCTTACCAGCCTGAAAAACCAGGCCTCAGCGGTCTGCTTCATCTGGCTGGTTAACAAAAATAGGGGGGACCCACGCCATTTTTTTTTCGAGGGGATCCCCTATTTTTGTTAATCAGCCAAGATATGCAGACTGCTGTGGCCTGGTATTATCAGGCTGGCAAGGTCCATGGATCTTGGCTCCTTAACAGCCTGAAAATCCAGGCCTCAGCGGTCTGCTTCATCTGGCTGGTTAACAAAAATAGGGGGGACCCCACGCCATTTTTTTTTCGAGGGGATCCCCTATTTTTGTTAATCAGCCAAGATATGCAGACTGCTGTGGCCTGGTATTATCAGGCTGGCAAGGTCCATGGATCTTGGCTCCTTAACAGCCTGAAAATCCAGGCCTCAGCGGTCTGCTTCATCTGGCTGGTTAACAAAAATAGGGGGGACCCCACGCCATTTTTTTTTCGAAGGGAACCCCTATTTTTGTTAATCAGTTCCCTCTGACGTCACTGATGGTGTCCCTGGCTGACCTGAAGTGAAAGTGGAAAGCAATCAATTAAGCTTTCCACTTCCTCTCCTGTCAGCCAGGAGAGGAACTCATTCATTTGGGGGTTTACTGTGAGGCTGCAGCATTAGCTGCGGTCCCTGCAGTAAACATTAACCCTTTCTGAAGGATTACACCGTGGGACCTGACTGTGCATCGGATTGGTAAGAATAATTTTGCTTTATTATTTTATTTTTATTACAGGAAATGGTTTTAGCAGGTAAATAAAATATGGTCAAAAACTGTGTGATTGTTTCATTAAACTTCTTTTTTATTAAAGTGTGTGTGTTTGATTTTTCTTTCATACAATAGGATTAATAATTGATAGTTGTCTAATTGACAGCTCTCAATTATTAACCTGGCTTAAAGTGACCTTTCAATTGCAAGGTCATTTTAACCCCTTATTAACCCATTCGCCACCGCTACAGGGCAATGGGAATAGACGGGCAAAGTGCCAGAAAGGGCAAATCTAATTAGAGATTTGCCCTTTCTGGGGTGTCTGGGGGCAGATGTTAGTAGCCGGGGGGGGGCCAAAAATAATGGTCCCTTTCTGGGCTATTATTATCTGCCCCCACTCACTGGCTTTGTCTGTCTGGTTGCGAAAATAGGGCGGGAGCCCACGCATTTTTTTTCAGCAATTTTACACCTCATATATATATATACATGTCATTGAGTTTGTGACATATTATATATATATTATATATATATATATATATATATATTATTTATAGTTCATACACTTCTACATAGTATAATAGCCGCTAATTCAATTGCCGGCTTTTGTGAAAATGCAGAACCCGACATGAAATGACACTTGGTGTACATAGGGTTAACCATGTCCTTTGCTATCTGATTTGCACAAACAATTAATGCAAAATTTTACACCTGTAGGGGTTAATTAAAGGTGTAAATTCGTAGCAAAAAAGTCAGTTTTTTTTACAACGAATTTACACCTTTAATTAACCCCTACAGGTGTGAAATTTTGCAAACAGACTGATTTAATTGTTTGTGCAAATCAGATAGCAAAGGACATGAAAAGACATGGTTAACCCTATGTACACCAAGTGTCATTTCATGTCGGGTGCTTCTGTCTTTTCACAGAAACCGGCTTTACCCGGCAATTGAATCAGAGGATATTTTACTATGTAGAAGTGTATAAACTATACATATATGTATATATATATGTCACAATGACATGTATATTATATATATATATGTATTTTATGTGTGTATATTTAGTGTTTACAAGGAAAGAATGGAGTTTTTTTAGTTACGATATTTTGTTCCCATAGACTTACATGGGACTTCCGGTATCGGTATCGGGTATCGCCGATATTTTAATGGTATCGGCGATACCATTCCGATTCCGATACTTTTGGATATCGGAAAGTATCGCTCAACTCTACTGAGCACACAAATCTCCAAGGGTAGATTGCTATAATGCAAAGGAAATGTGTCATCTTTAACTTTAGGCTTTTTAGAGATTATTTAATCTTTAACCTGGTTAACTGTTATATTATAAATATTTTAAAGTCAGGACAGTGCTAGATACTGCAATTCAGACAGGCAGTATGAGTCTTTTTCACTACTTATTCACTTTTTCATTATTTATTTTTTCATTTATTTATCATATTGTGCCCCACACACACATATTGGGCCTCAAGCCCATCCCACCACAAAACACCAGTAGAAGCAATTCAACATTTAAATACACTTTTGTTATTACGGATGTCCCCTGTACCTGGGGCCGGCTTTTTGCCCCAATTACTGGGCAAACTTAGCTTCTGTGTCCCACTGCATCTCTAACTTGGATCTGATCCCATTGTTTGCAATGCTAATTAATTACCACCTGTTCAACGCATCATTTTTCATGTTTTGGTGGGATTTGGCCCCAGAAGAACACCTGTGAATAAATTATGAAAAAGTCTGATGTCAACTAATGTATTTATGCTTTAATTTTGCCATTGAATCTGATTCGTTAGATGCATCAGGCTCTAAAATCTGACATGGAAATATGTGAAGACAACTTTATACAAAAACGCAAAAAAATACAAACCCCTAAAAAAACAAAAACAAAATATGTGGAATTACAGTAATGGCCGGAGCAGAGCCTCCCCCCCTCAAGAAAGGAGGCGTGGGCGGAGGCCGGCATGACGGGGGTTTGGAGGGGTTTACAATGAGGGAGGAACATTTAAATGAGAGGGGGTGGTGGGGGTTTATAAGGCAGTGATGGGGCGGATCCACGGTCAGTTCCTGTCTTGCTCCATCAGTAGTACAACGTACCATGTCTGCGAACGCGGCGATCGAACGCCTCGGGGCTGTGGCCTCGTCGCAGCGCCGGGATGGCTGGAAGCGCAGGTGGCGATTCTGGTTCAGGGAGCGTCTGGTCCGTCGTCTGGGGCAGCGTAAAGGGAGAGGACGTCCAAGAAGGGTGAGGCCTCCTGAACGACTTTCACCGGACCAGGCTCCTCGGGCCTCGTGTCGGCGCAGGAGCCCCTCACGGGCCCCTCCAGGCCGGGCGGCGCTCGGAGCTCGCGTTAGCAGGCCTCGGCCTGGGAGGAATCCACCAAGCCTGCGATGCCCTGCGGCGGTAACCTCTCCTCCGCCGCGTGCAAGTCGGGGGGCGGAGCCGTTACGTGCCAGGCGTCAAGCGAGAGCTGCGTCCTCGGGAGGTCGCAGCGGCGAGCGATCTGCTGTGCGGCCTGCTTTAGATAGCAGTGCGGGAGCGTCGGCGTTGGAGCCTCCAAGCGCTGGGCGTCGTGGGAGAACTGCATCCTCGGGAGGTCGCAGTGGTGAGGTACCTGATGTGCGACCCACTTCCGATCGCATCGCGGGTGCATCGGCTTTGGAGCCAGTACGCGCCGGGCATTGCGGGAGAATTGCGTCCTCGGGAGGTCGCAGTGGCGAGGGACTTGCTGTGTGGCCTGCCTCAGGCAGCATCTGAGATGCGTCATCGTTGGAGCCGCTAAGCGCTGGGCGTTTTTTGAGAGCTGCGTCGGCGGGCGGTCGCAGTTGCGATCGGCTTGCATTGCGATCTGCTTCAGATAGCTATGTAGGTGCGTTGGCGGATTACGGAATGACCGGCTCATCAGATCAGCAATTGTTCCCCCTTGATAGCGGCGGGGTTCCAGGTTCGTCGGGGGGTCGCAGCGGCAGTTTTCCTGCACTGCGGCCTGCCTCTGTGGACGGCTCCAGAGTTTCGGCGGCCGTGGCATCGGTCGGCAACACGGGTCAGCAGATTTTACCCCCCATAAGCGGTGGGTTTCCAGAGGGATCGGGGGGCCGTTGCTGTGGTGTGAACGCGGGGCGGCCTGCTTTTGCCGCTGCTGCTGAATTATCATCGGGTGCTACTGCGACCCAGTCGTCACTGTTGTTTCAGGATCAGCGGGCTCGATCCCCAATGGGGTTTAGGCCTTTCTCTTCTGGAAGTCGCGAAGGGGTTTCTGGACGTCAGGAGCAGCTCAGCGGAGTCGTGGTGCCAGATCGAGGCAGTGGTGACACATCTTTGGAGCCAGGTTATCCGGCTGGGGGGCTCACAGCTCGCTCGCAGCCCGGTGAGTATAATTCTATGTCAGGTGTTAGTCATTCATTTGTGTCTTCTTCACCGGTTGGGGTATCTCGGTCGGGAGTTGGTAATAGCGTTGGTGGGGCTGCCGAGGTAGCGGGGGTTACGGACATGCTGGTAGATGTGCGGAATTTGCTATCACGATTAGAGAAGGGTATAGGTTCTCCGTCTCCGGTGACGGCGTGGGTTGGGTCGCAGGTTGGGGGGCAGATGGTGGCGAGTGGGTCGGAACAGGAAGGGCTTGGTGCCGAACCGGTGTCTGTGTCGGTGTAGACAGAGAAGGAAAAAGAATGTCGGGTGCGCTTAGATGATAGGGCTCACGGGGAGGTATATGTTTGTTTTGAGGGCCCATTGGGAGCGCATTTGAAGAAGGAGGTAAAGGAGCGTATTTGGAAAGATGAGTATGTTGAAATATTCTCTTTGTTGCCTTTGGAGAAGTTTAATTTGGACAAAAGTAAAAAGAGGATAGTAAGAAGGAGGAGGAGGAGAAACGGAGGTGGCGATTAATTCCTCAGACGTTTGTGAACTGGCAACAAGCTTTTGCCATTTTGGCAAGTGTTGTCGGGGAAAAAGCTCCGGACAACTGTTCGGCTTTGTTTTGTTATTTTGATGCCATCGGAGAGGCATATAGGGTGTATGGGGGGCAGGCTTGGCTGCGGTATGACGAGCAGTTTAGGCAAAGGAAGGCTGTGCGTCCGGCGATTCGTTGAGATCAGAAGGACATTGGTCTGTGGATGAGAGTCATTGCACAGAATAAGTTTGGGCATTCCTTTTTCGGGGGAACTGGGGGCGCCGGCCAGAGTGGAAATACCGCTGGGGCAGCGGTGGGAAGCGGACATGGGCAAGGAGTTGGAAACAAATTTGGGGTGTGCTGGCAGTTTAATGACGGCCAGTGTAAGTTTGGGGCGGGGTGTAAATTTAAACATGTTTGCTCCAATTGCAACGGCGCCTCCCATGGAGCGTCTAAGTGTTTTAAAAAGGGGAAGCAGAAGTCTGGGGGTGGTAATTCCCAAGGGAGAGACTCCGGTGAGTCTGGAAAGGATGGTCCCTTATCTAAATAGATACGGTGACAGGGAGAAGGCGGAGTTGTTGTTTAAGGGTTTTAAGTATGGTTTTGTCATCCCACACCCCCCGTTTGTTATTCCGCGGGTACTTAAGAACTTGCGGTCGGCTTTATTGAATAAGGAGGTAGTGGGGGAGAAATTGGCAAACGAAGTTCTGTTGGGTCGTATGGCGGGCCCTTTCTCGTCGCCACCTTTTCCGGATTTAGTGGTTTCCCCTTTGGGCATTGTTCCAAAGAAGGAGCCGAACAAGTTTTGGCTTATTCAGCATCTTTCTTACCCACGTGGGAGGTCGGTGAACGATGGCATCGATCCTGAGATTTGTTCGGTCGTTTATTCCTCTTTTGATGAGGCTGCGCGGTGGGTAAGGAAGTGCGGTCGGGGGGCCCTTATAGCTAAGACCGACATTGAATCTGCTTTTCGACTTTTGCCGGTTCATCCTGATAGTTTGAAGCTGTTGGGTTGTTTTTGGGAGGGGGGGTTCTTTGTTGACAGGTGTTTGCCGATGGGCTGTTCTTTATCATGTGCTTATTTTGAGGCTTTTAGTTCCTTTTTGGAGTGGGTGGTGCGAGAGGTGTCCGGTTGTGAATCAGTTATTCATTACTTGGATGATTTCCTGTGTGTGGGCCCAGCAAATTCTTCATGCTGTCATGGGATCTTGAAAACTGTGGAGTGGGTGGCAGAGCAATTTGGGGTTCCTTTGGCACCTGGTAAGACTGAGGGTCCGTCTTCTTGTTTGTGCTTTCTGGGGATAGTCATCGACACGGTGGCATGGGAGTTTAGATTGCCTGAGGAAAAGTTATTGGATTTGCGGGCTGACGTGGGTAGAGCGCGCCGTTTGAAGAAGTTGTCGTTGCGGGATTTGCAGTCATTGCTGGGAAAGTTGAATTTCGCATGTCGAGTGATGCCGATGGGGCGAGTTTTTTCACGTAGGCTGGCCAGCGCTACGGCAGGTATAAAAGCCCCTCATCACTTCATACGGTTGTCTGGGGAGCTTAAGGCGGATTTGGCTGTTTGGGATTCCTTCTTAGAAGGGTATAACGGACGCTCATTGGTCATGGCCGAGGTCGTTGGGAGTGATGTGTTGGAGTTGTTCACGGACGCGGCCGGCGGAGTTGGTTTTGGAGCATATTTCAGGGGACAGTGGTGTGCGTCTCGCTGGCCTGCGGAGTGGGTGTCTGAGGGCTTGGTTTGCAACATAACACTGTTGGAAATTTTTCCGATTCTGGTGGCAGTGCATCTGTGGGGAAAGGAGTTTCGGGATCGCAGGGTGCGTTTTAATTGTGACAACATGGGAGTTGTTTGCGCGATTAATGGGCTGACTGCGTCTTCTCCTCCCGTCGTGCGAGTTTTGCAACGTTTGGTCTTGTTATGTTCGGAATTGAATGCGCATGTGACAGCGACGCACGTGCCGGGCGTGAAGAATGACATAGCTGATTCTCTTTCTCGTTTACAGTGGGATCGTTTTCACTCATTGGCCCCGGAAGCGGAGTGCGAAGGTCTAGCCTGCCCGGAGGAGTTGTGGAAGGTGGTTTACGGTCTGCAGAGTCACTGATTAGGGCGTCGTTGGCTCCAAAAACTTGGGCGGCTTATCAGGCAGTGTGGTGTAACTGGGAAGAGTTTTTAATGACAATTCCAGTTACGGGGGATGGGGTGGATCAACAAAGGACCTTGTTGGCTTGGTTGGGGCAGGGAGCGAGGGAAGGATGGTCTGGTGCTAAAGTATCGCGGGTCCTTGCAGCATTATCTTTTGGTTTTCGTCTGCGGGGGATTAGTGATGTGTCAAAGACCTTTTTGGTGCAGCAGGCGGCAAAGGGTTTTCGTCGAAATAGGGGGCTGGGTGATACGAGGCGCCCGGTATCCTTTGCTTTGTTAGAGCGGTTGGGTTTTATTTTGGACACGACGTGTTCTTCTCTTTTTGAAGTTTTGTTATTCCGTTTGGCTTTTTCATTGGCATTCTTTGGGGCTTTGCGGGTGGGTGAGCTGGTTTCGGGTAATAGACAGGCGGTAGGTGGTTTGTTGGCTAAAGATGTATTATTGACGGCGAGTGGTGTTGAGTTTTGGCTGCGTAAATCCAAGACGGATCAGGAGGGGAGGGGCCGTCGGGTAGTGTTGGGCAGTGTATCAGGGTATTCGATGTGTCCGGTGTTATGTTTGCAGCGCTTTTGGGAGTTGGGCCCCGGGTTGGGGGGCTCATTGTTGTGCCATGCGAATGGCGGTAGCCTGTCTAGGTATCAGTTCAACGCCATTTTCAAAAAGTCCATTCGAGCATTAGGTCTGGATGACTCTCGTTTTGGGACTCATTCTTTCCGTATTGGGGCGGTGACTGAGGCGGCAGGTAGGGGTTTGTGCGCGGCATCAATACAACGTATTGGGCGTTGGAAGTCTAATCGTTTTAGGAGTTATATTAGGCCTTGACTCTCAAGGTGGGGTAGTTGGTTGTTCTGAAGGCCGACGTGGGACGATTGGAGTTGGTTTAAGGGTGTTCCTTTGGGATGTTTAGTATTGTTTTCTCGTTTCAGGTTCCTCTCCCCTGCTGATTTGGATTTTTGGTCACTCCTTCGTCCACTGGGGAGCGTTGAGAGCTGACGTCAGGACTGATGGTCGGCAACTGGGATTTCACCGGTCTATGGTGGTGGTGCGATGGCTCGGTTTTCGAGGAATGCAGTGGAGAAGGGTGTTGCCTGAAATTCATGCGTGCGCTCGCTTGGACCGTGCTCCTGATGTTTTGGTACTCCATGTCGGGGGGAATTTTCTTGCGGTGCGCCCTTTTCGTGAATTAGTAAGGGATATTAAGCAGGATTGCTTGCGGTTATGGGTGTTGTATCCGGGGGTCATTTTAGTCTGGTCCGAAATTGTACCACGCAAACGTTGGAGGAACATGAGGTCCCTGGTTAAGATTAATAAGGCCAGGATAAAGGTTAACAGGGCTGTGTCTTCTTTCATGGCTCGAAATGGTAATGTGTCGGTGAGGCATTTTGATTTGGAGAAGGGGGAAGGGGACTTTTGGTTGGCCGATGGGGTTCATCTGAATGCTGTTGGTTCGGATATGTGGGCGTTGGGTATTCAGGAAGGTATTGAAAGGGCCATAGCTTTGCGTCTTTAGGGGGTCTCGGGCCATTGAGGTTTTCAATGGGCCCTCGTTGTGGCGGCTCAAGGGGGTGGGGAGAGAGTCCTTGAAGTTGTTGGAAATTGGTTTGTGGGGACTCTGTTTAGGGTCTCCACTGTTTGAAGTTACGTGGTGGTGATCTGGTGAATGGTGGAAGGGGAGTTCACACGGAGTGGGCAGATCCCCAGGTGGTTGGGTGAACAGCACACCTCAATGGTGGTGCTCCCGAGCCTGTGGGGTAACGGCTGGGAGTAAGAGGTGGGTTGTTGTTCACAGGATATTGGTTTAATTCATCATGATCTTTGTAGCTTCAAGGACTCCTCCCTGATGTGTTATGGTATACATATATATATATATATATATATATATATATATATATATATACAGGTCCTTCTCAAAAAATTAGCATATAGTGCTAAATTTCATTATTTTCCATAATGTAATGATTAAAATTAAACTTTCATATATTTTAGATTCATTACACACCAACTGAAATTTTTCAGGTCTTTTATTGTTTTAATACTGATGATTTTGGCATACAGCTCATGAAAACTCAAAAATCCTGTCTCAAAAAATTAGCATATCAAGAAAAGGTTCTCTAAACGAGCTATTACCCTAATCTTCTGAATCAACTAATTAACTCTAAACACATGCAAAAGATTCCTGAGGCTTTTAAAAAACTCACTGCCTGGTTCATTACTCAAAACCGCCATCATGGGTAAGACTGCCGACCTGACTGATGTCCAGAAGGCCATCATTGACACCCTCAAGCAAGAGGGTAAGACCCAGAAACAAATTTCTGAACAATTAGGCTGTTCCCAGAGTGCTGTATCAAGGCACCTCAATGGGAAGTCTGTTGGAAGGAAACAATGTGGCAGAAAACGCTGTACAACGAGAAAAGGTGACCGGACCCTGAGGAAGATTGTGGAGAAGGACCGATTCCAGACCTTGGGGGACCTGCGGAAGCAGTGGACTGAGTCTGGAGTAGAAACATCCAGAGCCACCGTGCACAGGCGTGTGCAGGAAATGGGCTACAGGTGCCGCATTCCCCAGGTAAAGCCACTTTTGAACCAGAAACAGAGAAGCAGCACTGGGCTACAGAGAAGCAGCACTGGACTGTTGCTAAGTGGTCCCAAGTACTTTTTTCTGATGAAAGCAAATTGTGCATGTCATTCGGAAATCAAGGTGCCAGAGTCTGGAGGAAGACTGGGTGCCAGAGTCTGGAGGAAGACTGGGGAGAAAGGAAATGCCAAAATGCCTGAAGTCCAGTGTCAAGTACCCACAGTCAGTGATGGTGTGGGGTGCCATGTCAGCTGCTGGTGTTGGTCCACTGTGTTTCATCAAGGGCAGGGTCAATGCAGCTAGCTATCAGGAGATTTTGGAGCACTTCATGCTTCCATCGGCTGAAATGCTTTATGGAGATGAAGATTTCATTTTTCAGCACGACCTGGCACCTGCTCACAGTGCCAAAACCACTGGTAAATGGTTTACTGACCATGGTATTACTGTGCTCAATTGGCCTGCCAACTCTCCTGACCTGAACCCCATAGAGAATCTGTGGGATATTGTGAAGAGAAAGTTGAGAGACGCAAGACCCAACACTCTGGATGAGCTTAAGGCCGCTATCGAAGCATCCTGGGACTCCATAACACCTCAGCAGTGCCACAGGCTGATTGCCTCCATGCCACACCGCATTGAAGCAGTCATTTCTGCCAAAGGATTCCCGACCAAGTATTGAGTGCATAACTGAACTTTATTATTTGATGGTTTTTTTTTTATTTTGTTTTAAACACTTTTATTTTATTGGACGGAAGAAATATGCTAATTTTTTGAGACAGGATTTTTGGGTTTTCATGAGCTGTATGCCAAAATCATCAGTATTAAAACAATAAAAGACCTGAAAAATTTCAGTTGGAGTGTAATGAATCTAAAATATATGAAAGTTTAATTTTAATCATTACATTATGGAAAATAATGAAATTTAGCACTATATGCTAATTTTTTGAGAAGGACCTGTATATATATATATTGTTATATATATATATATTGTTATTTATTGTTAATGTTGTTTGTATTTAAATAAAGGCTGCTGTGGCCATACATATTCCAAAGAATTATTGGAACTCGTTATTGGGGAGAGGATATCGGGAGTATCCTGATAATGGGAAAGGGGCTCAGTGTGGGAGTCCTTGGTTCCGTACATGTAAACAGCTCGACTATACCAACGTCATGTTTTGTTTTAATTTTTTCCCCCTCCTTCCCCCCAAAAATTAAAGCTAATTATAAAATTATTTTTACCTTTGACATAACTAGAAAAAAAACACTAAACAGCAAAGCAACTAAAAGAGGACTAAAATTCCTTCAAAAATTCAAAGAATAGCAGAAAGAAGGCAGCGATGTTTTACCTGCCTAGGCCTCCAGACAAATGCACTCTCAGAGTGCAACAGGCCCATGTAGTTAAGATGGCGGTAACACAGGTGCAAAAATACTGATGAAACAACCACTCACTGCCTACCAATCCATGGAGGGGGTGGTTGCTTAGTATGTTATTGCACAATGAAGACTTGTATGCGGCGCTGTTCACACAATGGTAATGCACAGGCCTAGGCAGGTAAAACATCGCTGCCTTCTTTCTGCTGTTTTTTGAATTTTTGGAGGATTTTTAGTCTTTTAGTTGCTTTGCTGTTTTAGTGTTAAGACTCACAAGTGTGGGGACCCTTGACGCAGGTTGCGAGCTTGCATAACTTGTCCAAAATATCGACTAATACCTCACATATTTTTATATGTATTTTTCTGCACTTTAATTTCAGGGTTCGGCTAGGCGCATTTGGTCTTGTAAACTGTGGTGCCTGTTCACATGGGATTCATTTGGATAGCGCTGCGCAGCCCTCCGATCTAATAGTAAGGGCATCACTAATAGGCTGTTAACCTGGATGCTGTGTGTAACAACCCTGCTGGCATCACTGCATGGCCTCCCATCCCTCACACACCTACTTGCTCACTGCTCCAGATCATGCTGTGATTTCTGTCTGCTGCCAGCTCCAGGCTCTATACCTCTGGCTTCCTATCTGCTCACTGCATGTGTTCTGACTGTGTACATAGGGGGGGCGGCGCCAGAACTGTCTGGTTCTTATGGAGTCAGGGTGCACCTGACTGACCAATTACCATTAGCCCTCTAGTATTTAAGGCAGCTCCACCCTGTGGACTGGGTCTGTGCAATGTGTTTACTCAGTATCTTGCTACTGAGCTGCCATGTCTCAGGCCTTGCTCTGTGTTCCTCCTTCTTTGGAGGCTTCACTCCTAGCTTTATCTTGTACCTGTTTGTCTACCATCCAGGAGGCTGCATATCCTGGATTCTGTGTCTTTATCTCTGTTCCCTGTCTCGTGTCCTTACCTTGTCTGAACTCAGTCCCACCTCTGTCTCTTAGTCTCCTTGTCTTTGGTCTCTTCCCTGCTGTCTTGCCTTGTGGTCTCTCTGTATCTCTCTCTGCCTCTTGTCTGCACTCCTGCGGTCCTGCTTCACTCCTGCAGCTGCAGAACCTCTCTCTGCAGCTCCTCTCCGCATACCTTGCGGTCCCGCTTTGCTTTGCTCCTGCGCTGCAGAACTTCTTGCTGCAGCTTCTCTCTGCATATCTTGTGGCTCCACTCTGCTTCACTGCTGCAGCTGCAGAACCTCTTTCTGCAGCTCCTCTCTGCATACCTTGCGGTTCCGCTTTGCTTTGCTCCTGCCGCTGCAGAACCTCTTGCTGCAACCCCTCTCTGTATATCTTGCGGTTTCGCTCTGCTTTGCTCCTGCCTCTGCAGTATCTCTTGCAGCTCTACAGCCCTTCCCCGCAGCCTTGCGGTTCTCCTCCTGTGTGAACAGGCCTCCACCTCTTTCTCCATACACCATACCTTCCAGTATCTGCATTTGTTGTGTGAACAGGCCCCTACTGTTTCTCCATACACCATACCTTCCAGTCTGTTCCTGTATCTATATCTGCTGTGTGAACAGGTCTCTACCTGCCCCTCCATATACCATTCCTTCTAGTCTGTCCCAGCATCTACAGTTGCTGTGTGAACAGTGCCAGCCTGCCCTGTGTCTCTCCATGCCAGCCTGCCTTGTGTCTCGTCCGTGCCAGCCTGCCCTGTGTCTCAGCTGTGCCATCGTCTCCCCAAGTGGGATCTGCAGCCACAGCCAGACACCACCCTGGAGTGGCAGCTGCCTGCCGCACAAGCCTGACCTCACCATCAGAGGCTCCAGTGAAGACCGAGGCAGCTGTCTTAGTCACGCCCCTTCCAGGGTAGTCTGGTCTGTGGCACAGTGAGGCCACAACCCCCCTTGGCTCACGCCCATTAGCTAGGGTGTGAGCGTGACACTGTGCATTACCATTGTGTGAACAGTGCCTCATACAAGTCTTCATTGGACAATTACATATTAAGCAACCACCCCCTCCATGGATTGGTAGGCAGCGAGTAGTTGTTTCATCAGTATTTTTGCACCTGTGTTACTGCCATCTTAACTACATGGGACTGCTGCACCCTGAGAGTGCACTTATCTGGAGGCCTAGGCAGGTAAAACATCGCTGCCTTCTTTCTGCTGTTTTTTGAATTTTTGGAGGATTTTTAGTTCTTTTAGTTGCTTTGCTGTTTAGTGTTAAGACTCACAAGTGTGTAGCCCAGCTGCGCTTGGTGCCACATGTTACCCTGGAGGATGCACAAAAGGTAAACCCACAAATAACTCGATATGCATTCCCACTTCACATTTCTCTGGTGCCACCAGAGGGAGCCCTTGGAGAGTATCAAGAGATATATAAGGGTTGTGGAGAGGACAGCAGCAGATCAGATTAGTCTGACAGATGACAGCAGTAGATTGTATTAGAGAGAGAGAGACAGCAGTGAGATCTGTCAGGCAGCCTAGCTGGGAGTTGGCTAGCTGTTGGCTTGTTAGTAGAGAGGTGTGGAAGAAACTGCCATCTACTGTTACTTGTGCTTATGTTAAAGGTTATAGTAGGACGAAAGGCAAGTGGAAGAAGGTTGAAACAGCATTGATCGCTTACCTCCACTCTGCACTACCGGACACCGGGTCCGAGCTTGCTAGCATCTACACGACTAGTAGGAGATACCGGAGACCCTGCTGGACTTCAGGTCGCAGGGGCCCAGCAGTGCTGATACATAACCGGGGTCAGGAAGAACAGGAGTCTGGTAGGCCAACCATTAGAGACTTAGTTCTGTCCAAGAGAAGGCTCCACCACAAGGTCAGCCGGGCGTATACGAAGAAGACAGAGTTAGACTTTGTTCTATACAGGTCAGAAACTCACACACATAAAGAAGTACGGAGGCCCTACATCTACTCAGTGGGATTACTGGATGTGCATCCTCCACCCTGACAGCTTCCCGGGACGTGCCTGCAACTACCATCAGTAAAGGTACAGAAAGAGACTTTCTTGTGTGTGTCTGCCTTATTGCTCCTGCACCCCTACACCGCCATATACCCTGAGGGATCAGTCTTGCCTGTGTGAGACTTAACACCTTGCTGCCCAGTAACAACCCCTCTGAGGATCTACCCTGCAGCGCTGGTCACCCTGACCAGGAACCACAGGTGGCGTCACGAACATTTCTACAAACCTATAATCCCCTGTAAATATCCCCCTTTTCAGTGAGTGCCCAGGGCCACGGACCGAGCTGTGCTACCCGTGACATCCCCCATTGAAGTGAACGGGCTTGGTGCCGAGTACCCCACAAGCCCTGGCCGTGCGACTCACAAGCATGGGGACTAGTGTTGAGCGATACGATACTGCAAATATCGGATATCGGCCGATATTAGCTGTATCGGCCTTTCGATTCCGAATACCGATATTTTCGTCATATCGAATACCGGAATCGGATTTGTCACTGTCACTGTGAGTGTCCGTCGGTCGGGTCTGTCAGGAGTCAGCGGCACTTACCTGGCAGAAGATCTCCGGCGGTCACGTCCTGGACTGCTTGATGGCCGCCATTATCTTCTCCCTGGCGGTCACATGCAGTTTTTCGCGATAACTGCAGTGACTGCTGGGTAATCCCGGCCGTAAAGCAGTCAGTCCGATGACGTCACCGCCGGGGAAGCAGGTAATCAGCTGTGCTGCGCCGGGATGACAGGCTCTGCCTGTCATTCTGATGTAGCAGAGCTGGATCGTCGTGGGACACTCGTTACTATGGACTGCGTCGGACAGGTGGTATACTGCTGTTTTTTTTTTTCATTTTTTTACAGGAGATCGATGGCGTCGCAGGATGAGACTGTAATAAAAGTAATGAAAACTGTGTTGTTTTTTTTATTAAATTAAAAAACTTTTATATGAACATTCACCCGTCCGGGTACATCAACAATTTAACTATTTACATACAGGGACCCTGTCCGGGTTATTTATAATTCTTTGGCAGGGGTGTTCCAGGTACCACCTGGTACTCTTCTGATGCTTGCCAAACATCCGAGACACCAAGGACTATCAGGACCTGATGACGTCGTGTGGCCTGTACAGTCAAGTCGTGACCCGCTATCTGTGTCTGTGTGGCCACCTCTTTCATCTCCCTCCGGGTCTGGAGCCCTATGTCCCGGACTGAACGAACCCCAGGGGGCCTAACAGGCACCGGGTACGGGCCAGCTATAGTTATCATGTCCATAGCTGGGGCTGCTGAGGAGACCACTGAGGGAGGCTGGGGAGATTTACGGCGTGGGGTGGGCACTTGTGCAGAGGCCTGGATGTGGGAGGCTGAAGGCTCCGAGGGTCTCACAGGTTCCTGACACACTGGGGAGTAGGGGTCGCACCTGGTAACATTTAGGGCGTACCATCCATTGTAACCCCAGTGTCGGGTGTAAGTCACCAAGTCTCCTGGCAACAGGTCCCTCCCCGGGTGTCCTTCTGGGAGGTGAGTCTCCACGTCCCGCCGGGTCACAAAGACTTCTAAATAAAGTCCAGGCTCCTGGATGAAGCCCCAACCACCTTTCAATTTAAAGCTCCGTACTGCACCCTTACGCCGCGGCTCCCTCAGGGTTCCTTTATCTTTTCTCATCCGGTCCTTATCTGCCCGGTCCTTCTCGATGTGACGTTGGCGAAGCTTCTGGGATTCTCGCTGCTCCCTTTGTCGCTCTGCTTCCTTCTCCCAACGTCTCCACTCTTCCTCCTGACGCCGGTTGTAATTCTCCTCCAGCATCTCCATGTCTCCACCATCAAACTGCAGCTTACGATGTCCGGTTTGCGGCAGCTCTCCTGGCGCCCCCCAGTCCTGGCGGCGCTCACCTGCGGAGGAAGCAGCCGGCTCTGGAACAGATGACAGTCGGGGCTCCGGTACAGACAGGTAGACCTCTGGTGCCTGCACGGCCTCCTCCATGAGGACGGGTGTCGCTTCTTCTGTCTCAGCGACGGGGGCAGACAGCGGGATCTGGGGTGCTGCCGGTGCAGAGTTTTTTGCAGGAACGGGTGCCTCCACTGCGACAACGTCAACTGGATCACATTGCAAGGGCTGGGATGCCCGCACGGACTCCTCTACTAGAACGGGTGCCTCACCTTCCGATACAGACACTTCAGGTAAGAGGGATTGGCGCCGCTCCAAGTTTAGTTTTAGGGCACGCCAGCTGGCTTCCATCCTGGCGACCTCCTCCCGGTGCCGGGCCAGGCCTCTTAGGGTATCCTCCGCTTCTTGCAGCGTAGGAGGGTTTCCAGGCCGGGTGCCCAACGGTGGTTCCGCGGCGTTCGGGTCGCTTCCGTGGGGGGAGAGCTCTGACTGCTCCATCCCTTCACACTTCTGCTCGTGTCCATTAGCCATCTCTGCCAAGTCACATGTGTCATTAGCATCTGGAAAGGGCCCCTCTTTTGTAGTGAGGCGGGACCTTCGTGTTAGTTTCCGCACACTGAGGAGGATGAGGAGGCGGAACTGAAGAGCTGTGGGGCACGATCTTACATTGCAGTACCATTTAGAGTGGTCGGCCATCGTTTTCACGCCACTGAGTGAGTGTACACCCACGAAGAGCACGCCCTTATTCTTCACCTGTGCCTCGTGGCGCAGATATGACGGAAAAATGGCAAATACAGTCTATGATGATTTTAGCAATTCTCAAGCACAAAACCAGTTCAATTCAGGCACACAGGACTCGCTTATAGCGAGCTACAGAATCCTGTTCTTGACGCCCAAGTTGAGTCGCACAGAGCCAGAGGTTTTGGGGGTACTCGGCACCGAGCCCGTCGACTTCTATGGGGTATGTCACAGCTTTACCCGGCAATTGAATCAGAGTCTATTTTACTATGTAGAAGTGTATAAACTATAAATATATGTATATATATGTCACAATGACATGTATACAGTCATGGTCAAAAGTTTTGAGAATGACACAAATATTATATTTTCACATGATCTGCTGCCCTCTGGTTTTTATGTGTATTTGACAGATGTTTTTATCACAGACAGAAATATAATAATTGCAAACATATGAGTAACAAAAGCTTATATTGACAGTTAGAATGAGTTAATGCAGCAAGTCAATCTTTGCAGTCTTGACCCTTCGTCTTCAGGACCTCTGCAATTCTCCCTGGCATGCTCTCAATCAACTTCTGGACCAAATCCTGACTGATAGCAGTCCATTCTTGCACAATCAATGCTTTCATTTTGTCAGAATTTTTAGGTTTTTGTTTGTCCACCCGTCTCTTGATGATTGACCACAAGTTCTCAATGGGATTAAGATCTGGGGAGTTTCCAGGCCATGGACCCAAAATCTCTATGTTTTTTTCCCTGAGCCATTTAGTTATCACCTTTGCTTTATGGCAAGGTGCTCCATCATGCTGGAAAAGGCATTGTTGATCGCCAAACTGCTCTTGGAGGGTTGGGAGAAGTTGCTCTTGGAGGACATTCTGGTACCATTCTTTATTCATGGCTGTGTTTTTAGGCAAGACTGTGAGAGAGCCAATTCCCTTGGCTGAGAAGCAACCCCACACATGAATGGTTTCAGGATGCTTAACAGTTGGCATGAGACAAGACTGGTGGTAGCGCTCACCTTGTCTTCTCCGAATGAGGCGTTTTCCTGATGTCCCAAACAATCGAAAAGGAGATTCATCAGAGAAAATAACTTTACCCCAGTCCTCAGCAGTCCACTGCCTGTACCTTTTGCAGAATATCAGTCTGTCCATGATGTTTTTTCTGGAGAGAAGTGGCTTCTTTGCTGCCCTCCTTGAGACCAGGCCTTGCTCCAAGAGTCTCCGCCTCACAGTGCGTGCAGATGCACTCACACCTGCCTGCTGCCATTCCTGAGCAAGCTCTGCACTGCTGGTAGCCCAATCTCGCAGCTGAAACACTTTTAAGATACAGTCCTGGCGCTTGCTGGTCTTTCTTGGGCGCCCTGGAGCCTTTTTGGCAACAATGGAACCTCTCTCCTTGAAGTTCTTGATGATGCGATAGATTGTTGACTGAGGTGCAATCTTTCTAGCTGCGATACTCTTCCCTGTTAGGCCATTTTTGTGCATTGCAATGATGACTGCACGTGTTTCTTTAGAGATAACCATGGTTAACAGAAGAGAAACAATGATGCCAAGCACCAGCCTCCTTTTAAAGTGTCCAGTGGTGTCATTCTTACTTAATCATGACAGATTGATCTCCAGCCATGTCCTCATCAACACCCACACCTGTGTTAATGGAGCAATCACTGAAAAGAGGTTAGCTGGTCCTTTTAAGGCAGGGCTGCAATAATATTGAAATGTGTTTTGGGGGATAAAGTTCATTTTCTAGCCAAATATTGACTTTGCAAGTAATTGCTGTTAAGCTGATCACTCTTTATAACATTCTGGAGTATATGCAAATTGCCATTAGAAAAAGTGAAGCAGTAGACTTTGTAAAAATTAATATTTGTGTCATTCTCAAAACTTTTGGCCATGACTGTATATATATATGTATTCTATGTGTGTATATTTTGTGTTTACAACGAAAGAAAGGGTTTTTTTTAGTTGCGATATTTTGTTCCCATAGACTTACATTGGACTTCCGGTATCGGAATCGGATATCGACGATATTTAGTGATATCGGCGATACCATTTCAATACGATATTTTTAGATATCGAGCAGTATCGCTCAACACTAATGGGGACCCTTGATGCAGGTTGCGAACTTGCATATCTTGGCCAAAATATCGACTAATAACTCACATATTTTTATATTTATTTTTCTGCACTTTAATATCATGGTGCGGCTAGGCGCATTTGGTCTTGTGAACAGGCTCCACAGTTTACATGGGATGCATTTGGATAGCGCTGCGCAACCTACCTGATCTAATAGTATAGGCATCACTAATAGGCTGTTAACCTGGATGCTGTGCATTACCATTGTGTGAACAGCGCCGCATACAAGTCTTCATTGTGCAATAACATACTAAGCAACCACCCCCTTCATGGATTGGTAGGCAGTGAGTAGTTGTTTCATCAGTATTTTTGCACCTGTGTTAATACCATCTTAACTACATGGGACTGCTGCACCTTGAATGTGCATTTGTCTGGAGGCCTAGGCAGGCAAGACATCACTGCCTTTTTTCCGCTGTTTTTTGGAGGATTTTTAGTCTTTTAGTTGCTTTGCTGGTTAGTGTTAGGACTCGCAAGCGTGGTGACCCTTGACGCAGGTTGCGAGCTTGCATATCTTGGCCAAAATATAGACTAATGCCTCACATATTTTAATATGTATTTTTCTGCACTTTAATTTCAGGGTGCGGCTAGGCCCATTTGGTCTTGTAAACTGTGGTGTCTGTTCACAAGGGATTCATTTGGATAGCGCTGGGTAGCCTGCTTAATCTAATATTATGGGCGTCACTAATGGGCGGTTAGCCTGGATGCTGTGCATTACCATTGTGTGAACAGCGCCGCATACAAGTCTTCATTGTGCAATAACATACTAAGCAACCACCCCCTCCATGGATCGGTAGGCAGCGAGTGGTTGTTTCATCAGTATTTTTGCACCTGTGTTACCGCCATCTTAACTACATGGGCCTGCTGCACCCTGAGAGTGCATTTGTCTGGATGACTAGAAAATAAAATAAACGAAATAAAAAATGGCTATAGGAAAGCGAGGATTAAAATGTAAAAAAATAGCCAGGCACTTAAAGGGAACTTGTCTTCAGCAAAACGCTATTAACCTGCAAATAAGGGGATAGTCTGCAGGTTAACAGCGTTACTAACCTGCTCGGCACCTACACATAGCCAAACACTGTGTGAGAAAATGAACTTTAGTCTCCCTGTCAGCATTCGGTTTCAGTCATGGGGACAGCGCCAGTGCAGTCATCCCTCTGAGAATACAGGGCCGCGTCTGTACCAGCATCCCTGGTGCTGATTCACATCCGGCCCCAAAGCAGACCCAGTGTCATCCAGTGCCAGGGCATGGTTACAGCTGCTGCTCTATATACTGATCCAATGCCCTCGTGACTGAACCCGAATGCTGTTGAAGGAATAAACTTCATTTTCCCCTTGCACTGCTTGGCTATGTGCAGACGCCGATTAAGCACATATCTGCATTATCTGGATTATTAGCATTTTTGTTGGTGACAGGTTCCCTTTAATGAAGTCCATTTACTGGTCTACTGATTCTGGAACAGTTTTCATTTATTCTGAGCCCCTGCATTCCAAACTTATGCCCCCGGTAATAATGACTCAAATATTCCCTTTACCATCTCAGCGTATTTCACAGACCTTCTCTGTGGGCACCAGCTTTTTCTTCTCTGCAGAGCAATCAAAACAGGACTATGCCCACAGACAAGTTCTATGGTACACACCTAGTTGGTTGAAATGAAAATTTGGAATATCTTTGAAACAGAGAGACACAGAAGAAAAGAAAAATTGTTCCAGAATCAGTGGAACAGCAGCAATTGGAGAAGGTACTACTCAATTAAAAGCAAAAACAAAAACTGTAAAATGTTGTATTCAAATGCTAGTAAATGCGAGTTATTGAGGGTTAGAGGGACTTCTACCTTAATAAAACTAAAATAAACCTATTAGAGAATTCTGAATTAATGGAGGGTATCCTCGCAGGATTCTCAGTTAGTAGCCTGATAGATAATATAGATTATGGAGGACCTTGCAAATCTTTCAAATACTCAGACAACCTATAAATTGTGAGCCATTCGCAGTTTCACTGTACCGTCCGTGTGTACTTACACGTGCATGGCTTAATCTTTGAGACAAGCATATGCTACTGGCAGGATCAACCTATAAATTGTGTAGTGCTTCATCTCCCCTTCAGGGGTGCTGCAGGGAAATTGTACATACTGCTGTCTTCTGCTTTGCATAACATCCGGTCTCTTGTGATACTATGTGATAGACTTATTGATGGGAAACAGGAGAATAATGAATTATCCCTGAAAGCTCAACTTAAAAATTGAAATGATCACAACACACAGCTCCTAACACATAATATTTCTACTTCTTTGGGTGCTATTTACTTAGTGTAACTAACTAGTATGTCATAGTATAACTTTCCCCTCTATGAACCATTTGTGGATATGTGAATCTTTCTAAAATTTTAAAATTCAACACTAAATTTTTACTTTTAAGAACAGCTGGATGTTCACTTCTTGGTGGCCGCTATTACTTAGTAATATATTCTCCAGAGCATTGCAATTCAACCAGAAGAGCTTACACCATATGATGTGATTATTACTGAGAAATCTTCTGTGAAACTTGACTCAATCCACAGAAGGATCATACTATATATGTTTTATAATAACTACATAGTTGTGGTTTTAGAGGAAGCTGTGGGCTGAAATGACTACTGTTTTTTGGGACCAGTTGTGCTGACTGGTTCATTCCCATGGGTACATGGGTATAACTCAATAAGATAAATGTTAAGATGATTACTAAAAGCAGCTCTTGTAAAATGTAAGGGCATATCCTATCTATGGCCTTAATTATATTGGTATTTATCAAATTAGTATTAGTGGCGCAATAACTTGTCTTAAAGGGGTGTGAGACAGTGAAGGAATATGTGGTGAATGAGGTGTATATTTCACCTAAGTACCTTGCTGACTGGTATGAGCGAAATGTGTGGCTTTGTAAACCTGGTGGTAAAGAAAGGTCACTACACCTGCCATTCAGTACACGCTTGCAGCTCAGACCTGAATCCACTCAGGTGTTGATTAGGAAGCCAGAAGTAGGTGCTTGGGAGCACAGTCAGAGAGCTCATTCAGTCTGGACAGGAGTCCAGGCACGGAAGGAGACTCCGGGAGGTGGGCTCTCTCTGTCTGGGTGCTCGAGGTACCCGGACACAAAGAGGAGACTCTGCGACACTCCATGCTGGTGACTACTGAATAGGAGGTGACCTCTCTCAAGTCTGGACGTTGGAGTTGCCTTCAGACATAAAGAGGAGTGTCTGTGAAACTCCATACTGGTAACATATGTGATATGTGTTGTTTTGGGCACAGACTGGTAGAGTCTGGGTCCTGGATAGAGAGGGCCATCTATCTAAGTGTAATTAGAGGCTAGACAAGCCTAGGTCTTTTGTTTATGCTTTGTTTTTATCTGTGTGCTGTGGACTTTAATAAAACTGGTTGCGGCCAGTTTTCACAAACTGCTGTCTGAATGAACTGTTTCCGTGCCATTCTGTCTACCCAGACAGCGATCCTAGAGCTAAATACCCCTGGAAATGTTACAATTGGCGGAGAATGCTGGGGCAGCGCAGTGCCTGATACAGTTAGTGCTGGAGTGTGTATGCAGCACAGTGGCGAGAGACAGCATTAAAGGTGAAGTCTATTGAAATAGCAGCAGAAAAAAAAAAAAAAGTGTGTCAGCAGAAACGTCTGTTTGGAGCAGTCTTGGAGAGACAGTGGCCCTGATAGGGTCTGCAGAGAGAAAATGTATGCACAGCAAAGCTGAACTTGTTGTGAAAATGACTGTGGAATGTGCAGCAGCAAGGAGAAACGTCTGTGGAGCAGTCTTAAAGAGACAGTAGCCCTAATAGACTTTGCAAAAGAAAAAAAAAAAAAAAAAGGGTGTTTGCACAGCAAGGCTGAATTTTCTGTGGAAAAAAGCTGTGTAGTGTGTATGCCTTGACTGAAGTCTGCCGTTGTGAAGACAGAGATATCTGACAGCATGGAGGCACTGTTTGAACAAATGGCGCAAGTTAATATGCAACATAAGACTGCTGTGATTGAGACAGATGAGTCCGGCAGTATGGAGGAGCTCGTTGAGTACCTGGTGCAGGCCCAGCGAAGCATGCAGCAGAGCATGGAGCAGCAGCGCCTGCAGCACCAGCAGCACATGCAGCAGGCCCAGCAGCAATTCCTGCAGCAGCAGCAGGAGAACAACGGTTATTTGTTGAGCAGATGACAGCACCAAAAAAGGATTTCGGTGCACGTCCCGAAGTAATGTTGTGAAGGCACCGGCGTTGTCCGCTATAAAGAAGGCGGTAAGACGGTCCTTGAGAAAAATGACACCTCGTGATAATGTGGAGGTATATCTTACTAGGTTTGAGAGACTGGCAGAGAAGGAGAATCTGCCACTATCTGAATGGGCCATGGCGGTCGTACCCTATCTGATTGGGGAACCCCAAAAAGTCTGGGCTGACCTGAGCAAGCAGGACAGCGAAGACTATGCCAAGTTGAAAGCGGCGATTCTTACCCGGCTGGGTGTTACGGTGACAGCCCGTGCCAGGGGAGTTCGTGACTGGAGATACAGTTGGGAGTCTGCAGTCAGCAGGCCTGATTATGGAGTTGAAAAGGTGATAGTGGACCGCTACACCCAAGCACGTCCTCCTGAGGTACAGCCGTCTGAGAGGTCGTCACTTCGGAGTTCCCGGAGCTGAACTCTCGCGGTAAGAGCGTTCCAGCTGTTGGGGACATGGGGTATGCTGATAAGCGGGTTCAGGCCGAGGGGACATGTGGGTGGGAGAGTGTGATGGACAGTGTTGGAGCTGGCGTGAAATTGCAGCCAACTGTCCAATAGAGGGGGAGCCTATGTGTTGTGATGTTGGCAGATCCCTCTCTCCCTGCACAGAGCCTGTGTGTGTGTCCACCTCAGCCGAAGAGACTGGACCACAGGGGTCCCCGGTGGTTGTAAGTGACTGCCCAGCACAGGCCCTCTTGGACTCAGAGAGTCCAGTGACTTCCGTATGTGACAGCCTGAGTGATAGGGACTTCATCCCTGATAAGCACCTGAGTGTGGTGTACATCCATGAAGACACCAAAGTCTACCCAGAGACTGCCGTGGACTTGTTCCCCAAACTCGGGGAGGTTTCATATGAAGTGGGGGTAGTGAAGACCCTGGTGCACCCCGTTATATTGGGTAATGACTTTCCCGGTCTAAGGATCTCTGGGGGAAAAATGTTTCTGATGGACAGTGTGATGAAGCTCCTACTGAGGGTGCGCAGTCCGAGGGGCGGAGCACAGTGCTGGTGGGCCGTTGGACTTATGTGATAATGATGATGACCATGATAATATTGATAATGATAATGATGATCATGATAATGATGATGACCATGATGAGGATGCTGATATTGATAATGATGATAATGCTAATCATAATAGTGATGATACTGATGATGACCGTGATAAAGATGACATTTCTTTGCAGGTGATGTTGGGAGACGAGGATGGTGGTTCTCGGGAACCGAGTGTCCCTGACCTGCCTGGCTCCTGTGACAATTTTGGGAGTGAGCCGGTGCGAGACCCCACTCTTAAAACGGCACAGGAAAATGTAATTGTTCTGAATGAGGTTCCCCAAGAGCCTGGCTCTGAGGAGAGGTTTCCTCATGCTGCCATGAACAATAACCTATTGTATAGGGACACTGAAGTCCAGGGAGAGGTCGTAAGTCAGCTCCTGGTATCTGAGCTATATGGAAGTATAGTGCTGGGGTTATCACATAGTCACATACTTGAGGGACCACCTGAGGGAAACCAGGGACCAGATGGTGAAGTTAATGTTGTGGATGACATGTTAACTAAGGTTCCAGATCAAGATGTGAATGAGAATGAATTGTATAACCCTGACAGTGAGCCGGATGTGAATGAAAATGAAGTGTCTAACCCTGGAAGTGAGCCAGATGTGGCTGAGAAAAGGGGGTCAGACAGGGATAGTGGTGGTGATAGTGAGTCATCTGATGACAATAAAGCAACCAGTGCAAGTGAGGAAGGCATGGTAGCAGAGGAGATTGAGAGTCCTGAGAGGAAGGCTGAGGCTGACCTTGCAGTCGGACGGAGGATGGCATCTGAAGATGTTGTACCGTTGGCCGATTCCCTGGCGAAGACTAAGGTGAAAGACAGGACTCTGAAACTGAACACAGCACAAGTGGATGCTGTTGAAAATGAGAAGTTATCAATGTATGGTGTGGATCTGCATCAGGCCAAGGACTCGGAAGGTGATGCTGCAGAGGTGGAGAAAGCCATGGAAGTGGTGGACACCAGGCCAGGTGCCTCACCAGAGGCTGATGTCTCAAGTGAAGCTGTGAGGAACAAGACTGAAGATGTGGGGAATGACTCTGCCCCGGAATATGTTTCTGCTGGAGACAGCGGCGTGGACGGTGTACTGTCCGGATCCGTGGCTGCGACTCGCGAAGCTCGGGCCGGAAGTTCGGCGCCCGGTGCGCCATCGGAGTTCCCGAGCGACCCAAAGGATCTGGATAAATCCCAAGATGAGATTTTGAGACCTCGGGTTGGCCTTGGTGAGCTCAGGCGCATTTTCATGGAGTCTACACTTGAACCACGTCCCAGTGAGTGGGAGGGGCGATGTGTCGCTCCGTTGCCGCTGCAGATACACGGGAAGCTCAGATGGGATGCAGAACGTGGTGGAAAAGAAGACTGATGGTAGGGCTTCTGAGCATGTCCTACCAGAAGAGCCTGAAGAAAGGGCCGAAGACGTAAAGGACGTCCAACAACTACAGGAGAAGATGCGTAGCCATGAGGATCTCCTGGAGAAAGAAGTAAGAGCTCTGAGTCTTATGCAAAGTGAGCCTGTACCAGAAGAGGATAAATTATGTGTACCGACCAAGAAAAACGATCAGCTCCCTCTACAGTGCCAATCGTTTGAACAGTGTGGCTCGGAATGGTCAGAGACCATGACAGAGGCGCTTGGGTTCTGTGAGGTAGAATTTATGAATCAACTGATATTTAAGAAAGTAGATGTGCTAAAGAAAGTTCAGGGGGAATTAGAGAAAACCCCTATACCTCCTGTGACAGTTGGTGACACAGGGTCAGTGCCCAAAAACAGGAGGTACGAAAGTTTCTGAGGAAGAATCAGCAGAGCTGTTCTGACGTGCCTGGTCGTACTTATCTGGTGAGCCACTATACCGAGACTGAGGCTGGCACTAAAGTCAAGATGAAACCGTGCAGGATACCCGAGGCCCGCAGAGAGTATAGGCCTGGGAGGGTACAGGGTAGTGCGGATGCTTCAGATGAAGAGAAAACTGATGTTGGCTATGACAGTGGTGAGGATGAAGCTGATGAGGGCCATGACTGGTCCAGAGTTCACTGTCTCTGTTGGATTGTTGACCAGCCCTCCGGTCTGGATGACCAGCCCTCCGGTCTGGAGAAGAGGGAGGGGATATGTGAGACAGTGAAGGAATATGTGGTGAATGAGGTGTATATTTCACCTAAGTACCTTGCTGACTGGTATGAGCGAAATGTGTGGCTTTGTAAACCTGGTGGTAAAGAAAGGTCACTACACCTGCCATTCAGTACACGCTTGCAGCTCAGACCTGAATCCACTCAGGTGTTGATTAGGAAGCCAGAAGTAGGTGCTTGGGAGCACAGTCAGAGAGCTCATTCAGTCTGGACAGGAGTCCAGGCACGGAAGGAGACTCCGGGAGGTGGGCTCTCTCTGTCTGGGTGCTCGAGGTACCCCGGACACAAAGAGGAGACTCTGCGACACTCCATGCTGGTGACTACTGAATAGGAGGTGACCTCTCTCAAGTCTGGACGTTGGAGTTGCCTTCAGACATAAAGAGGAGTGTCTGTGAAACTCCATACTGGTAACATATGTGATATGTGTTGTTTTGGGCACAGACTGGTAGAGTCTGGGTCCTGGATAGAGAGGGCCATCTATCTAAGTGTAATTAGAGGCTAGACAAGCCTAGGTCTTTTGTTTATGCTTTGTTTTTATCTGTGTGCTGTGGACTTTAATAAAACTGGTTGCGGCCAGTTTTCACCAAACTGCTGTCTGAATGAACTGTTTCCGTGCCATTCTGTCTACCCAGACAGCGATCCTAGAGCTAAATACCCCTGGAAATGTTACAGGGGTTAGCCACTACTTATTTTTTATTGATGGTCTATCCTGTGAATAGGCCATCTATTGGTGCGGTTGCGACACCCAGCACACCTGTCAACCAGCTGTTACCGACATCAGCTGGTTCTCGGATGCTGCCAGCGTGCAGCAGCGCCATCATTTCTATAGTGGATCAATTGGGAACATATCCATGTTGACTCAGCTTCTGGCTGGATGAGTGGTTCATGATTCTTTATTTATAATGTCAGCGAACTAGAGCGGAGGCAAAGAAGAGTGACCAAGATTATTAAGGGAATGGGTGAACTGCTGTACCAAGACGGGTATTCCAATTTAGGGTTATTCAGTTTGAGAAAAGGAAGACTTGGGGGCGATATTATTACCAAGAGTCTCTATCTGCCTCATTATAGGGAATTTTCCATCAGGGGTTTCATCTGAATCACGTATTTCAGAGATTTACACAGAAACCCCGGTGCAAGTGCTCAGCGCAGTGCGTAGGATGATTGTGAGCCGATCCTTACTGCGATCTTTGGGAGTAAGAATGAAAAAAAATCAACAGCAAGTGAACATTTTGTTTTACTTATTTTTTTGTGCGGTATAAATGATTAAATTACTTTATTCTTTGGGTCGGTGCGATACCAGATTTATATATATTTTTTTATGTTTTGCTACTGTCACACACTAAAAGATGCTTTTTTTTTTTGCAAAAACTAGTTTTTGCATTTCCATATTTTAAGAACATAATTTTTTACATCTTTCTGCCAACAGTTATGTGATGGCTTGTTTTTTGAGGGACGAGTCGTTGTTTTTATTCGTACCAATTTTAAGCGCATGACATTTTTTGATCGCTTTCTATTCCAATTTTGGAGAGGCAGAATGAACAAACACCAGCAATTCAGGAATTGTTTTTATTTATTTTTTTTATGCCATTCTGCGTGTGGTAAAATTGATAAGGCAGTTATATTCTTCGTTTCAATATGATGACACCACCACATTTATATTGTTTTTTGGTGTTTCGCCACTTTTACGCAATAAAACTATTTTACAGAAAAAAACATTTATTTTTGCATCGCTTTATTCTGAGGGTATAACTTTTGTAAAATGCTCTGGAATTAATGGCGCTATATAATTAAGTAAAATAAGTAAAAAAAAAAATAAACTCATGCTGCCTTCAAATGATATAACAAAAGCTTGCTGACAGATTCCCTTTACATGTATGTAATATTTAGAGAATATTTTTTTTATATTAAAATATATCTCCTGCACTGTAAAAGTATTGTCAAACGGATAAACATTCATTTAGTCTGTTAGATCATACAATTATATCAAATTTTTAATGTTCTGGCACCTTCTATTTCGTCACAGGTATGGCTAAAAGAACAGGACATAGTATATTGCACTATTTTGTTAGGTAAAATGCCAGGCCCCATAATGGAAACAAGACAGACCTCAATTATAGTCATCGGAATCTATTGGGCATTGCCAGTTCAGGTGTCAAACATGTAGTGTCATTCCATCTCTCTTGTAATCCACCTGTAGCAGCAGAGGTGCCGAGAGCCCGAGACAAATTACGGGAAGTCATGGGTGGTTTTTGTCTTTCTGCTACTGCTCTCCTGTCTGTCAGACAGCATACAGGCAGGGGCGTAACTAGGAACGGCAGGGCCCCACAGCAAACTTCACAATGGGGCCCCCCCCCGCGTTGCCAATCCCGGTCTACCCAAGTTGTGTTACGAAAGATACCTTTATTATCCAAAATTAGAGGTTTTTGGAGTAATGATAGTGAAATAACAGAAAAGAACCAACTCCCAGGAAGCAACTGAGGTAGTGACGAAGGTAGGCTTTCTCCAGAGTAAATGTGTGAAGAAACTTGTAATCCAGCCTGCATGTGAGGAGTGACTGCCTCAGCTCTGCTACATGTGAGGAGTGACAGCCTCAGCTCTGCTACATGTGAGGAGTGACAGCCTCAGCTCTGCTACATGTGAGGAGTGACAGCCTCAGCTCTGCTACATGTGAGGAGTGACAGCCTCAGCTCTGCTACTTGTGAGGAGTGACAGTCTCAGCTCTGCTACTTGTGAGGAGTGACAGCCTCAGCTCTGCTACATGTGAGTAGTGACAGCTTCAGCTCTGCTACATGTGAGGAGGGACAGCCTCAGCTCTGCTACATGTGAGGAGTGACAGCCTCAGCTCTGCTACATGTGAGGAGTGACAGCCTCAGCTCTGCTACATGTGAGGAGTGACAGCCATAGCTCTGCTACATGTGAGGAGTGACAGCCTCAGCTCTGCTACTTGTGAGGAGTGACAGCCTCAGCTCTGCTACATGTGAGTAGTGACAGCCTCAGCTCTGCTACATGTGAGGAGGGACAGTTTCAGCTCTGCTACATGTGAGTAGGGACAGCCTCAGCTCTGCTAGATGCAAGGAGTGACAGCCTCAGCTCTGCTACATGTAAGGAGTGACAGCCTCATCTCTGCAACATGTGAGGAGTGACAGCCTCAGCTCTGCTACTTGTATAGCAAAGCTGAGGCTGTCACTCCGCGCATGTAGCAGAGATGAGGCTGTCACTCACATGTAGCAGAGCTGAGGTTGCTACTTGTCACAAGTAGCAGAGCTGAGGTTGTGTCATGTGTGCATTGCCACGAAGATCGTCGCGGTTGCACATTTTGACTTCTCACAGCTGAGTTGCTGTTTCTTTGTGTTTGGCAGCTAGGGAGTTAATTCTGTCTGTGCTCGGTGCTGGGACTGGGTGCAGTTTCTCCCGGCTGCAATTGATTATTTGTTGATTGGTTTCCTTTAAATTCCTGGTTGTCTGCTTTGGGAGTTGCCAGTGAAATCCTTCATGCAGACCACAGATAGGAATGAATCTGTATAGACTTAAGTTGAGAGCTCCTTAGCTGTTTTAAGCTCAACTTACTTAGAGTTTAATTCCCAGACCATTTATGTTCCTTCGGTGTTTGAGTGTGTATGCAAGTGAGTGCTATCCTGTCTGTCTTATATGTCTAATCTGTGTATTTAGCTGAGATCAGCCCATATCCCTTTGGTGGTAATCAGGATCCTTCTTAGGACTGATTACAGGGTTCAGGGTCTGACAGGAGACAGGGTTAGGCTGGAGACTTGGACCTCTGAACCATTATCAGTACCTCCAAGGTAAGGGATTAGTTAGGACCCCAGTGTAGGGTCAGGTTAGACCCCGGTCCTCCTCTTTCCTGTTACAGCTCATCAAGTCCTCAAGATTAACCCTGAGTTCAACTATATCGTTTCTGCACATCAAGTCCTCAAGATTAACCCTAAGTTCTGCAGAGATTGTGTCAGGTAAATCTATTTTATACTTACATTATGATGTTGCTAAACTATATGTTGTATAGAGTGTGGTTCCTGTATAAATAGTTTACTGACATTGTATTCATATCATTAGACAGCGTGACATTTTCACTGGCCATAAAAAATTATCTCTAGTTACCATGGATCCAGTAGCTCAGCTGGCTCTGCAGTTGCAGGGATTATCCATGGAGCTGACGGACATTAAGTCCAAAGTTTTGACTCCCTGGAGCAAACCAGAGTTGAACCTAAAGTAGCTCTTCCAGATAGGTTCACTGGTGGGCGAGACAAATTTTTTACCTTCCGGGAGGCATGTAAATTGTATTTTCGGCTTCGGCCGCGATCATCAGGGAGTGATGAGCAGAGAGTGGGAATTGTTATCTCACTTCTTCAAGGGGACCCTCAATCCTGGGCATTTTCCCTTCCTCCGGGATCCCCGGCTCTACAGTCTGTAGATCAATTTTTTACTGCTCTGGGATTGGTATATGATGACCCAGATCGGGTCTCTCTTGCTGAGACCAAATTACGTAAGTTACAGCAGGGAGATCGTCCGGCGGAGGAATTTGCTTCTGAGTTTCGTAGATGGGCCACGGATACTCAGTGGAATGACCCAGCTCTTAGGAGCCAGTTTTGTCATGGGCTTTCTGACAAATTAAAAGACGTTTTGGCTCAGTATGAGTCTCCTCCTTCTCTGGAGGCTGCTATGGCCCTAGCTATCCGTACTGATAGACGACTTCGGGAGAGGGGTGAGGTAACTCCACTCCCTGTTGTTTCTCCACCTACTACTTAAGTCCCTTATGTTGAGGTTCCCCTTGTCTGTTCGGATGAGCCTATGCAGTTGGGAGGGACATCTTTTCGTAGTAGGGGATTGGCGGCACGCCGCAGGACTAGAAGGTGTTTTTTCTGCGGGAAAGAGGGACATTTTGTTGGAGAATGTCCATCCCGTGTCTTGTTAAGTAAAAAGTCGCCGGAAAACTGCTAATCCCAGGTTGTGTGGTGGACGACAACCTGGGAGTATGTATTTCATCCGCCGGTTCTTCTCAGTTCCTTGTACCAGTGGAGGTGGTGGTTGGTACTAGAGTGAAGAGATTGTCTGTTCTTCTGGATAGTGGTTCTGGGGCTAATCTGGTTGACGCTCAGTTTGCTCAGGCTCAAGGTATGCATCTGAGAGTATTGGTCAAACCGATCCCTATTTTCTCCATTGACGCCAGGCCTCTCGGCCAAGGTAGCTTTGTTCATGAGGTTCATAACATTGACCTTCGGGTAGGGGCAATACATAGGGAACAATTATCTTGTTATGTGTTGGAGGGTCTACCTACTCCCATTGTGTTGGGACTTCCTTGGCTGGTTAAACATAACCCTGTGATTAATTGGCAGTCCAGAGAGATAAGCCAATGGGGTGAGTTTTGCAAAAGCAACTGCATGAACACAGTCATCAGTGCGGTCGTGCCTAGTACATTGCCTCCTTTTTTGGAGGATTTTGGGGATGTTTTCTCTGAGGAGGGGTGTCGGGAGTTGCCTCCTCATCGCGTGTATGACTGCTCTATTAATCTACTTCCTGATGCTAAGTTGCCTAAAGCTAGGTTGTATAATCTTTCTGGTCCTGAAGGCAGGCTATGAAAGATTATATTTCTGAAAGTCTGGCCAAAGGGCATATTAGACCTTCATCTTCCCCTGTGGCCGCGGGGTTCTTCTTTGTGAAGAAAAAAGATGGAGGCCTACGCCCTTGCTTGGATTTCCGCGAACTTAATCGGATTACTGTTCGAGATCCGTATCCACTCCCTCTTATTCCTGATCTCTTCAATCAAATTGTTGGCGCCAAATGGTTCTCTAAATTGGATCTCAGGGGGGCGTATAATCTGATAAGGATAAAAGAGGGGGATGAGTGGAAAACGGCGTTTAACACGCCGGAGGGACATTATGAAAACCTGGTCATGCCTTTTGGTCTGACTACTGCTCCAGCAGTATTCCAACATTTTGTTAATGACATTTTTCGTCACCTTGTGGGGGTGTTTGTGGTCGTATATTTGGATGACATTTTAATTTACTCGCCAGATCTTGTGTCTCACCAGGAGCATGTGAGACAGGTGTTGCAGATCTTGCGAGACAATAAACTATACGCCAAACTGGAGAAGTGTGTTTTTGCCGTACAGGAACTTCAGTTTTTGGGTTTTTTGGTGTCAGCCTCCGGTTTCCGGATGGACCCTGAAAAGGTGAGAGCAGTGCTTGAATGGGATCAGCCAGGGGATCTTAAGGCTCTGCAGCGTTTTTTGGGGTTTACTAATTACTACCGGAAATTTATTTGTAATTTCTCGTCTGTCGTCAAACCTCTCACTGACATGACGAGAAAAGGGACGGATTTTTCTAAGTGGTCGGACAAAGCTTGCCAACCTTTTCCTTTTTAAAAAGATGTTTTGCTTCGGCACCCGTTCTCATCCAACCAGATGTATCTCAGCCGTTCATTGTGGAGGTGGACGCGTCTGACGTAGGGGTGGGTGCTATATTGTCCCAGGGTCCGTCCCCTGGTAAATGGCATCCGTGCGCTTTCTTTTCTAAGAAATTGTCGTCCGCCGAAAGGAATTATGATATCGGCAATAGGGAACTTTTGGCCATTAAATTGGCTTTTGAAGAATGGCGTCACTTTTTGGAGGGGGCAGTCCACCCGGTCACCGTTATTACTGATCACAAGAACCTGCTGTATTTAGAATCCGCTAAGCGTCTGAATTCCAGACAAGCTCGATGGTCGTTGTTTTTTACCAGGTTTAATTTTGTCGTCACTTATCGTCCGGGGTCTAAGAATGTAAAGGCTGATGCCTTGTCTCGCAGTTTCCCAGGGGCCGGGAAAACGGACGACCCGATTCCTATCCTTCAGGAGGGGGTGGTAGTGTCGGCTGTATGTTCTGAGCTTGAGGAGGAGGTGTTAGAGGCTCAGGGGGACACCCCCGCAGGACCTCCAAGGAGACTGTTTGTCCCGAATCAGTTGAGACAAAAGGTTATTGAGGCACATCATAATTCTGCTTTAGCAGGACATCCAGGGAGTAAGGCTACTTTAGATCTCCTTTCCCGCCAATTTTGGTGGCCTAACGCTAATAAAGATGTTATAACTTTTGTCGCGTCCTGTGGGGTTTGTGCTCGCTCTAAAACTCCTCATACCCGTCCGTCTGGGACCCTTTTACCCTTGAAACTTCCGGAGCGTCCATGGACTCATTTATCTATGGACTTCATTACGGACCTTCCTCCGTCGTCTGGGAATACTGTCATACTGGTGGTTGTTGACAGGTTCAGTAAGATGGCACATTTCGTTGCTCTTCCGGCACTCCCTAATGCTAAAACTCTGGCGCAGGTGTTCATTAGGGAGATCGTGAGACTTCATGGGTTGCCTTCTGATGTGGTGTCAGATAGGGGGTCTCAGTTTGTGTCCAAATTTTGGAGGGCATTTTGTTTACGTCGGGGGATGCAATTGTCGTTTTCCTTGGCTTTTCATCCACAGACCAATGGTCAGACAGAGCGTCTGAATCAGAGTTTAGAGACATATCTTCGGTGTTTTGTATCGGAGAACCAGGAGGACTGGTCTTCTTTCTTGCCTCTGGCAGAGTTCGCTCTTAACAACAGGCGGAGCGAGTCCACTGGTAAGTCCCCATTTTTTGGGGCATATGGTTTTCATCCCCAGTTTTGTACTTTCAATGGGGGGGGTCCTTCTGGGGTTCCTGAGGAGGAGCGTTTCTCGTCGTCACTTGCTTCTGTGTGGCGAGGTGTATTGAATAATTTGAGTAATATGGGGAACCGTTACAAACGTATGGCTGATAGGAGGAGAGTTTCTGGTCCAGATCTGAATGTGAACGATCTGGTATGGTTGTCTACCAGGAATATAAAACTTAAAGTGCCCTCCTGGAAACTGGGTCCCAGATTCATCGGGCCGTACAGGATCAGTTCCATAATTAATCCTGTGGCATTTCGTCTGGAACTCCCTTCTACGTTTAAAATTCATAATGTGTTCCACAAGTCATTACTTAAAAGGTATGTGGCACCAGTCATACCGTCACCTCTACCTCCTCCTCCAGTGTTGGTCAATGGTAACTTGGAATTTCAAGTATCAAAAATCATTGACTCTCGTCTGAATCGCCGGTCCCTTCAGTACTTGGTGCATTGGAAGGGGTATGGTCCGGAGGAGAGGACGTGGGTCCCTGCGTCTGATGTTAACGCAGATCGTTTGGTTCGGACCTTCCACAGAACTCACCAGGGCAGGCCTGGCCCTGAGGGTCCGGAGGCCCCTCGTAGAAGGGGGGGTACTGTCATGTGTGCATTGCCACGAAGATCGTCCGGTTGCACATTTTGACTTCTCACAGCTGAGTTGCTGTTTCTTTGTGTTTGGCAGCTAGGGAGTTAATTCTGTCTGTGCTCGGTGCTGGGACTGGGTGCAGTTTCTCCGGCTGCAATTGATTATTTGTTGATTGGTTTCCTTTAAATTCCTGGTTGTCTGCTTTGGGAGTTGCCAGTGAAATCCTTCATGCAGACCACAGATAGGAATGAATCTGTATAGACTTAAGTTGAGAGTTCCTTAGCTGTTTTAAGCTCAACTTACTTAGAGTTTAATTCCCAGACCATTTATGTTCCTTCAGTGTTTGAGTGTGTATGCAAGTGAGTGCTATCCTGTCTGTCTTATATGTCTAATCTGTGTATTTAGCTGAGATCAGCCCATATCCCTTTGGTGGTAATCAGGATCCTTCTTAGGACTGATTACAGGGTTCAGGGTCTGACAGGAGACAGGGTTAGGCTGGAGACTTGGACCTCTGAACCATTATCAGTACCTCCAAGGTAAGGGATTAGTTAGGACCCCAGTGTAGGGTCAGGTTAGACCCCGGTCCTCCTCTTTCCTGTTACAGCTCATCAAGTCCTCAAGATTAACCCTGAGTTCAACTATATCGTATCTGCACATCAAGTCCTCAAGATTAACCCTAAGTTCTGCAGAGATTGTGTCAGGTAAATCTATTTTATACTTACATTCTGATGTTGCTAAACTATATGTTGTATAGAGTGTGGTTCCTGTATAAATAGTTTACTGACATTGTATTCATATCATTAGACAGCGTGACAGGTTGCTACTTGTCACATGTAGCAGAGCTGAGGTTGCTACTTGTCACATGTAGCAGAGCTGAGGTTGCTACTTGTCACATGTAGCAGAGCTGAGGTTGCTACTTGTGACATGTAGCAGAGCTGAGGTTTACTTGTCACATGTAGCAGAGCTGAGGTTGTTACTTGTCACATGTAGCAGAGCTGAGGTTGTTACTTGTCACAAGTAGCAGAGCTGAGGTTGCTACTTGTCACAGAGCTAGAGCTGAGGTTGCTACTTGTCACAGTAGCAGAGCTGAGGTTGTTACTTGTCACATGTAGCAGAGCTGAGGTTGCTACTTGTCACAGTAGCAGAGCTGAGGTTGCTACTTGTCACGAGCAGAGCTGAGGTTGCTACTTGTCACATGTAGCAGAGCTGAGGTAACTGTCACAGTAGCAGAGCTGAGGTTGCTACTTGTCACGATGTAGCAGAGCTGAGGTTGCTACTTGTCACAATGTAGCAGAGCTGAGGTTGTACTTGTCACAAGCATAGAGCTGAGATTGCTACTTGTCACATGCAGCAGAGCTGAGGTTGCTACTTGTCACAAGTAGCAGAGCTGAGGTTGCTACTTGTCACATAGCAGAGAGCTGAGATTGCTACTTGTCACAATGTAGCAGAGCTGAGGTTGTTACTTGTCACATGTAGCAGAGCTGAGGTTGCTACTTGTCACATGTAGCAGAGCTGAGGTTGCTACTTGTCACATGTAGCAGAGCTGAGGTTGCTACTTGTCACATAGCAGAGCTGAGGTTGCTACTTGTCACAAGTAGCAGAGCTGAGGTTGTACTTGTCACAAGTAGCAGAGCTGAGTGTTTACTTGTCACAAGTAGCAGAGCTGAGGTTGCTACTTGTCACAAGCAGTAGCTGAGGTTGCTACTTGTCACAGTAGCAGAGCTAGGTTACTTGTCACAAGTAGCAGAGCTGAGGTTGCTACTTGTCACATGTAGCAGAGCTGAGGTTGCTACTTGTCACATGTAGCAGAGCTAGGTTACTTGTCACATGTAGCAGAGCTGAGGTTGCTACTTGTCACATGTAGCAGAGCTGAGGTTGTTACTTGTCACATGTAGCAGAGCTGAGGTTGCTACTTGTCACATGTAGCAGAGCTGAGGTTGCTACTTGTCAGATGTAGCAGAGCTGAGGTTGTTACTTGTCACATGTAGCAGAGCTGAGTGTTGTGAATGGACTTGAGATGAGTTCTGAGCAGAGGCTCCCTCTGGTGGTTACAAGCGGTACTGGACTGTCCAGTGAAGATTGTGAGGATTGGGAATCAGGTGTTACTGACTGGTCTTTTATATGGGAGTCACCTTCCCATCAGGCTTGCCGGTGATTAATTGTTCTGGTCTCAATCCTTGATTCCTGTTTCCTTTGTAGCCTGCTGTGTCGTGTCTGCATTCCTGCTAACAGATAAGACATTTTCTTCTTTTTGCTTTTGTGCTTGATTTTTGCATTTTGTCCTGCACTTCTGTGGGGGCCTTCAGGGTCCCCTTGGGGGGCTTTTGCCCTCTCAGTTTTGTTCAGCCACTGATGTTTTGTACATTTGCTTTTTCCAGTTTTTTCAGTGGCTGCTGTTTTGATTTTGTTACGCCAGAGAACTAATTTAGGTGGTAGATGTCGTGTGATCTCAGGTGTTTTTGAAATTAGTAAAGTTGGTGCTTTTCAGGGTTTTTGGGATTGCAGTAAGTGTCCTTCTATCCTTTTTTATTTAGATAGTTTGGGCCCCAACGTTTGCTCATACTATTTTCTGTCTGTGTCAGTATTTCTTCTTGTCTAACCGCCATTACATGTTTGGGGGCTTTCTATGTTCTTTGGGGATCTGCTCCGGGGCAGATAGCTTTCATCTTTCTATCTTTGGGTATAGTTAGTTTCTCAGGCTGTGACGAGGCGTCTAGGACCAACGTAGGAACGCTCCACGGCTGCCTCTAGTTGTGGTGGTTAGTCAGGGTACTGCAATCTCATAGATTCCAACTGCTCTGGTGTATTGCCTTTTTTACCTGCACTCCTCAGCTACCAAATCATAACAGTATCACCGGCCCAAAACTGAAATTTATATGGTACTCACAGAAGGGAAAAAATATTTTGAAAGAAAAAAAAAAAGGTTGTCAGAGTTGTCAGAGATATTTTTCTGTTTGTTGCAATTTTTTTTTTCCCTCTGTATCTCTGGGTGCTGGGGAGGATTTTTTCTCTCAATGGAGTTTGCACAGTTGTCTGGCCGTGTGGATCAGCTTGCCACTGAGGTTCAGAGTATTGCTACCTATCTTGCTAGGTTGCCTGTTGTGGAACCTAGGATTCCCATGCCAGATTTGTTTTTGGGGGATCGATCCAAGTTTCTGAATTTCAAAAATAATTGTAAATTGTTTTTTGCCTTAAAATCTAAGTCCTCAGGGAACGCAGCGCAGCAGGTTCAAATTGTCATCTCTCTCCTGCGCGGCGATCCTCAGGATTGGGCCTTTTCCCTGACACCTGGGGATCCTGTTTTGAGTGATGTTGATGCATTTTTTCAGGCCTTGGGGTTATTGTATGATGAGCCTAATGTCACTGATCAAGCTGAAAAAGCCTTGTTGGCATTAAATCAGGGGCTTGATGACGCTGAGTTATACTGTCAGAGATTCCGTAGGTGGGCAGTCCTGACCAAATGGAATGAAGACACTTTGGCAGCCCTTTTTCGGAAGGGTCTATCAGATAATGTAAAGGATGTTATGGTGGGATTCCCTGTCCCCTCTGGTCTCAATGATTCTATGTCATTAGCGATTCAAATTGACAGACGTTTGCGTGAGCGGAGAAGTATGCGTGGAATAGTGTTGTCTTGTGAACCTGCTTCTGAACCCATGCAGTGTGATGGAGTGGTTTCTGGGGCACAGCGTCATGAGTTTCGAAAGCGCAATGGGTTATGTTTCTACTCTGGTGATGCTTCTCATGCTATCTCAGTTTGCCCTAAGCGGGGAAGACGTTTTGCACGCTCAGTTGTCTTGGGTAGTGTTCAGACTAAGTTTTTATTAACTGTTACTCTGATATGCTCTCTGTCCTCATTTTCTGCTCAGGCTTTCATTGATTCGGGAGCAGCTATTAACCTGATGGATTTTGATTTCGCTAAACGTTGTGGGTTTCCCTTGATACCCTACAGAAGTCTATTCCCCTACTGGGGATCGATTCTACCCCTTTGGCTGAGAATAAACCCAGTTCTCTACTCAGGTGATAATGAGGGTTGAACCTGATCATCAGGAGAGCTGCAAATTTTTGGTTCTGTATAATCTGCATGACATTATCGTGCTGGGTTTCCCTTGGTTACAGTCTCATAATCCTGTTTTGGATTGGAAATCTGTGTCTGTAACCAGTTGGGGCTGCCAATGTGTTAATACCAACACTCCTGTTTTTTCTGCCTTCCCCAGGCTCAGGATGTTCCTGACTTTTTGATTGATTTTTCTGATGTGTTTAGCGAAAGTAAATCTGCATCCTTGCCTCCCCATAGGAGCTATGACTGCGCTATTGAATTAGTGCCTGGTAGTAAATTCCTAAAGGTCGCCTTTTTAACTTGTCTGTACCTGAACATGACGCTATGCGGTCTTATATCAAGGAGTCTTTGGAGAAAGGTCATATCAGACCATCCTCTTCACCCTTAGGTGCCGGTTTTTTCTTTGTGGCCAAAAAGGATGGTTCATTAAGGCCGTGTATTGATTATCGTCTTTTGAACAATATTACTGTGAAATATCAATACCCGTTACCCTTGATTTTTGACCTGTTTTCCAGGGTGAAAACGCTACTTGGTTTACCAAGCTTGACCTCAGGGGGGCATATAACCTTATTCGCATTAAGCACGGGGATGAATGGAAGACGGCATTTAACACCCCTGAGGGGCATTTTGAGTACCTTGTGATGCCCTTTGGGCTCACTAATGCTCCTTCTGTCTTCCAGTCCTTCATGAATGACATTTTCAGGGATTTTGTGGATAAATTTCTGATTGTTTATTTGGATGATATCTTGATTTTTTCCAATGACTGGGACTCTCATGTGAAACATGTTCGAACTGTATTCCAGATTTTGAGAGAGAATGCTCTGTATGTGAAGGGATCAAAGTGTCTTTTTGGCGTACAGAAGATCTCATTTTTGGGATTTATTTTGTCCCATCTGTTATTGAAATGGACCCGGTCAAGGTTCAGGCCATCTGTGATTGGGTCCAACCTACTTCATTAAAGGCTCTTCAAAGATTTTTGGGTTTTGCCAATTTTTATCGTAAATTTATTGGTAATTTCTCGGTTATTGTTAAACCATTAACTGATTTGACCAAAAAGGGTTCTGATGTGGTGAATTGGCCTCCTGAGGCAGTCTCTGCATTTCAGGAACTTAAGCAGAGATTCACTTCTGCTCCTGTTCTACGGCAGCCTGATGTTTCTCTGCCATTTCAGGTGGAGGTTGATGCCTCTGAAATTGGGGCAGGTGCCGTTTTGTCCCAAAGAGATCCAGAGACCTCTAAAAGTAACCCTTGTGCCTTTTCTCTCGAAAATTTTCTCCTACTGAACGTAATTATGACGTGGGTAATCGGGAGTTATTGGCCATGAAGTGGGCTTTTGAAGAGTGGAGACATTGGCTGGAGGGAGCCAAACATCAGGTGGTGGTCCTTACTGACCATAAGAATCTGGTTTATCTGGAATCTGCCAAGCGACTTAATCCTAGACAGGCCAGGTGGGCCTTGTTTTTCACACGTTTTAATTTTGTGGTTTCCTTTCTTCCTGGCACTAAGAATTTTAAGGCGGATGCCCTCTCGAGGAGTTTCCTTGCAGACTCTCCTGAGGTATCTGATCCTTCTGTTATTTTAAAAGAAGGTGTAGTTCTTTCCGCCATCTCGCCCAATTTGAGACTGGCTCTGGAGGGTGTCAGGAAGATAGGCCCAAGCGCTGCCCTGTTGGGAAATTATTTGTCCCGGACCAGTGGAAAAAGAGTGTGATGTCTGAGATTCATTGTTCCGCGTTGGCCGGTCATCCCGGAATTTTTGGTACCAGAGACTTGGTTGGTCGGTCCTTTTGGTGGCCTACCTTGTCTCGTGATGTCAGGGAATTTGTGCAGTCCTGCGGGACTTGCTCTCGCTCCAAGCCTTGCTCTCGCCCTAGTGGTTTGTTGATGCCATTGCCTGTGCCCAAGAGACCATGGACCCATATCTCTATGGATTTCATTTCCGACCTCCCTGTTTCTCAGAGAATGACCGTCATCTGGGTGATTTGTGATAGGTTTTCCAAGATGATACATCTTGTGCCATTACCTAAGTTGCCTTCCTCCTCTGAATTAGTACCTTTGTTCCTTCAGCACGTGGTTCGTTTACACAGCATTCCTGAGAACATTGTGTCTGACAGAGGAGTCCAGTTTGTTTCCAGATTTTGGAGGACCTTTTGTTCCAAACTTGGTGTTCAATTGTCTTTCTCCTCGGCGTTTCATCCTCAGACCAATGGTCAAACTGAGAGAACAAATCAGACATTGGAGACTTATCTAAGATGCTTTGTGTCTGCTGATCAGGATGACTGGGTCTCTTTTTTGCCTTTGGCTGAGTTTGCTCTTAATAATAGGGCTAGCTCTGCCACTTTGATGTCTCCATTTTTCTGTAATTCTGGGTTTCACCCTCGATTTTCTTCAGGACAGACGGAGGCTTCTGTCTGTCCAGGTGTTGACTCTGTTGTGGAGCGTATGCAACAGATTTGGGACCAGGTAGTGCAGAGGTTGTCCCTCTCTCAGGAGAGGGCCCAGCGGTTTGCTAACCGGCATAGGACTGATGGTCCTCGGTTTAAAGTGGGGGACTTGGTCTGGTTGTCCTCAAAAAATATTCCTATGAGAGTGGCATCTCCTAAATTTAAGCCTAGGTTCATTGGACCTTATAAGATCATGGAGATTCTTAATCCTGTTTCTTTATTCGAACGTCCATGACAGCACTACAGAGAGAGGGATCCGCCCCTTAGGAACAGGAAACCTACAGATATAAAAGGGCGGCACCTCTCCCACACATCAGTTGGTTTCCTGTTCCTAAAGGACGGGTTTCCTACAGATGAAGATCTTCAGGAGGACCCAGGCCGGCCGGTCGACCCAGGTAGCGGGGGGGAATCTCCTACCTCGGCCGGTGCGGAGCCCTGGAAGCGCCACGGTGGGTCCGGGTAGGATTCCACGGCAGTGTGCGGAGCAGGTGGAGCAGTATCCAGAGGATTTCTGTCTCCCAGCCAGCGCCGGTAGGTATGTATTTCCCCCCTCTCCCTGGTCCCGATGCCTTCTCCCTGTCCTCTCCTGTGGTCCTGTCATGGTGGGGGCCTCTTGAGGGTGCAGCCGTGATTTTTAAAAAAAAAAAAAAAAAAAGAATTTAAAAAAAAAAAAAAAATTTTGAATTTCCCGCCGCGTCACTGCGGCAGGGTTTTTTTTTTAATTTCCCGCCGCGCGTCACTGTTATGGACGGCGCGGCGGGCGGTTTTGAATTTCCCGCCGCGCGTCACGGCTATGGACGGCGCGGCGGACGGTTTTGAATTTCCCGCCGCGCGTCACTGCTATGGACGGCGCGGCGGGGTTTTTGAAATTTCAGTCATGCGCCGCTGTTGCGGCTGGGGTCGGGGGAGATCTCCGCTTGGGGGGCGATGCAGCGGGGGATTGTGTTTACCTCCGTCGGTCCGTGCGAGCGGGGAAAAAAGGGGGCGGAGTCTCCACCACCGGAACCGGAAGTGAGACGCCGGCCGGCGTTTTTGAAAATTTTGGCGGCTGCATCATCGGACGGCGCCTGCTGTGGGGACGGCGGGGAGGTGCAGGGGGGGCCGTGGGGCGGGGAGTAGGAGGGGGTGGACCCTGGCCAGACCTGCTGATCCGGATATCGGGGGAGGATATAAGGAGCCTAGGAAAGAGGTAAAGCGCTTCTGCCCCATTTTTTTACGATGGACACTGCAGAGGCTCCCTCGGTGCAACAGGAGAGCCAGCAGCAGCAGCAGACAGAGCGCTCCTCTTCAATGGCCAGGAGCACCAGCCGCAGAAGTTCCGCAGCTGGGAAAAAGCCCCCTCCCCGTGATCCGGTACCTACTGCTGTACAATCTGGGTAAGAGATCGTCAGATTTAGAATACCCAGTAATACAGTTTTTTCCCCATTTTGTCTGTTACTAGGGGAAGAAGTGTTCGGTGAAAAGCAAGCACAGGGAATGTGCCTTTTGCGCTTGCCCTCTGCCTGACGCTTGCCCTAAGAGGTTGTGCCAGCCGTGCATGCAACAGACGGTGGGGCATTGTTAAGGGGAAGGACAGGGGCATGGTATAACATAGTAAACCCCCCCTATGCCCCTTCCCTTTTTAGATAGCGGAGGAGACTCCAAATTTCACCGAAAGCCTGAAGGAGATAATAAGAGCAGAGTTGAAAGCGTCCTCAAGACACGGAGAATTTTCCAGGCGTAGAAATGTACCAGTGTTGTCTGATTCAGAGTCGCCTGCCGCCCATGATAGGGGTGAAGTTGTGTCAGGACCCTCCTCGCCTTCCTCTTCGGCTTCCTCCTCGTCTTCTACGGAAGACGCTACCCGTTTTTGTTTTCCCTTGGACCAGATGGACAAATTTGTCAAATCCGTTAGGTCCACCATGGGGGTAGAAGAGGCGAATCCAGAGCCCTAGTACAGGATCTGATGTTTGGTGGTCTAGATCCAAAAAAACGGAGATCCTTTCCACTAAACAGTAGCATCCAAGGCCTTATAGACAGAGAGTGGAAGAAGCCTGAAAAAAGAGGCTCCTTACCCCAAGCGTTTAAACGGAGATATCCCTTTGAAGATCCCCTGACGGGTAAATGGGATAAGGCCCGAAGCTGATGCAGCAGTGGCGAAGGCTTCTAAAAAATCCTCCATCCCTTTCGATGATATGGGGTCTTTGAAAGATCCACTAGACAGGAAGGCAGATTCCTTCTTGAAAGGCACATGGGAGATGTCGGCAGGTGCCCTGAGGCCGGCAGTTGCAGCCACTTGCGCAGCCAGGTCATTGATGGTCTGGCTAGACCAGTTAGCTTCCCAGTTAACAGATGGAACCTCCAGGGGGACAATTCGAAAGACCTTGCCAATAATTCAGAATGCGGCGGCTTTCCTGGCTGATTCCTCAGCGGACTCAGTAAGAATGGCTGCCAGAGCGGCAGGGCTGTCTAATTCAGCACGAAGGGCATTATGGCTGAAATGTTGGCCGGGCGATATTCAAGCCAGATCTCGCCTCTGCTCCATTCCGTGTGACGGCGAATATCTTTTTGGCCCGGTCCTGGACGAACTTTTAGAAAAGGCAGGGACGACAAGAAAAAGTTTCCCAGTCTATCAACTCCTTCCTATAAAAGACCTTTCAGCAGAGGAGGTTCACTACGAAGGTCGTCCAGGGAACGAGCCAAATGGGATGAAAAG
>JARQOD010000002.1:70571257-70779949 GCA_033576555.1 Oophaga sylvatica | reverse complement strand
CCTGGGTTTCAAAGGATTTTGTCCCACCTTCCCCTCATGACACATAGGTTGCCAGCAAAATGGCTCGCTTTGTCCTCCTCTTCCTCCGACTTCTCCAATTCCTCCATTTGCAGCTGCTTAAGGACCAGCCTACACCTCAACATATGCCAGTTTTTCCACCTCCCTAACTGGGCTGTACCCCCCCAGGGCTGGCGTCAGCACCTGGTGCACCCGGGCAAGTGTCGGGGCCCTGAGCAGGTGGGGGGCCCACTCGCCGTCAGAGACACCGGCGTACTATGAGGGGCCCTGTGCCAGTGATGTCACCCACGAGTTCCCCCCTGCTTGCTCAGGGCCCCAGCACTTGCAATACTTACCTCTCCCTGCTCCACCGCTGTGACATCTTCCGCGTTTCCTGACAGTGACAATCAGGTCAGAGAGCGCGATGACATCACGTCTGTGTGCCCTCTGCCTGAACAGTCACAGTGCAGAGAGCTGGAAGATGGTGACGCTGAGGAGTCCAGAGTAGAGCAGTGCCCAGCGAGGAAATGTATTTCATTTTTTAAAATGTTTGGAGCAATATATGGGGAGCATTATACACTGGAGAATTATATATGGGGCCCAACATACACCTGAGCATCATTGATAGGGCACATGATAAACTGGAGCATTATATATGGGGCCCATCATGCACTGTAGCATTATAAATGGGGCCATCATCATCTGGAGCATCATATGGGGCCCATTAAATATGGAGCATTATATAGGCCCATCATACACTGGAGCATCAGCCATGGGGCCCATCATATACTGGAGAATCATATGGGGCCCATTAAAAAGGGAGCATTATATAGGCCCATCATATACTGGAGCATCATCCATTGGGGCCCATCATACACTGAAGCATTATAAATGGTGCCCATCATACCCTGGAGCATTATATACGGGGCCCATTATACACTGGAGCATCATATGGGGCCCACTATATATGGAGCATTATATAGGCCCATCATACACTGGAGCGTCATCCATGGGACCCATCATATACTGGAGCATCATATGGGGCCCATTATATATGGAGTATTATATAGGCCCATCATACACTGGAGCATCAGCCATGGGGCCCATGATACACTAGAGCATTATAAATGGGGCTCATCATACACTGGAGATTCATATACGGGGCCTATTATACACTGGAGCATCATATGGGGCCCATTATATATGGAGCATTATATAGGCCCATCATACACTGGAGCATCATCCATGGGGCCCATCATACACTGGAGCATTACGAATGGGGCCCATAATACACTGGAGCATCATATACGGGGCCTATTATACACTGGAGCATCATATGGGGCCCATTATATATGGAGCATTATATAGGCCCATCATATACTGGAGCATTAGCCATGGGGCCCATCATATACTGGAGCATCATATGGGGCCCATTATATATGGAGCATTATATAGGCCCATCATACACTGGAGCATCAGCCATGGGGCCCATCATATACTGGAGCATCATATGGGGCCCATTATATATGGAGCATTATATAGGCCCATCATACACTGGAGCATCAGCCATGGGGCACATCATATAGTGGAGCATCATATGGGGCCCATTATATATGGAGCATTATATAGGCCATCATACACTGGAACGTCATCCATGGGGCCCAGCATATACTAGAGCATCATATGGGGTTCATTATTTATGGGGCATCATATAGGGTATGGAGCATCATATGGAGCACATATGGGGCCTATTCTGTATGTAGCATTGCATGGAGCCCATTCTGTATGGAGCAATATATGGGGCCCATCATATACTGTATGGAGCTTTATATGCGACTCATTATACTGTATGGAGCAATATATGGGGCTCATTATACTCTATGGGGCCGTCCTATACTGTATGGCACATTATATGGGGACCATCATATACTGTAGCATTATGTGGAGCTCATCATATACTGTATGGAACATTATATGGGACCAATTATGTATGGAGCAATATATGGGGCTCATTATTCTGTATGGCGCACTATGTGGTGGCCATAATACTGTATGGAGGAATATACTGTCCGGTTTTTGAGCTATTGTAGAATTTAAAATAGATATCTCTCATGTAATGTAAGAAGTGAAGTATTTGGCATTGTACTATACCTATATTTCTGTGCCGTATCGGAGCATCATGAATTGTGGTATGTGTTAAAGGGGCCCACTGAGACTTTTTGGCCCGGGGCCCACGAAAACCTGGAGCCAGCCTTCCCCCCCCCCCCAACTTTAGCCAAATAACCCCCAGTTTTCAATGCGTTACTATTATTATAAAGTAAATTAAGGTTGACAAGCTTAAGTAATAAGAATTGATGTCGTTGGCATTGAAATGGGCACTGTAGGTGTGTTTACTGTCCTCCACTCCCTGCCGACTTTACTTCCCCATTGACTTGCATTGGGGTCAGGTCGAGTTTCAGTCAGACCTTCAACTTTTGCCGATAGTCGGCCGATTTCGTTCGACTTGACTTTTGTGAAAGTCGGGTGGTCCGAAACCCGACTCGACCCTCCCGGAGGCAAAGTCGCTCATCTCTAGTCCCTAATATTCCAAGCAGTTACATCCTCTACCAATCCTACAAACAAAAGGAAGCAAATGCCAAAATATAGAAAAAAACTAAACATGCTTTATTAAACATACAAAGTACAACATATTAAAAGATGGGGATACAGGAATAAAAAAGCAGCAAGCACAAGGGATTACATATCTCACTAAAAAGATGCTGTAAAATTAAATACTCTTTGTGAAAAGTATTCAATATTTACTCTATGCGTGAATCACAAAGAGTATGATAAATAGCCGGGGTTTTCCAAGGGAAGAAGAATAAATATATGTAGTGGATAATAAACTAATTATCAAGTATCAATCATCAATGTCAAACCCTTAGGTGACTTCTAGTGGTCAACTTTTTGGAACCTTGGGCAGGATGTGCAAGTCAAAGTTGCCCATTCTGCAGCCCGGGGGTCGCATAGAGCCCCCAATATATTTTTTGTGTCTCCCAGCTATCTGGGAATGATATTAAATTTCTGCAGTTCTGATATTCAACAATAGATAGAGCTACGTGAGACCATGGTCTTTGTCTCCTCCTCTCTCGAATGGCAACTGAAGATAAATGGGACCACAAATTCTTGATATTTGAGGATTACACTGACTCCCACCTATTAGATATTTATGGCATATACTCTTGATATTTTGATATAACATCTGCAAGAATTTTGTATGTTCTCCCGGTGTTTATGTGGGTTTCCTCCGGGTTCTCAAGTTTCCTCCCACACTCCAAAGAAATACCGATATTGAATTTAGATTGTGAGCCCCAATGGGGACAGTGATGATAATGTTTGTAAAGCGCTTTGGAATTAATGGTGCTTTATATGTCAGCATAATAAATAAATAGGAGAATTTTCAAATGTTAATATCCCATTTTTTCCTCCTTCCTATGGGAGTGGTTCAATTTGCTCAATCCTGCTCTAACTATTGAGGACTATGCAACTGCCCAATTTTCCAAATGTGTAAAGTCACCATCACAAATATAAATTTCTGCAACTTTGTATTGCTTATATCAGGTGCTCTTCTCTCAGCATTTAAGTTAACGACTGCAGATATAATTTACATTAGTCAAGAATATGCCAGTGCGGTATCCATTTGGCAAACATTTAGCTGATATATTGTTTGTTGGTGAACACATTAGTGCAAACATACTTGAAAAACTTGGTTAACTATACAGTTGTATACAAGGAAAAGCTTAAACTATGTATTTATAACCATTAAGATTATGGTCAGATGTAAGTAACTGACTAGGTATGTAATCACATAAGTCTGGGTTACATATTTGGTGGCATTACATTCCGGCAGCTTTACTAATCAAAGGCACATCAACTAATGAAAGTGCCACTTAAACCACCCCATTTCATGCTCCCAGTACTTAGAGCCAAAACAAATCGCATAACATACTTCCTTACACATGAAATCAGCTACTGTATTTGTCCCAGTTTCACCCTGAATGCTCTCCTCAGCTGAGTTTGCATGTACATTTCAATAGGAACATGAGAATAAGCTATTGTCAGACTGAGTTGAGAATAACTATTTTACTGCAATTCTTTTTAATGGGTGATGAGAATGTGAGAAGGATTCCCTGTGCACACTCAATATCAGAGAGTTGCTTATTTCTGGGGCATATGGTTGAAGGATCTTTTAAGACGATACCCCCAGCCCAAGGTGGTTTGGAGTCTGATAATAATGAAATTAATTTTTATAACGCCAACATATTTTGCAGCACCTTACAATTTTAGGGGTCTTGTACAGGTAATAAAGACATTACAGAATACCACATAACTCAGATACCAAATGGAGTGAGGTTCCTGCTCACAAGCTACAATCTATGAGGAAATAGGGGAAACACGAAAGGTAAATGGTAAAAGTGCTTGTATTGTATGGTCCAGCCTTAATATGCTAAACAGGGTATTCACATAACACTGCATGAACCGGTCATCAGCCAGTATGTGTACAAGAACAGACAGAAGGCTATTAAGTGAATGGAGCATGTGCGAACAGATGATACGAGGGTCCTGATTTTGAACAAAATTTTGTATGGTCAAAATGGGAATAGCTAGATAAGTAAGGTGAGGTGAAAGGCCAGTCAAAAGGAAAGCATGTTTAGGACTTGCTAAAAACTGTGGGTACTGGAAATTGTTGCAGCATGCGAGAAGTCTTGGAGACGGGAAGGGGAGGTTCAGATCCTTGAGGATTTTAGTTTTAAGTCATTAGCAGAATAGAGGGCACGAGTAAGGTGGTAGACTTAGACCAGGGAGGAGATGTAGGCTGGTGCTGAATCATGGAGAGTGAAAATTATAAGTTTATATTGAACTCTGTAGTGGATGGGCAATCAGTGCAACAACTGGCACAGGACAGAGGCATCGGTGTAGCAGTTAGAAAGGAATATGATCCTGGCTGCTGTTTTTAGGACATATTGGAGATGGGAGAGTTTAGTAAGAGGGAGACCAATTAGTAGAAAGTGGCAATAATCCAGACAAGAATGAATAAGAGCTACAGTAAGAGTTTTTGCCAAGCCAAAGGTAAGAAAAGGCTGTATTCTAGAGTTGTTTTTGACTTGTAGATGACATGAGAGAACGAGTGATAACATGTGGGAGTGAACGAAAGATCTCAATCAAATATGACACCAAGATTGCGAGCATGTTGCTGTGTCGACCCGCCACCACAATTGTGGGTTACCAGGGCAATGGGGTACTCAGAGCCGAGCCCGTAGAAGTCTATGGGGATTTTGTCACAGGTAGCTGTGGCTCGGTCTGTGGCCCGGGCGGTCTGGCGTATGTTGGGGATATATTTACAGGGGATAGTTTATGTACAGTTCGTGACGCCACCTGTAGTGTTCTGGTAATTAGTACCAGCGCTGCTGTAGATCTCTGAGGGGATGGTGAGGCAGCTAGATGTCGGGTCCCCTACAGGTGGGACTGGTCCCTCAAAGTCTATGTGAGTAGTGAAGTCGAGTGCGGTTAAAGAACACAGTCTCACACGGTCAGCGTCTTTCCATACCTTTACTTGCAAGATGATAAGGCTGGTCCCAGGGAGGCTGATCCAAGGAGAGTGTATCTTGAGACGGCAGCTGGACAAGTTAGGGGCCTCCTTTATCTCCAATATGACGAGTGCAACTAGCATGGAGCGTAGTTCCCTCAATTCTCCAGCTTATCCAAGCTGTACCTGCCCAGTCAGCTTAGTGTTAGGGGCCTTCCTATGAAGGAGCTGAATTCTTACGTGGTCCTGCAGAACTCTAAAGTCTTCACTCCCCCTGACCCCAGTTACGTACTGACTATAAGGGGCTTGTCTGCCGCGACCTAGGGTCCGGTAGATTCCTGGTTTTCCTGTCACCGTGCCTGAAACAACAGTGACCCTTCGGTCCCCAGTGACCGGTAGCAACGTGCTGGACTTCTGCAATCCTGTAGCACTAATTCTATAATCCACTTGCCTTTCGCCTTGTCCACGCTGGTAACATAAGCACTCTTACTAGCCAAGGGTTGAGCAGTCACTTCTTTCCTTTTCCTTCCAATGAAGTTAGCCACGGATGCTCAGTTATCACAGGCAGGAGCACGTCACTGTACCTGATACCGTCCTCTAGACAGGGTTGCTGAAGACTTTCCGTGCTAGTACTTCTCCTTTCTTCAGTGGGTGCTGAGAGGGTGATACAGCTCTGACCAGACTAAGGTGTATTCCCACACCTATACCAGACTCCACTATATGAACTGGGATGAAGCAGGCTAGACTCTTTCCTCCCTCCAAACGTCTCCTCACAGATGTCTAGACTCTACTCCACACGTCCTCACTGTCCAAAAACAGGAACTAGACTAATCACTCTAACACCTACTACCTTGACCACTCCCTCTAGAGTATACTCCACTACCCTAGGGGTGTGTCTAGTGTGTGTGTCGAGTGAATGAATATTGAGCATTAAGCTGCCGTCTCGCCATACACTCTCCAGGGTACTGCGTGTGCCTACCACCAGGGCTACACATTCCCCCATGGTAAACGACAGCACTCCCGGGCTGTAAAATACAAAAGACATTTTGTTTATGCAATAACAATAACAATAACATCTTCCCATCCGGGAGGTGAGAACACCTTAAACGTTACCAACTTTATAGAAAAATACAAATAGTATCAAATAGCATTCAATAAATAAATATACAATATACTTGTGAAGGACCCGCACCAAACCTTCAACGTGGGTCCTGGGTGGGCTGCAGGACGTCCGATTGCAGACCTCACTCAGTGCCACACCATACGGGTTTTGTTTTTCAGAGGTAGTTATGGATGGTTTTTGTAAAACCAAGATAGGGCGCCGAAGCGCAACTATGTACAAGAAAGTTCCGGGTTAGCATAGTCCTTAACCTCAAAAGTCCATTTATAAAGAAAGACATATTATATTAAATCGCATTATAAAAGTGCAACTGTTTATCATTTATCATCTATCATTTACCAATTACCCAGCCGGGCATTCTATAATTAGAAATATATATTCACTATATATAACCTGTGCAAAACTTTTTCAAAACATTTTAAACTTTTTGCTTTTTACTTTTGGTAGATCCGATAGGGATCTCACCACATTTCTTACTATCTATTCATCTTCTAATAATACACCTTCCACTACATCTTTCACCCCGGGGGCTGAAACGATGCAATGAGCCCTAGATCCCAAGACCAGCAAATCATGTGCTGCGATCAGGGTCTGGGTTGCGACAGTTCTGGTGCGAACCTCTAGGGGCGCAACGGGTACACTTTCTTCGCATGACACCGATTGCGTCTCCATTACAGTCAACGATATAGACCGCGTCAGGGTTTGCGATCTAGACTGGGTCGCATGTGGCGATGTGGAGGTGGCTTTAACTTGCGATGAACTCTGGGTCGCATGTTGCGATGACTTTGCAGGGGGCGATGCTGGGGCACGGCCGGATGCTGCTTGAACTGGGAACGGGGACGCTGCGGTAATGGTGACGGTACCTGCGTCTGGGACAGGGTCGCTGACGATGGTGACATTCAGGGCATACCACCCCTTCATTCCCCAATGCCGCGTATAGGTGACTATATCTCCGTTCACTAAGTCCCTCCCGGGATGACCTTGCGGCAGGTGAGATTCCACGTCACGCCTGCTGACGAAGACCGCTGGGTAGAGGCCCGGTTCACGGATAAAGCCCCAGCCCTTCCGGAGCTGGAACTCAGTCACACACCCCCGCCGCCGCGGTTCCCGTAAGGTACCTTTGTCGCGACGGACAGTCTCCTTGTCGGCAATCAGCTCGGCATACTGTCGCTGGCGGTTCTTCTGAGCTTCCCGCTCTTCCTCCTGCTGGCGCCTCTTCGTCTCCTCACGACTCCGCCATTCTTGCTCCCACTGGGCGGTGTAGGCGACGTCATCCAGGCGCGCCATTTCGTCCCAGTCCACATCTGGTAGTGACGGACAGGACCCCTCCGGTGTCCCTGCCGGGGACCGATAATTTGCTGCGGCCTCTTGGCCGGGCGGGCGTTCCGGGATTGGCTGTACCTCCTCAACCTCCTCCGCATCCACCGCTTCACCAGTGGGATCGGGAACGGTACTTTCGGGGGCAGCCTCCGGTTGCTCCTTCGCCTTGGGCAGCAGACTCTTCGGTTTTTGGAATCGTGGGGGTTCGTTGAGGGGAGAGGACGCCGTGTTCGTCATTTGCCACTTCAGCAGGTTACATCGGCGTCTCTCTATCTCCTCCAGTCCAGGTTGAAACTTCTTTAGGCGTGCGTTCTCCTCCTGAAGCTCTAACAACGCCTGTTGCAGGTGCAGGATTGCATAAGTCTCCGATGCTGATGGCAGCTTGGCGGGGGCACGGGGCCTGCCTTCCTCCGCTGCCCCGCTCGGCTGCACACGTCCTGCCTCCATCATGTTCCACAAGAATCTTTCTTTCTGCGGAGACATCCGGTCTCTTCCGTGGAGGTGGGGTTTGCGTCTCCTCCTCCTCGCAGGGAAGGTGAAGAGGAGGCGGACCTCCTTTGCTGTAGGGCAGGACCGCATGTTGTAGTAGCACTTTGAGAGGGCAGGCATTTTCTTCGCGCCACAGGGGGGTGGACGCCCACGAAGGTACGCCCACCTTCTTCTCCAGCGCCTGAGGGCGCGAATATGGCGACAAAAATGGCGATTTTGGCGCCAAAAGTGCAAACAGTCCTTTTCACAAAAACAAGTCCTTAGGCACGCAGGGCTCGCAATTTCGCGAGTTTGGTATCCTGTTCGTGACGCCAAGTTGTTGTGTCGACCCGCCACCACAATTGTGGGTTACCAGGGCAATGGGGTACTCAGAGCCGAGCCCGTAGAAGTCTATGGGGATTTTGTCACAGGTAGCTGTGGCTCGGTCTGTGGCCCGGGCGGTCTGGCGTATGTTGGGGATATATTTACAGGGGATAGTTTATGTACAGTTCGTGACGCCACCTGTAGTGTTCTGGTAATTAGTACCAGCGCTGCTGTAGATCTCTGAGGGGATGGTGAGGCAGCTAGATGTCGGGTCCCCTACAGGTGGGACTGGTCCCTCAAAGTCTATGTGAGTAGTGAAGTCGAGTGCGGTTAAAGAACACAGTCTCACACGGTCAGCGTCTTTCCATACCTTTACTTGCAAGATGATAAGGCTGGTCCCAGGGAGGCTGATCCAAGGAGAGTGTATCTTGAGACGGCAGCTGGACAAGTTAGGGGCCTCCTTTATCTCCAATATGACGAGTGCAACTAGCATGGAGCGTAGTTCCCTCAATTCTCCAGCTTATCCAAGCTGTACCTGCCCAGTCAGCTTAGTGTTAGGGGCCTTCCTATGAAGGAGCTGAATTCTTACGTGGTCCTGCAGAACTCTAAAGTCTTCACTCCCCCTGACCCCAGTTACGTACTGACTATAAGGGGCTTGTCTGCCGCGACCTAGGGTCCGGTAGATTCCTGGTTTTCCTGTCACCGTGCCTGAAACAACAGTGACCCTTCGGTCCCCAGTGACCGGTAGCAACGTGCTGGACTTCTGCAATCCTGTAGCACTAATTCTATAATCCACTTGCCTTTCGCCTTGTCCACGCTGGTAACATAAGCACTCTTACTAGCCAAGGGTTGAGCAGTCACTTCTTTCCTTTTCCTTCCAATGAAGTTAGCCACGGATGCTCAGTTATCACAGGCAGGAGCACGTCACTGTACCTGATACCGTCCTCTAGACAGGGTTGCTGAAGACTTTCCGTGCTAGTACTTCTCCTTTCTTCAGTGGGTGCTGAGAGGGTGATACAGCTCTGACCAGACTAAGGTGTATTCCCACACCTATACCAGACTCCACTATATGAACTGGGATGAAGCAGGCTAGACTCTTTCCTCCCTCCAAACGTCTCCTCACAGATGTCTAGACTCTACTCCACACGTCCTCACTGTCCAAAAACAGGAACTAGACTAATCACTCTAACACCTACTACCTTGACCACTCCCTCTAGAGTATACTCCACTACCCTAGGGGTGTGTCTAGTGTGTGTGTCGAGTGAATGAATATTGAGCATTAAGCTGCCGTCTCGCCATACACTCTCCAGGGTACTGCGTGTGCCTACCACCAGGGCTACACATTGCTGGTGAGTAATGGTGGAGTCACACATGGAAATGGTAATATCGGACATAGGTAGGTTAGTAGAGGGAGGAAACATAAGTTCAGTTTTTGACAGATCCAGTTTTAGTTAGAGAGAGGACATAATGTTAGAGACAGCAGAAAGACAATCACTGGTGTTCTGTAGTAATGCACGGGTAATGCCAGTAGGCGATGTGTATAATTGGATGTCATCAGAATAGCGATCGTACTGAAAACCGAATCTATTGATTGTTTGTCTAATAGGGGCAGTGTATAAGGAGAAAAGGAGGAGGTCTAGGACTGAACCTCGAGGAACCCTGACAGTAAGGGGAAGAAGAGAGGAGGAGGATAGTGTTAAGGGGTTATTTACCCTTTTTTATTTAATAATAGCTGCAAAGTAACTATACTCACCTCTTCTTCATCAGACCCAACTCCCTTCATACTAGTAGTTCTCATGGTCTTTGCTGACAAATAATCAGCATGTAACCTCATCTTACTCTGGTGGTCCTTATAGTGTTTGTTTACAAGCGGCTAGCACGTGACCACTGCAGCCAATCAGTGACCACAGTGATCATGTGGAGATCTGTTGGTATCTCGACCCTCACCACTGAACACTGATGCCAGTAGTGTGGCTTGTGACTACTGATTAGGACATGCCAGTCGCTTGTGAACGAAAACCAATAAAACTACTTGAGCAATAACATTGCATTTGTGGGGCAATGTAGAAATGAATATGGATTATTTCATTTTTTCTAACATTTGCTGCTGTTTTATAAAATAATTGTAAAAGTTGAATAGTCCATTTAACCAGTACTAGAAGAGGGATTCATTTAAATTTTTGCCCTCTCTCCTCCTGGCAGACTCCTTGGTTCCTGGTGACAGATCTCACAACAAATCAAAATAAATCCATTTTTATTTATTCTGAAATCATGAATACTTTTTTTTAAATAAAAGCTAAAAAGTAGATTGTACATAATATGCAATACTTTATACTGAATCTACCTGCCATCTCATCTAGAAAACTATTGCAAAACTTTTTTTTCCTCTTGTTATTGCTTTCTAAACATTCCTGAACATTTAGATTCCTAATGAAACCCACTTGAAGGCAAAAGGGCTGCTATCTCAGAAGAGTGAATGTCTCCAAATACAATCACCACCTGCTCCCTTGGGACCGTCAGGAAAGAGGGAAAATGAACAGTGCTGAAAATGTATACCGGGTAATTCACGTACAAATAATAATTACTGACACATCAATGCTGAGTACAGTAGTTACGGATTAGTTCTTCTCTAGGTAAAATATGAAAAATGTGATGGAAAATGTGATAAATTGCATGTCATAGTGGAAAATGTATGAGGTATCCATTATTAGAGGGAAAAGTAACAACATCACATTAATTTCTCCTACTGTCATCTCTGTGTCTTGGTATCACATCACTGATATTACTAGTAGTACTTGAACAGACATGATAATGACCTGATTTCCGGATAACGCTCTATGTGCACATAATGAGTTCTTGTCTACCTGCCTGGAGCTTGTCTTCAGGCTTCATAATAAGAACTGTTCAAGATCACAGATTCTTAACATGGAAATTACAAGCGCTCTGTTCTGCACCATGTTTAGACATGTCTTTGGGATATGTACTCAAAAATTGCCTATAGTAATAAACCCAATGTTTGTTCTTAATCATAATTACACTAACCACTCAATCAGTGCACAACAAGGTGTCACTGATACAAAGAACAATCAATTCATGTATATCAAAAAATAACTTTATTGATAACAATATTTAATTAGATCTACATAATATACAAAAATGGACAATGATTTATATCAAAAGTGCAGGTATAAAAGAGAGATAAGGTGGCTACCGGTTCGGGATATATACACTGACTGGAGGGAATGCTGACTAAATCCACATATGCGGGTAATCAAGGAGGAACCATGTGTTCGTACCTATTCAGTGCCTAAGTGGTTAATAGCGCTGCAATGAATTTCCCCTGTGTCAATATAAATACAAGTGCGAAAAAACTGATGCGCCCTGTTGTTGAATATAAGGGGGCATCATATTATAACATCAAGATAGCCGAAGCCATTACCTGAATAGTAGCAGTACGAACCGGGAGGCCACCTCTCTCACAGCCCCGATGCGCGTTTCGCCCAGCTTCTACGGGGGGCGTGTGGAGAGGCAAAAATGGTGACGTTAAAAAGGGAGCGCTAGCCAATCAAATCGTCCAAATATAAGTATGGTTGCCGTCAGCTGGACCTTCTTTTGTTGACGCATGCGCTGCTGCAGCCCCATTCCCACTTGTAAATATTGCACTTCGGGGCGGCCCGGTGATTCAGCCCGAGCAGAACCATGAATGACATGGTAAACCCGAGCGTCATCAGCGTTGTGGCCGCTCACGTTATGCAGGGAAGGGCTTCAGCAAGTGCAAGCGTGCAGATATCCATGACGGCAAGCATCTCACAGGACAGAGAATTAAATGATCTATGAAAGGAATCAATCGGAAGATCCTGGTTTGCTAATTGGGACTGGGGGTTCAGAAGATATATAGAACGATGTAAGGCATTTATAATTATATGGCAATTATGCAAAAAACGCACTTGTGCAAAAAACACACTAAAAATGATATATTGCAACCCAAATCTATATATCTATATATATCTACATTGTTCACCAACGCAGAGTATTCCATGGACATGTGACAAAATTATAAAAGAAATTTGCTATGATATTAACAGTAATAGCAGCATGACCAGTGAGGCATTAATCATATTAAAGACACACATATTAATCAATACCACTTGAGTCACTTGGCTCATAAGAGCAGCCTATTAAATTAGGGTTATTTATACCCGAATCATTGTGCGAAAGATCCTGAGGAGTATAGTCCATAAATGAGCCATAATCTTCATAATTAATATCAAAAAATCCTGAAATCCTCACTCCATGGTAGGAAGTGTTTGTTTCTTTTTTTATTTTTTCCTTTGGCTTTTTATTCTTTTTCCTCTTTTTGCGTTGGTTGCCCAAAACTCCGATATCCGTCAATAGCAATTTAGTAGACCTATCACGATCAACTCCAAAGCAATTAGATTGGAAGAGCTCAAAAAGAAAGAAAAATAAGGTAAGTAATTAAAATGTATAAAAACAAACTAAAAACACAAGGAAAATAGGTAATTGTACAAAAAAGTATCCCAATAATACCCGCTTGATGATTACAAAATGTGAACTATAAGAAGGCCCCAAACCCAGGCTTTCATTCAATCCTTGAGGGCTTAGGGAACCTGATCTAAAGATCCATTTACATTCCAACTTGGCAAGTTCCTTGGATAAATCGCCACCTCGGAAACCCATATTAAGCATATCTATGCCTCTAATCTTCAAAAGATGAGACCTACATTGGTGAAATCTTTTGAAATGTCTGAAAGGCTTTTTAAAGTTGTCTCATCAGTATTGGTTTTAGCCTTTTCTATATCAAGGCAATGTTCTCGTGTCCGAATTTTCAATTCACGTGTAGTGAGTCCAATATAGATTTTATTGCACGGGCACGAGGCCTGATAAATAACACCCTTGGATGTGCAAGTGATGTGTTTGCGGATTTCAAAAATCCTCGAACCATCATGATTTTTAAAGGTGTTCCCTTTAACCAATTGGCACAGGCTTTACAGAGGCCGCATGGAAAAAAGCCAAATTTTTCATTTTTGCGGGATTTATTTTGGCCGAAATGACTGTGAACTAATTTATCCCGAATTGAGGGTGCCCGTTTAGCTACTATTGAAGGATATGGGTCCAGAATCTTACCCAAAATGGGATCTGTAAATAAAACCCTCCAATGTTTTTTCATTACTGTCCTAAATTCTTCCCAACGATCATGGTAGGGAGTAATGAATCTCACTTTATTAGGGCCCAAACTGGTTTTGGGAGTTTGAATCAACAAGGATTCCCGCGTAGTTAGTTTAGCTCTCATATAGCCTTTGCGGATGTTTCTGCGGCTATATCCTCGATCTTCAAAACGTTGGGATAGTTTTTTAGATTCTGATTCAAAATGATTGTCATCAGAGCAAATCCTTTTAACTCTTAAAAACTGTCCAATGGGTATGCCTTGGATCAAATTTTTCGGGTGAAAGGAATTGGCGTGTAAAAGAGAGTTGGAAGCTGTCTCTTTACGGAAGACAGTTGTAATTAAAGATCCATTGTCTGAGGTGGCAATTGAAATATCTAAAAAATCAATATTGCGACCAAATTTATAAGTTAGATGGATGTTGTAAGGATTGTCATTCAAAGTTTTGATGGTATTCTCCAACTCCTTGACAGGCCCATCCCAAATGAAAAGGATATCATCAATGAATCGAATCCAATTGTGGACTCGATCCATGCCCCTGATACAATCACTCTGAAAAATGAGTCGTTCCCAGTAGCCCATGAATAGATTAGCATACGAGGGGGCACAAGAGGCCCCCATCGCAGTCCCTTGCAGCTGTAGAAAAATTTTGGTGTTAAACGTAAACACATTGTGTTTTAAAATAAATTCTAATAATAGAATTAACAGTTCTGCCATGGGTTTTGGTATGTTGCTAGTGTCTAAGAACCATTTGACTGCTTGTATACCATCATCATGCCTTATAGATGAATATAAGGCCTCAACATCTGCAGTGACTAATATCATCTCTTGGGTTAATTGTATGTTATTGAGATGATTGAGAGCAGCCGTGGTATCCTGTATGTAGGAAGGCAATTCGTGCACTATTGGTTTAAGAAAAAATTCTAAAATGTCACAGATGGTTTCGCAGAGGCCACCATTACCGGAGACTATTGGTCTGCCTGGGGGGTTGATGATGTTTTTATGTATTTTTGGGATCAGATAAAATGTAGGTAGTTTTGGTTTTAAATTTTAATTATCTCCACTAATTTTTTTGGGATAATGCCCTGATCATAGGCAGAGTTGAGAATATCAATTAATTTTTGCTGAAAAATTGACATGGGATTATAAGTTAATTGTTTATAATTACTGCCATTATTGAGCAATTTGTCAGCCTGTGTAATATACATGTCATTAGGCCATATGACAATATTACCGCCTTTGTCGGCCATCTTAAATACTACATCATCCCAGCAATGCATAATTTCCAGAGCTTCTTTTTCAGCTCTTGAAATATTAGAGGCTCCCCACCGTTGCTGTGATAAAGTCATTATATCTGCAGAGACCATTTTAGTGAACACGTCCACAGCAGGGACTAGTGACAAAGGAGGAAATTTTTTTGATTTTCCTAAAAGTTGATTGGGGATTAGACTGCTCACCTCGGGCTCTTGTTCATCCAACAGAGACTGTAGGGTGCTAAGAGCCTCTTGTTCCTCCCTGCTGGGGAATGAGACTAAATCCGTTTTGCAGTGTATTTTTTTCAGAATTAATTTCCTGGAGAACAAATGTAAGTCCTTGATCAATGTAAAGGAGTCTAAATGGGATGAAAGTGAAAAGGTTAATCCTTTTTGTAATAAGGATGTTTGAATAGGGGACAATTCATGTTTAGATAGATTTATTACCTTAAGGTGATCCTCACGGTAATTTTTATTAAATTTTGGACCGGATTGGTTCTTTTTGCCAAATTGTCTCGTTCTCGGTCTCACATCAGGTTCATGAATTTGACTGCCGTTCTCACTGACAGAAGACATTGATTGAATGGATGAACTTCTGGAGAAACTTCTTTTTGTGGGACCATTTTTTAATTGCCACCGGAAAATTTTTCCGTTGGCAAAATCTGAGCTATCCCGTTCAAACTTCTTCAATTTATCACTGCTGATGGATTTTTCCCATTTTTCCAGGTCTTTTTCTAAGTTGGTTATAGTTTCTTGGAAATTTACCGCTGTCATATCTGATTGTATTTTTCTCTGTAGTTCATTAATCTCATCCTCCAACAGGGATAAGGTTTTGGTGTTTTTGTCTATGATGATTTGTATAAATTCTAGAGAGCAGGTATTAGCTGCCTGTATCCATCGTTGCGTAAGGCTATCATCATCGAGGCTGAAGGTGGGATATACCTGGATGCGTAAACCTCTTGGTATAATTTTTTGTTCACAGTAATTCTGTAGGGTGGTTCTAGTCCACCACAATTTGGTCTTTTTGTGTAGGGCATTTTTGTACTTTTTAACCAACTCCTGATTGGTGATCGATGTGTGGTTCATACCTAATCCTGCACCCTTTTTGAATAAATCATTGGCTTTAGCTAGCCACGTGCTTTCTCTGGCTTTGAAATCCATAATTACACGGCACACTGTTAATACAAACAGTAAAAAGATCAATGTACTCAAAAATTGCCTATAGTAATAAACCCAATGTTTGCTCTTAATCATAATTACACTAACCACTCAATCAGTGCACAACAAGGTGTCACTGATACAAAGAACAATCAATTCATGTATATCAAAAAATAACTTTATTGATAACAATATTTAATTAGATCTACATAATATACAAAAATGGACAATGATTTATATCAAAAGTGCAGGTATAAAAGAGAGATAAGGTGGCTACCGGTTCGGGATATATACACTGACTGGAGGGAATGCTGACTAAATCCACATATGCGGGTAATCAAGGAGGAACCATGTGTTCGTACCTATTCAGTGCCTAAGTGGTTAATAGCGCTGCAATGAATTTCCCCTGTGTCAATATAAATACAAGTGCGAAAAAACTGATGCGCCCTGTTGTTGAATATAAGGGGGCATCATATTATAACATCAAGATAGCCGAAGCCATTACCTGAATAGTAGCAGTACGAACCGGGAGGCCACCTCTCTCACAGCCCCGACGCGCGTTTTGCCCAGCTTCTACGGGGGCGTGTGGAGAGGCAAAAATGGTGACGTTAAAAAGGGAGCGCTAGCCAATCAAATCGTCCAAATATAAGTATGGTTGCCGTCAGCTGGACCTTCTTTTGTTGACGCATGCGCTGCTGCAGCCCCATTCCCACTTGTAAATATTGCACTTCGGGGCGGCCCGGTGATTCAGCCCGAGCAGAACCATGAATGACATGGTAAACCCGAGCGTCATCAGCGTTGTGGCCGCTCACGTTATGCAGGGAAGGGCTTCAGCAAGTGCAAGCGTGCAGATATCCATGACGGCAAGCATCTCACAGGACAGAGAATTAAATGATCTATGAAAGGAATCAATCGGAAGATCCTGGTTTGCTAATTGGGACTGGGGGTTCAGAAGATATATAGAACGATGTAAGGCATTTATAATTATATGGCAATTATGCAAAAAACGCACTTGTGCAAAAAACACACTAAAAATGATATATTGCAACCCAAATCTATATATCTATATATATCTACATTGTTCACCAACGCAGAGTATTCCATGGACATGTGACAAAATTATAAAAGAAATTTGCTATGATATTAACAGTAATAGCAGCATGACCAGTGAGGCATTAATCATATTAAAGACACACATATTAATCAATACCACTTGAGTCACTTGGCTCATAAGAGCAGCCTATTAAATTAGGGTTATTTATACCCGAATCATTGTGTGCGAAAGATCCTGAGGAGTATAGTCCATAAATGAGCCATAATCTTCATAATTAATATCAAAAAATCCTGAAATCCTCACTCCATGGTAGGAAGAGTTTGTTTCTTTTTTTCTTTTTTCCTTTGGCTTTTTATTCTTTTTCCTCTTTTTGCGTTGGTTGCCCAAAACTCCGATATCCGTCAATAGCAATTTAGTAGACCTATCACGATCAACTCCAAAGCAATTAGATTGGAAGAGCTCAAAAAGAAAGAAAAATAAGGTAAGTAATTAAAATGTATAAAAACAAACTAAAAACACAAGGAAAATAGGTAATTGTACAAAAAAGTATCCCAATAATACCCGCTTGATGATTACAAAATGTGAACTATAAGAAGGCCCCAAACCCAGGGCTTTCATTCAATCCATGAGGGCTTAGGGAACCTGATCTAAAGATCCATTTACATTCCAACTTGGCAAGTTCCTTGGATAAATCGCCACCTCGGAAACCCATATTAAGCATATCTATGCCTCTAATCTTCAAAAGATGAGACCTACATTGGTGAAATCTTTTGAAATGTCTGGAAAGGCTTTTTAAAGTTGTCTCATCAGTATTGGTTTTAGCCTTTTCTATATCAAGGCAATGTTCTCGTGTCCGAATTTTCAATTCACGTGTAGTGAGTCCAATATAGATTTTATTGCACGGGCACGAGGCCTGATAAATAACACCCTTGGATGTGCAAGTGATGTGTTTGCGGATTTCAAAAATCCTCGAACCATCATGATTTTTAAAGGTGTTCCCTTTAACCAGATTGGCACAGGCTTTACAGAGGCCGCATGGAAAAAAGCCAAATTTTTCATTTTTGCGGGATTTATTGAAAGCCCTGGGTTTGGGGCCTTCTTATAGTTCACATTTTGTAATCATCAAGCGGGTATTATTGGGATACTTTTTTGTACAATTACCTATTTTCCTTGTGTTTTTAGTTTGTTTTTATACATTTTAATTACTTACCTTATTTTTCTTTCTTTTTGAGCTCTTCCAATCTAATTGCTTTGGAGTTGATCGTGATAGGTCTACTAAATTGCTATTGACGGATATCGGAGTTTTGGGCAACCAACGCAAAAAGAGGAAAAAGAATAAAAAGCCAAAGGAAAAAAGAAAAAAAGAAACAAACACTTCCTACCATGGAGTGAGGATTTCAGGATTTTTTGATATTAATTATGAAGATTATGGCTCATTTATGGACTATACTCCTCAGGATCTTTCGCACACAATGATTCGGGTATAAATAACCCTAATTTAATAGGCTGCTCTTATGAGCCAAGTGACTCAAGTGGTATTGATTAATATGTGTGTCTTTAATATGATTAATGCCTCACTGGTCATGCTGCTATTACTGTTAATATCATAGCAAATTTCTTTTATAATTTTGTCACATGTCCATGGAATACTCTGCGTTGGTGAACAATGTAGATATATATAGATATATAGATTTGGGTTGCAATATATCATTTTTAGTGTGTTTTTTGCACAAGTGCGTTTTTTGCATAATTGCCATATAATTATAAATGCCTTACATCGTTCTATATATCTTCTGAACCCCAGTCCCAATTAGCAAACCAGGATCTTCCGATTGATTCCTTTCATAGATCATTTAATTCTCTGTCCTGTGAGATGCTTGCCGTCATGGATATCTGCACGCTTGCACTTGCTGAAGCCCTTCCCTGCATAACGTGAGCGGCCACAATGCTGATGACGCTCGGGTTTACCATGTCATTCATGGTTCTGCTCGGGCTGAATCACCGGGCCGCCCCGAAGTGCAATATTTACAAGTGGGAATGGGGCTGCAGCAGCGCATGCGTCAACAAAAGAAGGTCCAGCTGACGGCAACCATACTTATATTTGGACGATTTGATTGGCTAGCGCTCCCTTTTTAACGTCACCATTTTTGCCTCTCCACACGCCCCCCGTAGAAGCTGGGCGAAACGCGCGTCGGGGCTGTGAGAGAGGTGGCCTCCCGGTTCGTACTGCTACTATTCAGGTAATGGCTTCGGCTATCTTGATGTTATAATATGATGCCCCCTTATATTCAACAACAGGGCGCATCAGTTTTTTCGCACTTGTATTTATATTGACACAGGGGAAATTCATTGCAGCGCTATTAACCACTTAGGCACTGAATAGGTACGAACACATGGTTCCTCCTTGATTACCCGCATATGTGGATTTAGTCAGCATTCCCTCCAGTCAGTGTATATATCCCGAACCGGTAGCCACCTTATCTCTCTTTTATACCTGCACTTTTGATATAAATCATTGTCCATTTTTGTATATTATGTAGATCTAATTAAATATTGTTATCAATAAAGTTATTTTTTGATATACATGAATTGATTGTTCTTTGTATCAGTGACACCTTGTTGTGCACTGATTGAGTGGTTAGTGTAATTATGATTAAGAGCAAACATTGGGTTTATTACTATAGGCAATTTTTGAGTACATTGATCTTTTTACTGTTTGTATTAACAGTGTGCCGTGTAATTATGGATTTCAAAGCCAGAGAAAGCACGTGGCTAGCTAAAGCCAATGATTTATTCAAAAAGGGTGCAGGATTAGGTATGAACCACACATCGATCACCAATCAGGAGTTGGTTAAAAAGTACAAAAATGCCCTACACAAAAAGACCAAATTGTGGTGGACTAGAACCACCCTACAGAATTACTGTGAACAAAAAATTATACCAAGAGGTTTATGTGTCGACCCGCCACCACAATTGTGGATTACCAGGGCAATGGGGTACTCAGAGCCGAGCCCATGGAAGTCTATGGGGATGTCACAGGTAGCGGTGGCTCGGTCTGTGGCCCTGGCGGTCTGGCGTATGTTGGGGGAATATTTACAGGGGATAGATATATTTACAGTTCGTGACGCCACCTGTAGTCTCTGGTAATTTGTACCAGCGCTGCTGTAGATCTCTGAGGGGATGGTGAGGCAGCTAGATGTCGGGTCCCCTACAGGTGGGACTCTTCCCTCAGGTCGATGGTTATGTGGGGTTGTGCAGGCATGCAATTAAATAACTCAGTCTCACACCGTCAGCGTCTTTCCATACCTTTTACTTGTTAGATGGTAAGGCAGGTCCCAGGGAGGCTGATGGGGTTGATGGAGGATGAGTTTTGAGGCAACGGCTGAGCAAGGCAGGGGCCTCCTTTACTTTCCAATGATGATGAGTCCAACCAGCATAAAGCGTAGTTCACTCCTGAAACTTCAGCTATTTCAAAGCTGTACTGCCCGGTCAGTTTTGTGGTGGAGCCTTCCAGTGATGAAACTAGGTTCTTCTATGCTTGGCCTAGCTCAAAGTTCCTATTCCACCTGACCCCTGTTACGTACTGACACTTCAAGGGCTGCTTTCTGTTACCTAAGGTCCAGTAAGCCTCTGGTTTTTCTACCACTATGCGTGAAGCTATAGTGATGCTTCGGTCTCCAGTGACCGGTGACAATGTGCAGGATACTTCAATCCTAAAGCACTTCTGATTTCCTTCCACTGTGCCTTTCGACTTGCTCAAACTCTCAATCTCAGCACTGACTAGGCTAAGGTGAATTGGCTCACCTGTACTAGCCTCCACTACTGTACTGTCTCTCTGAATCGACAGGAATCTTGGTGCTCCAGACAGGCACTCCTTCTCTCTCCCTTCACCTCAGGAGACACTACTCGACTCTCTTGTCCTAAAAACCACACCCCTCTACACCCCTGCTGGGTGTGTCCGAAGTATATGTGATGTCATGTAGAGCCCTTAACCGTTACCTCTCCACTCATCCTCCTGGTATTGTGTACCTTAAATACCAGGGCTACACATTCCCCCATGGTAAACGACAGCACTCCCGGGCTGTGAAATACAAAGAGACAATTTTGTTTATGCATTAAACATTAACATTAACTCGTCCCATCCGGGAGGTAAGGATTTCTTGAACGTTGCAAACAAAACATTAAATATAGAAAAATACAAAATATTAAATAGACATGTTCATATAATAAACGGCAAGATTCTTGTGAAGGACCCGCACCAAACCTTCAACGTGGGTCCTGGGTGGGCTGCAGGACATATGAATGCAGACCTCACTCAGTGCCTCACCACACGGGTTTTATGTTCAGAGGTAAGTCAAGGCTTCGTGTGAAACCATTATAAGGCACCTTAGTGCAACTATTTACAAGATACAGTTTTTGGGCTGGCTCAGTCCTCAGCCTCTGAGTCCATTATAAGACACCATAAGGAAAAGACACATATGTATATATACTTTTTACAATATTCACATTAATTTGTTATAATTACTGCTGGTATCGAATGGGTATCTTCCCTTTTGTAATTCGCTCTGAGCTACGTGGAGTAGCTTCAGGTATATTAAGTTGTGATCTGTCTGCACTGCGTAACGGCAAACTATAGAACTGCCTCAATCTTTCTATGGATCTGGCAAGCGTACTGATGGCTGGGCGGTGTGAGTCAGCTTCACCAGGGGATCCCATAGTATGGGGCGCTGCTTCTGATGATCCTTCTTGAGATTCCGTAGGTTGAGGTGTTGCTGGAATGGGTAACTCCTGAACGGACTCAACTGGCACCACGGACACAACTGGAGGTAGAACTTCCTCTTGTGGCTGATAAAACTGCAACACCGGAACTATTACAGCATCTCCCAGTCGGGGCCAATCCGCAGGAAAATCTCCCAGATCCGTGTGTATGACCTCTTCCTTTCCTTCCTCTTGATTGATGACAGGGTTCTTTTCACAAAGCTTTAAGGGTTCTGGACACAATTTCAAATGGTCTCTGGACACAGTGGTTATTGTTCTTCCTCCGTCCTTACTGATGTACAAACTTTTCTGTTGTCATATTTAGAATCTTGTACAACGTAGGGTTCTTGTTCCCACTGGTTATCCAATTTGTGCATTTTCCTTTTCCTTTTTAATACCACTTCTCCAGGCATCAAAGGCTTGGCAGGAGCATTCCTGTTGTAAATATCTTCCTGTTTTTCCCGTGCCTTGTTGAGACTTTCTTCTACACAGATTTGCACTCGTCTGTACTGCTCTTGCCGATTGATGTCCCAGTTTTCAATGGCGTCGTCTGCCTCCGGTTCTACCACTCCAAGTTCTAAATCCATTGGTAGTCTTCCGGGCCTTGCTCTCATAAGATAGGCTGGAGTGCAGTTAGTAGAACTTACAGGTATATGGTTATACAAGTCAACCAAATCAGGTAGTAAGTCCGGCCATCGATTTCTGTCTTCCAACGGTATGGATCTCAACAAGTCAAGGACAATATGGTTCATTTTTTCGCAAAGACCGTTGGTTTGAGGGTGGTATGGCGTTGTTCTAATTTTCTTGCACCCGTACATGTGACAGAATTCCTTGAATAAATCAGCTTCGAAAGCAGGTCCTTGATCGGTTAATACTTGCTCCGGATACCCATGCGGTCTGCAGAAGCTTGCTTGAAAGGTTTTCGCGGCCGTCACTGCGGTCTGATCCTTAACTGGAACAACCACCAGAAATCTGGAGTAATGGTCCACCATGGTCAGGGCGTATGAGTATCCAGATCTACTTGGCGACAGTTTGACGTGGTCCAGGGCCACAATCTCCAGGGGGCGAGTCGTCCGGATAGGTTGCAGGGGTGCCTTCTGACTACCGTAGTCCTTCCTTCTGAGACCACAGGGTCCACAGTTCCGACACCACCTCTCAATGGAGCTGCGCATCCCTACCCAGTAGAACCGGCATCTCAACAGGGTCTCCAGCTTTCTCCAGCCAAAGTGTCCTGCTTGATCGTGGTATGCTTCCAACACCATTGGGACGTCTGCCTTGGGGACCACGATTTGCCAGACCATCTCATGGGTTCTGGGGTTGACGTATCTCCTGCACAACTTCTCACGGTATAGGAACAACCTGCTTTTCTCGTTCCACAAGAGCTTGGCTGACATAGGTGCATCCTTTTCCAAAGAGGAGCCTTCCTGTCTTAACAACTCCTTGATGCGGCTGACCACTGGATCACTGTCCTGAGTCTCTTTCCAGCTGTGATGGGGTAAAGGATTTAATGTTGCAGCATACTGCTTTCTGTTGACTCGATGCTCGTGGACTACCCCATTTCGATGGAACGCAGGTAGCTCAATTTCTTCCAGGTCGTCCGATTCTTCTTCCGTATCAGAGTCATGCGGCATTCGAGACAATGCGTCAGCATTAGCATTCTTTCGACCTGCCCGGTACTTGATAGTAAACTGGTAATTGGACAACCGAGCCATCCATCGCTGCTCCATGGCACCCAGCTTGGCGGTTTCCAGGTGCGTTAAGGGGTTGTTATCTGTAAACGCAGTGAACCGATTGGAGGCCAGATAATGCTTAAATCTTTCAGTAATGGCCCAGACCAGCGCCAGAAACTCCAGCTTGAAGCTGCTATAATTTTCCGGATTCCTTTCAGTTGGCCTGAGTTTTCTGCTGGCATATGCGATGACTTTTTCTTGGCCATTCTGCTTCTGACTGAGAACTGCTCCCAACCCTTCATTACTGGCGTCGGTGTACAACAGGAACGGTTGGCTGTAATCAGGATAGGTTAAGATCTCATCACCTGTAAGGATCTCTTTCATCTTTTGGAATGCTTCAGCCTGTTCCTTACCCCAATTAAAGGGAGGGTTTCTGCTCTTTAGGGATTGTCCTACTAGGAGGTCCTGTAAAGGAGCTGCCTTCTTCGTGTAATCTTTCACGATTCTCCTGTAGTAACCCGTTAGTCCCAGGAACTGTCGCACTTCCTTAAGGTTCTTCGGCTCCGGCCACTTCTGGATGGCAGTGACTTTCTCTGGGTCCGGCGCTACTCCTTCCGAACTGACGATGTGCCCCAAGTATTGTACCTTCTGTTTGAGTAGATGGCATTTTGAGGGTTTTAATTTCATCCCGTACCTGGACAGGGACTCGAATACTTCTGCCAGGTGCTTCAGATGATCCTCATAAGTCTTGGAATACACGATGACGTCGTCTAGGTATAGCAGCACGGTTTCAAAATTGAGATGTCCCAGGCAGTTCTCCATCACTCTCTGAAATGTTCACTGGGGCACTACTGAGCCCAAACGGCATTCTGTCGAACTCACAGAGCCCCATTGGGGTGGTGAAAGCCGTTTTCTCACGATCCTCCTCAGCCACAGCCACTTGCCAGTAACCACTAGTCAGATCAAGGGTAGAAAAGTAGTTAGCCGTTTTCAGAGCAGCTAATGATTCCTCTATGCATGGTAACGGGTATGCATCCTTGTGTGTTATGCGGTTCACCTGCCTGTAATCCACACACATTCTCATACTACCATCTTTCTTTTTAACCAGAACTAGAGGGGCTGCCCAGGGGCTACAACTATCCCTTATCACCCCGGCTTTCTTCATATCATGCAACATTTCTTTAGCCTTCTGATAATGGGCTGGGGGTATAGGCCTGTACCGCTCCTTGATGGGAGGATGACTGCCTGTAGGGATATGATGTTGGACTCCCTTAATTACCCCAAAATCAAGTGGGTGCTTGCTAAACACTTGGGCATACTCTTGCACCACCCGTAATACCCCTTGCTTCTGGTGAGCGGGAGTGGTGTCCGTCCCAACATGGAGTTGCTGACACCATTCCGCCACCTGAGTTGCTGGGTCATTGTCCTCCGCTATTTGACAGGAGTCTAAGGACTCAGCCGGAAGAATAGAATTATTGTCGACAGCATGTAGTTTAGCAATGGTTGCGTAACGGGGTAAGTTTACCTCATCATCTCCCCAATTGAGAAGCCGTACCGGTACTCTTCCATTCACCACTTCTACTACTCCTCTAGCAGTCATAAGTGTAGGTCTATGTTCTGAATGGTGGGGTTCTACTACAGCTTGGTAATTCTGTCCTCTCAGACCTATGGCTGCCCTGCACCAGATGATCATTTCGCTCATTGGGGGTATCACAATGGGATTCGAGTCAGTGACCCGTACATTACCAATTTCGCCGTCTGTAAGCTTCGCTTGCTGCTGACACACCAGGGCTCGGATCTCTCTTTGGATTACTCCTTTCTGCCTTGGTCGGGCAATCTCAGCGAGCTGTTGGAGCAAGAACACAACTTCTCCCAAACAATTACCGATAATGTTAGTGCCCAAAATTATATTTAAACCGTTCTCCTCATTTGCAGTCTTTACTACCAGAAGCCCCTGGTCTTTCAACTCCTCTCTGCCCACCTTTACATCTACACATTTTGTCCCGAGTACTTCTACAGGAAGACCATTAGAAGCATATACGGTAAAGTCAGGGCTCGGGGATTAAGACTGTCCATTGACCAGTACTTAGTATATAGGGCATCAGGTATTAGGGTCACTTGGGACCCAGTGTCTAACAATGCCGGAACTGCAATACCATCTAAGATAATGGACAGGTAGGGTCGCCCACCCACATACCTGCGGTTCCAGTCTAAGGGGCCTGACGGGTATTCTCCTGGGTGTTGGCCCTTGGACCCAGGTTCTGCCCGTTTAAAGGACACTGTGGAGACATATGACCTTTCCGGTTGCATCGATAACAGATGATCTCTCGACGAGGAGGGTGTTGATCAGAGGTCGCTCCTGGGGGTGGCGTTGTCCTCCTCCGGGGGGGCGACGTCTTCTTTCTTCTCCGGTGCATCCACGGGACGTCTTCTGGGCAGTCAGCTAACAAGATCTTTCCTTCCTCCTCTTTCCGCAGCTGCAGGGCACTCATTACAGCAGCCAGATTTTTAGTCAGCTGGCGCACCTCTGAGCGCAGACAATCCAATTCACTGGGAGGTGTCACCTGCGTTTTGGCTTCAGCCACTAGCGGGGAACAGGGGGTTACTGCCGGTTCCAGAGTGACTTCAGCCTGATGATGTTGGGTTGCCACCTCAGGTTTGCCCAGGGGTCGCAGCCCTTTTATTGCCATGTCTTTTAGGGCATCAAAGGTAGCATCCGGATGATCTAAGGACCACCAGTTTACAGTTCTGCGTTCCTCTTGGGATCTCAATCCCTGTATAAATTGCTCTTTCAGCATCTTATTCTCGTCGATAGCATTTAAATTGTTAATCTGCTTAAGGGCTCTCAGGGCTCCTTGTAGTCGGCACACGTAGTCCCTGATGCTGTCACCTGGTTGCTGTGAACAGTGGTAGAAGGCCATCCGGAGATCCGTTTCTGTGCGGTCTTCAAATATGGCATGTAGTTTAAGGAAGATCGCAGGTACCGACTCCTGATCAACGGTATCCCAAGTCTCCACTTCCCTCTCAGCAGCGCCAGTTAGCTGCCCTATTAGCACAGCAGCTTTTTGTCTCTCAGGCATGGAGTACATTTCTAGGATGCTGCATAACTTCCGCTTGAAGCCTGCTAATGTGCCTGGCTCACCGCTGTACTGGGGAAGCCATTTCGCCCCAGGCATATATGGGAGCGTTAGTGGCATGATCGGGACTACCGGACTGGGTGCTGGACCTGCACCCCCATCTGGCGCTACAATACCAGGCGGTGCGGGATTGTGGCCTCCGGCTGGGGCCGCACTGTCAGCCGGTTGTTGTGACATCTTAGCGCCCCCTTGGTTAAACGGAGCCTACCGGTTTCAGATGCTGCTACTTCACAGGCACAGCAGTGGGAACAGGACCTTCGTCGCAGGCGCTCTGATGTCAGAGCGTTCACTTCCTGTTGCAGGACCTGCCGCTGAGTCAGAGCCGGGGGCGTGTCCAAGACTTTGCGCGCTCTTTCAGGTACGCCCACCTTCTTCTCCAGCGCCTTAGGGCGCGAATCTGGCGGCAAATATGGCGGTATTTGGCGCCAAACAACAGCAACAGTCTTTTTCACCAAAACACTCCACAGGCACACAGGACTCGCAATGCTGCAAGTTTCGTATCCTGTTCGTGACGCCAAAGTTTTTGTGTCGACCCGCCACCACAATTGTGGATTACCAGGGCAATGGGGTACTCAGAGCCGAGCCCATGGAAGTCTATGGGGATGTCACAGGTAGCGGTGGCTCGGTCTGTGGCCCTGGCGGTCTGGCGTATGTTGGGGGAATATTTACAGGGGATAGATATATTTACAGTTCGTGACGCCACCTGTAGTCTCTGGTAATTTGTACCAGCGCTGCTGTAGATCTCTGAGGGGATGGTGAGGCAGCTAGATGTCGGGTCCCCTACAGGTGGGACTCTTCCCTCAGGTCGATGGTTATGGTGGGGTTGTGCAGGCATGCAATTAAATAACTCAGTCTCACACCGTCAGCGTCTTTCCATACCTTTTACTTGTTAGATGGTAAGGCAGGTCCCAGGGAGGCTGATGGGGTTGATGGAGGATGAGTTTTGAGGCAACGGCTGAGCAAGGCAGGGGCCTCCTTTACTCTCCAATGATGATGAGTCCAACCAGCATAAAGCGTAGTTCACTCCTGAAACTTCAGCTATTTCAAAGCTGTACTGCCCGGTCAGTTTTGTGGTGGAGCCTTCCAGTGATGAAACTAGGTTCTTCTATGCTTGGCCTAGCTCAAAGTTCCTATTCCACCTGACCCCTGTTACGTACTGACACTTCAAGGGCTGCTTTCTGTTACCTAAGGTCCAGTAAGCCTCTGGTTTTTCTACCACTATGCGTGAAGCTATAGTGATGCTTCGGTCTCCAGTGACCGGTGACAATGTGCAGGATACTTCAATCCTAAAGCACTTCTGATTTCCTTCCACTGTGCCTTTCGACTTGCTCAAACTCTCAATCTCAGCACTGACTAGGCTAAGGTGAATTGGCTCACCTGTACTAGCCTCCACTACTGTACTGTCTCTCTGAATCGACAGGAATCTTGGTGCTCCAGACAGGCACTCCTTCTCTCTCCCTTCACCTCAGGAGACACTACTCGACTCTCTTGTCCTAAAAACCACACCCCTCTACACCCCTGCTGGGTGTGTCCGAAGTATATGTGATGTCATGTAGAGCCCTTAACCGTTACCTCTCCACTCATCCTCCTGGTATTGTGTACCTTAAATACCAGGGCTACACATTTACGCATCCAGGTATATCCCACCTTCAGCCTCGATGATGATAGCCTTACGCAACGATGGATACAGGCAGCTAATACCTGCTCTCTAGAATTTATACAAATCATCATAGACAAAAACACCAAAACCTTATCCCTGTTGGAGGATGAGATTAATGAACTACAGAGAAAAATACAATCAGATATGACAGCGGTAAATTTCCAAGAAACTATAACCAACTTAGAAAAAGACCTGGAAAAATGGGAAAAATCCATCAGCAGTGATAAATTGAAGAAGTTTGAACGGGATAGCTCAGATTTTGCCAACGGAAAAATTTTCCGGTGGCAATTAAAAAATGGTCCCACAAAAAGAAGTTTCTCCAGAAGTTCATCCATTCAATCAATGTCTTCTGTCAGTGAGAACGGCAGTCAAATTCATGAACCTGATGTGAGACCGAGAACGAGACAATTTGGCAAAAAGAACCAATCCGGTCCAAAATTTAATAAAAATTACCGTGAGGATCACCTTAAGGTAATAAATCTATCTAAACATGAATTGTCCCCTATTCAAACATCCTTATTACAAAAAGGATTAACCTTTTCACTTTCATCCCATTTAGACTCCTTTACATTGATCAAGGACTTACATTTGTTCTCCAGGAAATTAATTCTGAAAAAATACACTGCAAAACGGATTTAGTCTCATTCCCCAGCAGGGAGGAACAAGAGGCTCTTAGCACCCTACAGTCTCTGTTGGATGAACAAGAGCCGAGGTGAGCAGTCTAATCCCCAATCAACTTTTAGGAAAATCAAAAAAATTTCCTCCTTTGTCACTAGTCCCTGCTGTGGACGTGTTCACTAAAATGGTCTCTGCAGATATAATGACTTTATCACAGCAACGGTGGGGAGCCTCTAATATTTCAAGAGCTGAAAAAGAAGCTCTGGAAATTATGCATTGCTGGGATGATGTAGTATTTAAGATGGCCGACAAAGGCGGTAATATTGTCATATGGCCTAATGACATGTATATTACACAGGCTGACAAATTGCTCAATAATGGCAGTAATTATAAACAATTAACTTATAATCCCATGTCAATTTTTCAGCAAAAATTAATTGATATTCTCAACTCTGCCTATGATCAGGGCATTATCCCAAAAAAATTAGTGGAGATAATTAAAAATTTAAAACCAAAACTACCTACATTTTATCTGATCCCAAAAATACATAAAAACATCATCAACCCCCCAGGCAGACCAATAGTCTCCGGTAATGGTGGCCTCTGCGAAACCATCTGTGACATTTTAGAATTTTTTCTTAAACCAATAGTGCACGAATTGCCTTCCTACATACAGGATACCACGGCTGCTCTCAATCATCTCAATAACATACAATTAACCCAAGAGATGATATTAGTCACTGCAGATGTTGAGGCCTTATATTCATCTATAAGGCATGATGATGGTATACAAGCAGTCAAATGGTTCTTAGACACTAGCAACATACCAAAACCCATGGCAGAACTGTTAATTCTATTATTAGAATTTATTTTAAAACACAATGTGTTTACGTTTAACACCAAAATTTTTCTACAGCTGCAAGGGACTGCGATGGGGGCCTCTTGTGCCCCCTCGTATGCTAATCTATTCATGGGCTACTGGGAACGACTCATTTTTCAGAGTGATTGTATCAGGGGCATGGATCGAGTCCACAATTGGATTCGATTCATTGATGATATCCTTTTCATTTGGGATGGGCCTGTCAAGGAGTTGGAGAATACCATCAAAACTTTGAATGACAATCCGTACAACATCCATCTAACTTATAAATTTGGTCGCAATATTGATTTTTTAGATATTTCAATTGCCACCTCAGACAATGGATCTTTAATTACAACTGTCTTCCGTAAAGAGACAGCTTCCAACTCTCTTTTACACGCCAATTCCTTTCACCCGAAAAATTTGATCCAAGGCATACCCATTGGACAGTTTTTAAGAGTTAAAAGGATTTGCTCTGATGACAATCATTTTGAATCAGAATCTAAAAAACTATCCCAACGTTTTGAAGATCGAGGATATAGCCGCAGAAACATCCGCAAAGGCTATATGAGAGCTAAACTAACTACGCGGGAATCCTTGTTGATTCAAACTCCCAAAACCAGTTTGGGCCCTAATAAAGTGAGATTCATTACTCCCTACCATGATCGTTGGGAAGAATTTAGGACAGTAATGAAAAAACATTGGAGGGTTTTATTTACAGATCCCATTTTGGGTAAGATTCTGGACCCATATCCTTCAATAGTAGCTAAACGGGCACCCTCAATTCGGGATAAATTAGTTCACAGTCATTTCGGCCAAAATAAATCCCGCAAAAATGAAAAATTTGGCTTTTTTCCATGCGGCCTCTGTAAAGCCTGTGCCAATCTGGTTAAAGGGAACACCTTTAAAAATCATGATGGTTCGAGGATTTTTGAAATCCGCAACACATCACTTGCACATCCAAGGGTGTTATTTATCAGGCCTCGTGCCCGTGAAATAAAACTATATTGGACTCACTACACGTGAATTGAAAATTCGGACACGAGAACATTGCCTTGATATAGAAAAGGCTAAAACCAATACTGATGAGACAACTTTAAAAAGCCTTTCCAGACATTTCAAAAGATTTCACCAATGTAGGTCTCATCTTTTGAAGATTAGAGGCATAGATATGCTTAATATGGGTTTCCGAGGTGGCGATTTATCCAAGGAACTTGCCAAGTTGGAATGTAAATGGATCTTTAGATCAGGTTCCCTAAGCCCTCAAGGATTGAATGAAAGCCTGGGTTTGGGGCCTTCTTATAGTTCACATTTTGTAATCATCAAGCGGGTATTATTGGGATACTTTTTTGTACAATTACCTATTTTCCTTGTGTTTTTAGTTTGTTTTTATACATTTTAATTACTTACCTTATTTTTCTTTCTTTTTGAGCTCTTCCAATCTAATTGCTTTGGAGTTGATCGTGATAGGTCTACTAAATTGCTATTGACGGATATCGGAGTTTTGGGCAACCAACGCAAAAAGAGGAAAAAGAATAAAAAGCCAAAGGAAAAAAAAAAAAAGAAACAAACACTTCCTACCATGGAGTGAGGATTTCAGGATTTTTTGATATTAATTATGAAGATTATGGCTCATTTATGGACTATACTCCTCAGGATCTTTCGCACACAATGATTCGGGTATAAATAACCCTAATTTAATAGGCTGCTCTTATGAGCCAAGTGACTCAAGTGGTATTGATTAATATGTGTGTCTTTAATATGATTAATGCCTCACTGGTCATGCTGCTATTACTGTTAATATCATAGCAAATTTCTTTTATAATTTTGTCACATGTCCATGGAATACTCTGCGTTGGTGAACAATGTAGATATATATAGATATATAGATTTGGGTTGCAATATATCTTTTTTAGTGTGTTTTTTGCACAATGCTTTTTTGCATAATTGCCATATAATTATAAATGCCTTACATCGTTCTATATATCTTCTGAACCCCCAGTCCCAATTAGCAAACCAGGATCTTCCGATTGATTCCTTTCATAGATCATTTAATTCTCTGTCCTGTGAGATGCTTGCCGTCATGGATATCTGCACGCTTGCACTTGCTGAAGCCCTTCCCTGCATAACGTGAGCGGCCACAACGCTGATGACGCTCGGGTTTACCATGTCATTCATGGTTCTGCTCGGGCTGAATCACCGGGCCGCCCCGAAGTGCAATATTTACAAGTGGGAATGGGGCTGCAGCAGCGCATGCGTCAACAAAAGAAGGTCCAGCTGACGGCAACCATACTTATATTTGGACGATTTGATTGGCTAGCGCTCCCTTTTTAACGTCACCATTTTTGCCTCTCCACACGCCCCCCGTAGAAGCTGGGCGAAACGCGCGTCGGGGCTGTGAGGGAGGTGGCCTCCCGGTTCGTACTGCTACTATTCAGGTAATGGCTTCGGCTATCTTGATGTTATAATATGATGCCCCCTTATATTCAACAACAGGGCGCATCAGTTTTTTCGCACTTGTATTTATATTGACACAGGGGAAATTCATTGCAGCGCTATTAACCACTTAGGCACTGAATAGGTACGAACACATGGTTCCTCCTTGATTACCCGCATATGTGGATTTAGTCAGCATTCCCTCCAGTCAGTGTATATATCCCGAACCGGTAGCCACCTTATCTCTCTTTTATACCTGCACTTTTGATATAAATCATTGTCCATTTTTGTATATTATGTAGATCTAATTAAATATTGTTATCAATAAAGTTATTTTTTGATATACATGAATTGATTGTTCTTTGTATCAGTGACACCTTGTTGTGCACTGATTGAGTGGTTAATGTCTTTGGGATAGAAGATGGGTGCTAGAATTATGACTCATTGTTGCTGGGAATCCATTCCTCTTTCTCTATAAATGGCAGAGATCAGGGCATATCAAATCACAATCGAAGCTAATGCTATGATAATAATAATAATAATAATAATTTTATTTCTATAGCGCCAACATATTCTGCAGCACTTTACATTTAGAGGAAACTTGTACAGACAATAAAAGACTTACAGCATAACAATAATCACATAAATCACAAGATGCCAAGAGGAATGAGGCCCTACTCGCAAGCTTACAATCTATGAGGAAATAGCGGAGACACAAAAGGTGGATGGTAACAATTGCCTTCATTGTTCTGACCAGCCATAATGTAATAGGGTGTTCATGTAATGCTGCATGAACCAGTTATCAGCCAGAAAATGTAAAAGTACAGACACACATGGTTATTAATGCATAAAGCATGTGAGAACATGATACGCAGAACCTGGTTATGGTGAAAATTTTGAATGGGCAACTCAGGCATTGTTAAATAAATGTGTTGAGGAGGTAAGCCAGTCTGAAGAAATGCGTTTTTAGGGCACACTTAAAACTGTGGGTATAGGGGATTAATCGAACTATCCTGGGTAGTGCGTTCCAAAGAATTGGTGCAGCATATAAGAAGTCTTGGAAACGGGAGTGGGAGGTTCTGATTATTGAGGATGCTAGCCTCAGGTCATTAGCAGAATGGAGGGCATGGGTAGGGTGGTAGATTGAGACCATGGAGGAGATGTAGGGTGGTGCTGACCCATGGAGTGCTTTGTGGGTGAGAGTGATAAGTTTATATTGAATTCTGGAGTGGATGGGTAACCAGTGCAATAACTGGCACAAGGTAGAGACATAGGTGTAACGGTTGGTGTGGAATATGATCCTGGCTGCAGCATTCAAGACAGATTGGAGAGGGGAGAGTTTGGTAAGAGGGAGACCGATTAATAGTTACAATAGTTCAGACGAGAATGAATAAGAGCAACAGTAAGAGGTTTTGCAGAGTCAAAAGTAAGAATTCTAGAAATGTTTTTGAGGTGAAGATAACAAGAGCGAGCCAGTGATCGGATGTGGGGGTTGAATGAAAGCTCTGAATCAAGTATGGCCCAATGACAGTGGGCATGTTGCTGGGGAGTAATGGTAGAAACACACACAGAAAAGGCAATGTCGGGCATAGCTAGGTTAGTAGAGGGAAGAAACGCAAGGAGTTCAGTTTTTGACAGGTTCAGTTTCAGATAGAGAGAGGACATGATGTTGGAGACAGCGGTAAGACAATCACTGGTGTTTTGTAATAATGCAGGCGTGATATCAGGAGTAGAGGTGTATAATTGGGTCTCATCAGCATAGAGATGGTGCTAAAAACCAAATCTACTGATTGTTTGTCCAATAGGGGCAGTATACAAGGAGAAAAGGAGGGGGCCTAGGACTGATCCTTGAGGAACCCCAACAGTAAGGGGAAGATGAGAGGAGGAGGAGCCAGCAAAAGATACAGTGAATGAGTGGTCAGAGAAGTAGAATGAGAACCAGGAGAGAACGGTGTCCTTGAGGCCAATGGAGCGGAGCATAGTGAGGAGGAGCTGATGATTCACAGTGCTGCAGAGAGATCCAGGAGAATTAGCATGGAGTAGTGACTATTAGATTTAGCTGTTAGTAGATCATTAGACACTTTAGTGAGGACAGTTTCAGTAGAATGTAGAGAGTGGAAACTGGATTGAAGAGGGTCGAGAAGAGGGTAATCTGAGAAATAACAGTTAAGACAGGAGTGGACCAAGTGTTCCAGGAGTTTATAGATGAAGGGAAGATAAGACACAGGTCTATAGTTAGCAGCACAATTTTGGTCTAGGGATGGTTTTTTAAGTAATGAATGTATGATGGCATGCTTAAATGAGGAGGGAAAGATACCAGAAGAGAGCTGGGGAAATGGACTGGAGGAGATGTGACGGAATAGGGTCACTGGTGCAAGTAGTAGGGCGAGAAGATGCAAGGAGCCTGATAACTTCTTCTTCTGTGACGGGTTCAAAGTCAGAGAATGAGCTAGATGCAGTGGGGGAGGGAGGACAGCGCATGGTATGAGGGGATTGGGAGAAAATTTCCTGTCAGATATGATCAATTTTTTGCTTGAAATAATTGGCCAGATCGTCAGCTCAGAGATCCGTGGTTGGAGCCTGCACTCTTGGGTTGAGTAGGGAATGCAAAGTGTCAAACAGGCTTTTAGGGTCATTGGATAGTGAGGTGATGAGGGTGTTGAAATAGGTTTGTTTGGAAAGGTGAAGGGCAGTGCTGTATGCTTTAAGCATAAATTTATAATGGATGAAATCTTCAGGCAGATTGGATTTTCTCCACTGAAGTCCAGTGCACCTGGAGCACCGTTGTAGGAAAGTGTTTGCTGCGTGTGCCAGGGTTGTCACCATCTGTACCAAGTTGTTCTATGTACTGTGTAGGAGGTGCAGCCTACTCTATAAATGGCAGAAGTCAGGGCGTATCAAATCACAAAGCTAAAGCTATGATCCAGTCTTAGTTTACCCCTTTCCTTCCACAAACCAATCAACAATAAAAATCAGACTCAGGCTTAGGATTACGGGTATGATCTTTATTTTATATCTGTGATAACAAGGAGCCTATGATGAAAGCTAAGATTACAGTCTCAAGAGCACATGCAAAATATCGATTTATGTATCAAGTTATCAAGTTCACAACATGTCAGTGAGGAACGCTGCCAGATTATGCTTTCAATATTTTATTCCCTTTATTTTGGCAACTTTTTTTTTTTTGAGTGATACATTATTTCTCTTTTGAAAGTCAGTCTATAGGGTAGGCTAATGTTAAAGGGAGCCTGTCACCAAAAATAACAAGGTTAACCAGCAGATATGCGGTTAACCTGCAGGTTAACAGCTTTATGACTCTGCCCAGCGCCTGAACACAGCTGAGTGCAGCGGGGAGAAAATGATCTTTATTCTCCCCACCAGCATTCGTTATTTAGTCATGGAGGCAGGGATGAAGCTGGTTCAGTCACCACTGTGAGAATACAGAGTGGCCGCCATAAACATGCCCTCAGCCCTGACTGACACTGACACTACATTGAAGCCGGCTGTCAGATAGGGCCGTGGGGAGATTACAGCTGCCGCTCTAGATACTCCGAGCGTTGACTGAAACTGCGACGCCCCCTGTCCCCCATGACTGAATACCGAATGCTGCCGGGAGAATAAAGATCATTTTCTCCCCGCTGCATTTGTCTGTGTGCAGGCACCAGACAGCATCATAACGCTGTTAACCTGCAAATTAACTCCATATCTGCAGGTTAACAGCATTATTCCTGGTGACAGGTTCCCTTTAAGTCTATACTAGTGATTAGTGTTGAGCATTCCGATACCGCAAGTATTCCGATACTTAGTTCCGATATTTTTCATATATCGTATACCGGAATCGGAAGTTCCCATAATTCTTTGAGAGGCAATGTGATTTTAGTCAGCCAATGAGGAATCTTATGAAGTGTGGGCACATCCTGTAATGCTGCGGTCATCTTAACTAATGGCATGGCTGTGATTGGCTGCTGAAATGATGTCAGAATGCACTATTAAAGGCGCCGCCTCCATTTTAGCGTCACTGTGCTGTGAACTCAGTTAGGGACAGAACGCTGCTGTGCTGACTCTGAGGGACAGTTAGACATTGCGATTTTGTGTACTCTACTGTGCTTTAGGCAGGCTAGTTTACCAACCGCTGTGTAAAGCTTCCTTTTGCCAGTGTTGTTTTAACAGCTCTGTGCAAGGTGTGTGTGAGAGTGCAGGTGACGCTGCAGCTTGCTCTGCATCCACCGCTGTTTGTAGGCATCTGCAAGTGTCACTCACTGACTCTTTTTTTTATTTGATTTTGTGGAATTGGTGCAGCTCCATTATATTTGCAAAAAATCTAATCTATTAGTGTGACGCGCTTCCATCCGTATACAATACAGTGGTTGCAAACACTATAGAAGTAGACAAAGGGGTCTTTCACAGCTACCGAACAGTTGTGTTTCAGTGTTCACTGTAGTCTGTGAGCTTTTCATTTTTTGAGTGCAGATCACGCTCCAGTTAGTTCTTCAACTACTGCTGGTTGTAGTCTGCTGAGCGTGTGTCACTGCCTCATCCTTCACATTTTTCTCTAATTGGTGCTGCTCCATTATATTTGAAAAAAATCTAATCTATTAGTGTGACGCGCTTCCATCCGTATACAATACAGTGGTTGCAAACACTATAGAAGTAGACAAAGGGGCCTTTCACAGCTACTGAACAGTTGTGTTTCAGTATTCACTGTAGTCTGTGAGCTTTTCATTTTTTGAGTGCAGATCACGCTCCAGTTAGTTCTTCAACTACTGCTGGTTGTAGTCTGCTGAGCGTGTGTCACTGCCTCATCCTTCACATTTTTCTCTAATTGGTGCTGCTCCATTATATTTGAAAAAAATCTAATCTATTAGTGTGACGCGCTTCCATCCGTATACAATACAGTGGTTGCAAACACTATAGAAGTAGACAAAGGGGCCTTTCACAGCTACTGAACAGTTGTGTTTCAGTGTTCACTGTAGTCTGTGAGCTTTTCATTTTTTGAGTGCAGATCACGCTCCAGTTAGTTCTTCAACTACTGCTGGTTGTAGTCTGCTGAGCATGTGTCACTGCCTCATCCTTCACATTTTTCTCTAATTGGTGCTGCTCCATTATATTTGAAAAAAATCTAATCTATTAGTGTGACGCGCTTCCATCCGTATACAATACAGTGGTTGCAAACACTATAGAAGTAGACAAAGGGGCCTTTCACAGCTACTGAACAGTTGTGTTTCAGTGTTCACTGTAGTCTGTGAGCTTTTCATTTTTTGAGTGCAGATCACGCTCCAGTTAGTTCTTCAACTACTGCTGGTTGTAGTCTGCTGAGCGTGTGTCACTGCCTCATCCGTCACATTTTTCTCTAATTGGTGCTGCTCCATTATATTTGAAAAAAATCTAATCTATTAGTGTGACGCGCTTCCATCCGTATACAATACAGTGGTTGCAAACACTATAGAAGTAGACAAAGGGGCCTTTCACAGCTACTGAACAGTTGTGTTTCAGTGTTCACTGTAGTCTGTGAGCTTTTCACTTTTTGAGTGCAGATCACGCTCCAGTTAGTTCTTCAACTACTGCTGGTTGTAGTCTGCTGAGCGTGTGTCACTGCCTCATCCTTCACATTTTTCTCTAATTGGTGCTGCTCCATTATATTTGAAAAAAATCTAATCTATTAGTGTGACGCGCTTCCATCCGTACACAATACAGTGGTTGCAAACACTATAGAAGTAGACAAAGGGGCCTTTCACAGCTACTGAACAGTTGTGTTTCAGTGTTCACTGTAGTCTGTCAGCTTTTCATTTTTTGAGTGCAGATCACGCTCCAGTTAGTTCTTCAACTACTGCTGGTTGTAGTCTGCTGAGCATGTGTCACTGCCTCATCCTTCACATTTTTCTCTAATTGGTGCTGCTCCATATATTTGAAAAAAATCTAATCTATTAGTGTGACGCGCTTCCATCCGTATACAATACAGTGGTTGCAAACACTATAGAAGTAGACAAAGGGGCCTTTCACAGCTACTGAACAGTTGTGTTTCAGTGTTCACTGTAGTCTGTCAGCTTTTCATTTTTGAGTGCAGATCACGCTCCAGTTAGTTCTTCAACTACTGCTGGTTGTAGTCTGCTGAGCATGTGTCACTGCCTCATCCTTCACATTTTTCTCTAATTGGTGCTGCTCCATTATATTGCAAAAAATCTAATCTATTAGTGTGACGCGCTTCCATCCATATACAATACAGTGGTTGCAAACACTATAGAAGTAGACAAAGGGCCTTTCACAGCTACTGAACAGTTGTGTTTCAGTGTTCACTGTAGTCTGTGAGCTTTTGACTTTTTGAGTGCAGATCACGCTCCAGTTAGTTCTTCAACTACTGCTGGTTGTAGTCTGCTGAGCGTGTGTCACTGCCTCATCCTTCACATTTTTCTCTAATTGGTGCTGCTCCATTATATTTGAAAAAAATCTAATCTATTAGTGTGACGCGCTTCCATCCGTACACAATACAGTGGTTGCAAACACTATAGAAGTAGACAAAGGGGCCTTTCACAGCTACTGAACAGTTGTGTTTCAGTGTTCACTGTAGTCTGTCAGCTTTTCATTTTTTGAGTGCAGATCACGCTCCAGTTAGTTCTTCAACTACTGCTGGTTGTAGTCTGCTGAGCGTGTGTCACTGCCTCATCCTTCACATTTTTCTCTAATTGGTGCTGCTCCATTATATTTGAAAAAAATCTAATCTATTAGTGTGACGCGCTTCCATCCGTATACAATACAGTGGTTGCAAACACTATAGAAGTAGACAAAGGGGCCTTTCACAGCTACTGAACAGTTGTGTTTCAGTGTTCACTGTAGTCTGTGAGCTTTTCATTTTTTGAGTGCAGATCACGCTCCAGTTAGTTCTTCAACTACTGCTGGTTGTAGTCTGCTGAGCGTGTGTCACTGCCTCATCCCTCACATTTTTCTCTAATTGGTGCTGCTCCATTATATTTGAAAAAAATCTAATCTATTAGTGTGACGCGCTTCCATCCGTATACAATACAGTGGTTGCAAACACTATAGAAGTAGACAAAGGGGCCTTTCACAGCTACTGAACAGTTTGTTGTCAGTGTTCACTGCAGTCTCTGAGGAATAACCACACTTAGGCCTTATAACTTTTCTGACTTTCTTTATCAATCTACCAAGATGAAGAAGGCAGGGAGTAAGGCACGTGGTCGTGGCCGTGGAGTTTCAGCAGGGAGAGGACGTGGGGATCCTGTGGCTGCTGCCGCACCCAGTGACACAGCATCCACCAGTTTTCCCCGTGAGTGTTCCTTTATGCGCACTTTTGTAGGAGCTCAGCGTACCCCCCTGCTGCGGGAAGAACAAATTGAAGCCGTTGTTGGTTGGATGGCAGCCAAAGCATCGACTTCAATTGCTTCCACCTCCTCTCAGGACCACAGCACTGTTGAACAACCATCTGTCTCTTCACCGCCTGCCAAATTGCCCAGGCAGTCAGAGAGTTCTGAACTGGAGCCAGCTGAGTCTCTGCTTCTGTTCTCAGAATCTGTTGGCTTGGAAACAGGGGCCCAGCCAAGCAGCATTCTGGAATGTGAAGAAGAGGCAGTATGCAGTGATGCGCAACAGCTGTGTCTCTCTGAATGTGAAGAGGCGGGTGAGCAAGTGCCGATGGTCAGCACACTGCAGAACGCATCTGATGATGATGAGACTCAGGTGCCATTTTCTGTTGAGCAAGGTGCTGGCCAGACCACCCAACAGCAGCAGGTGTTGGAAGAGGGTAGTGGAGATGATGAGGTCCAAGACCCAACATGGCGTGAGGAACAGGAAGGTGGTGGTAGCAGCTCTGAGGAAGAGATTGCCCCAACGGTCCAAACAGTAGGGAGAGGTAGGCTGCAGACTCGGTTGCCTGTACCCTCCAGTTTGGCACCCGTTCGTAGCAGTTCTCTTCCAACAGCCAAACTGGGCGCTCCCAGGACTTGCACTGCGTGGTCCTTTTTTGACACACTTGCAGATGATATTTGCTATGTCAAATGCAAGCTGTGTAATCAAAAAGTTAAAAGAGGTAAAAATATCAGTAACCTCAATACCACAAATATGTGGAAACATGTACGGACAAAGCACGTAGCTGAGTTACAAAGACACACTGGAGATGTAGGCCAACCTACAGCAGCACCTACATCTTCAGCTCGTGTTGGAGCCTCTTCCTCCAGCTCACACACAGCTGGTTCGGCTTCCTCACAGGATCGCCATGGAAGAACCTCTGTAACTGTTGTCCAGAGACCCAGTGTTATTCCACCCACAGCTGCAAGTTCCCTGTCATCCTCACACTCCCAGGCCACAAAACAGTCATCGGTAGCACAGGCATGGGATAAAAGACGGCCATACTCGGCAAACCATCCACGAGCACAGGCTCTGAATGCTGGCATTGCAAAACTCCTGTCCCTTGAAATGCTGTCATTCAGGCTGGTGGAGACTGACAGTTTCCGTGACTTAATGTCATTGGCAGTCCCACAATACAATGTGCCCAGCCGATTTTATTTCAGCAGGCAAGCCGTCCCTGGTCTGCAAAAGCATGTTGAGGGAAAAATTAAACATGCGCTACTAAACGCCGTCAGTAGCAAGGTCCACCTGACCACCGATGCGTGGACCAGTACCCATGGCCAGGGACGATACCTTTCCCTCACTGCCCATTGGGTCAATGTTGTGGAGCCGGGTACAGATCTTGCGAGTGGCGCTGTACGTGTTCTGCCAACTCCAAGGATTGCAGGAATCAAGTCTGTCCACATTGACTCCTCCTCCTACTCCAGATCCTTAGAATCATCGCTGCAGGAGCCGTCACGGTCTACCTCCACATGGACCCGTGAACGCTTACCTGATGCGACCGATATGAGCACAGCCGTGGCCAAACGTCAACAGGCCGTCCTGAAATTAATTTACATGGGGAATCGAAGCCACACAGCGCAGGAGCTCTGGAATGCCATCAAGCAGGAGAGCGACGTGTGGTTTTTGCCAGCGAATCTCCAGCCAGGCTTGGTAGTGTGTGACAATGGCCGAAATCTGGTGGCAGCTCTGGGCCTTGGCAACCTCACTCACATACCATGTCTGGCACATGTGCTCAACTTGGTCGTGCAGAGTTTTTTGAGGGACTATCCGGATCTTGATGCCTAGAGTGCGCTCACTTGCGACGTTCCAGCATGGCCAGATCGCGCATTGCAGCTCTGCAACGCAGATTTCACCTTCCTGATAGTGTTGAGCGATACTTTCCGATATCCCTAAGTATCGGAATCGGAATGGTATCGCCGATACCATTAAAATATCGGCGATACCCGATTCCGATACCGGAAATCCAATGTAAGTCTATAGGAACAAAATATCGGAACTAAAAAAACCCCATTCTTTCCTTGTAAACACTAAATATACACACATAGAATACATATATATATATATATACATGTCATTGTGACATATATATATACATATATGTATAGTTTATACATTTTTACATAGTAAAATATCCTCTGATTCAATTGCCGGGTAAAGCCGGCTTCAGTGAAAAGACAGAAGCACCCGACATGAAATGACACTTGGTGTACATAGGGTTAACCATGTCTTTTCATGTCCTTTGCTATCTGATTTTCACAAACAATTAAATCAGTCTATGTGTGCAAAATTTCACACCTGTAGGGGTTAATTAAAGGTGTAAATTTGTTGTAAAAAAACAGACTTTTTTGCTACGAATTTACACCTTTAATTAACCCCTACAGGTGTGAAATTTTGCACACATAGACTGATTTAATTGTTTGTGAAAATCAGATAGCAAAGGACATGAAAAGACATGGTTAACCCTATGTACACCAAGTGTCATTTCATGTCGGGTCACCCGACATGAAATGACACTTGGTGTACATAGGGTTAACCATGTCTTTTCATGTCCTTTGCTATCTGATTTTCACAAACAATTAAATCAGTCTATGTGTGCAAAATTTCACACCTGTAGGGGTTAATTAAAGGTGTAAATTCGTTGTAAAAAAAACGGACTTTTTTGCTACGAATTTACACCTTTAATTAACCCCTACAGGTGTGAAATTTTGCACACATAGACTGATTTAATTGTTTGTGAAAATCATATAGCAAAGGACATGGTTAACCCTATGTACACCAAGTGTCATTTCATGTCGGGTTCTGCATTTTCACAAAAGCCGGCAATTGAATTAGCGGCTATTATACTATGTAGAAGTGTATGAACTATAAATATATATATATATATATATATGTGTCACAAACTCAATGACATGTATATATATATATGAGGTGTAAAATTGCTGAAAAAAAATGCGTGGGCTCCCGCCCTATTTTCGCAACCAGACAGACAAAGCCAGTGAGTGGGGGCAGATAATAATAGCCCAGAGAGGGACCATTATTTTTGCCCCCCCCCGGCTACTAACATATGCCCCCAGACACCCCAGAAAGGGCAAATCTCTAATTAGATTTGCCCTTTCTGGCACTTTGCCCGTCTATTCCCATTGCCCTGTAGCGGTGGCGAATGGGTTAATAAGGGGTTAAAATGACCTTGCAATTGAAAGGTCACTTTAAGCCAGGTTAATAATTGAGAGCTGTCAATTAGACAACTATCAATTATTAATCCTATTGTATGAAAGAAAAATCAAACACACACACTTTAATAAAAAAGAAGTTTAATGAAATAATCACACAGTTTTTGACCATATCTTATTTACCTGCTAAAACCATTTCCTGTAATAAAAATAAAATAATAAAGCAAAATTATTCTTACCAATCCGATGCACAGTCAGGTCCCACGGTGTAATCCTTCAGAAAGGGTTAATGTTTACTGCAGGGACCGCAGCTAATGCTGCAGCCTCACAGTAAACCCCCAAATGAATGAGTTCCTCTCCTGGCTGACAGGAGAGGAAGTGGAAAGCTTAATTGATTGCTTTCCACTTTCACTTCAGGTCAGCCAGGGACACCATCAGTGACGTCAGAGGAAACTGATTAACAAAAATAGGGGTTCCCTTTGAAAAAAAAATGGCGTGGGGTCCCCCCTATTTTTGTTAACCAGCCAGATGAAGCAGACCGCTGAGGCCTGGATTTTCAGGCTGTTAAGGAGCCAAGATCCATGGACCTTGCCAGCCTGATAATACCAGGCCACAGCAGTCTGCATATCTTGGCTGATTAACAAAAATAGGGGATCCCCTCGAAAAAAATTAGCGTGGGGTCCCCCCTATTTTTGTTAACCAGCCAGATGAAGCAGACCGCTGAGGCCTGGTTTTTCAGGCTGGTAAGGATCCAATATCCATGGACCTTGCAAGCCTGATAATACCAGGCCACAGCAGTCTGCTTAGCTTGGCTGGTTAACAAAAATAGGGGATCCCCTCGAAAAAAAAACGGCGTGGGGATCCCCCCTATTTTTGTTAACCAGCCAAGTAAAATGCAGACTGCTGCGGCCTGGTATTAAAAGACTGTCAAGGCCCATGGATTTTGGCCCTCAACAGCCTGATAATACCAGGCTACAGCAGCCCCACATTTGGCGCATCAAAAGATGTGCCAATTGTGGCACTTTACCCGGCTCTTCCCACTTGCCCTGTAGCGGTGGCAAGCGGGGTAATAAGGGGTTATTGTCACCGTTGATTGCACGGTGACAATAAGCCCGGTTAATAATGGAGAGGTGTCAATAAGACACCGATCCATTATTAATCCCAAAGTTATTAAATGTTTAAAAAAAAGACACAGCAAGAAAAAAGTCTTTTAATGAAATAAAAGAGACAACACAGTTTTCATTTCTTTTATTATACACTCATTCCTGCGACGCCATCGATCTCCTGTAAAAAAATAAAAAAAACAAACCAACAGTATACCACCTGTCCGACGCAGTCCATAGTAACGATTGTCCCACGACGATCCAGCTCTGCTACATCGCAATGACAGGCAGAGCCTGTCATCGCGACGCAGCACAGCTGATTACCTGCTTCCCCGGCGGTGACGTCATCGGACTGCTTTACGGCCGCGATTACCCAGCAGTCACTGCAGTTATCGCGAGATACTGCATGTGACCGCCGGGGAGAAGAGGATGGCTGCCATTAAGCAGCCCGGGATGTGACCGCCGGAGATCTTCTGCCGGGTAAGTGCCGCTGACTCCTGACAGACCCGACAGACGGACACTGACAGTGACAGTGACATTCCGATTCCGGTATCCGATATGACGAAAATATCGGAACTCGGAATCGGAATTCCGATACAGCCAACATCGGCCGATACCCGATATTTGCAGTATCGGAATGCTCAACACTACTTCCTGAACATCGCATCATATGTGACGTACCCACCAGGTGGAATTCCACGTTACATATGTTGGAGCGGTTGTGTGAGCAGCAGCCAGCAGTAATGGAGTATCAGCTGCATCAGGCGCAATCAACTCGCAATTTGCGTCGTTCACACTTCACCACTACTGAGTGGGCCTCTATGAAGGACATCTGCCATGTTTTGCGTGCGTTTGATGAGTCAACGCGGATGGCGAGTGCAGATGATGCACTAGTCAGCCTGACTGTCCCCCTTATCTGCCTGCTTCAAAAAACACTGCAAGCAATAAGGGATGAGGTTTTGGAAGAAGTGGAGGATGAGGAGTCACTAATTCCATCACCTTCTGGACAGTCAGCGCAACGTGGTTCCTCACAAAGGGCTGGGCAGGGCTCACTTTGTGAGGAGGATGAGGAGGAGTCAATGGAGGAGGAAGACATCGCTCCAGAGGGAGGTACACAACGCTCTAGTCAGTATGTAGAGCGAGGGTGGGGTGATGCAGAGCAGGCAGAGATGACGCCTCTTGCAGGGACAGCGTTTCTTGGCCAGTTGGGAGTCTGCAGCACATGGTTGATTTCATGCTGCAGTGCCTGAGAAACGACCGCCGCATCGCCCACATTCTCACCACGTCTGATTATTGGGTGTACACCCTCCTAGACCCTCGCTACCGGGACAACTTACAAAGCCTCATCACACCGTTGAACCGGGAGCGTAAAATGCGGGAGTACCAAGACACACTGGTGCAATCCATAATGTTCTCCATTCCAGCCGAGAGCACTGCTACTGCTTTACAAAGCAGCTCTGTGCGTCGAGGCAGTGGAGACAGCTCTGCAACAAGAGGGAGCACAAGCAGCGCATCTGCACAGGGAAAGACCAGTATGTTCCAAATGTGGCGAAGTTTTGTGGCAGCGCCACCAATGTCTACACCATCCGAGACGGCTCCAGTCAGCAGGAGGCAACGTTTCCGTAAGATGGTGACAGACTACATGTCTTTCCCTCTCAGTGTACTCCCAGATGGCTCTTCCCCATTCAAGTTTTGGGTCTCTAAGCTGGATACATGGCCAGAGCTTAGCCAGTATGCATTGGAGGTGCTGGCTTGCCCTGCTGCCAGTGTATTATCGGAGCGCGTCTTTAGTGCCGCAGGTGGTGTACTAACAGACCATCGCATGCGACTATCCTCCGATAATGTAGACCGGCTTACTTTTCTGAAAATGAACAAGGCATGGATCTCGCCAGAATTTGTCTGTCCGTTTTCAGATTAAATAACTGGTTCGCAACGTTATCCATGTCTCCTATTCCTTACACATGCACAGAAAAACCCATGTCGAACATGCTCCAAATAGGGAAGAGCCGTCACCCTGATTGTTATGCTTAAAACATGAAATTGTGAAGTTTTCCAGGCCTAGAATGATAAATTTTTATGCCAAATATGGACAAATAATAATTTGTCATCACAGCGCATATCTGCACATGTCTATTAGAAATGGTAACAAAAACTAAAACATAGTGTTCACTTTTTGAAATTAATGCATAAAAGTACATTTCATACTTATCAATTAATGCTTTTTAAGGAACTTTATCTGTACCTGTAAGATAATGCAGTCAATGGATGTACGAATCATAAAATCCTCATCATCATCATCACGAGTTTTATTTATGACAGACAGTATAAAATACACATACTGATGCCAACTGTAACTTCACACACCATATATGAAATGGCCAGCATCTAAACCTGGTAATAATGTGCAATAATAAATTATTACATCTAGAAAGTGCATCATGCATACTGACAATAGGTAGTTATACCTGCAAGTGCTGTTGAAACAACCACAACAGATATAAATTAATAATGGTATATAGGTATCACAGTGCATAGTTACTCATGGACAATGTCGATGTAATACTGTACCTCAATAAAGTCTGCGTCAACCATTATGCTTGTTAGTCTTGTAGACTGTTAAAGAGGGAACGGTCTTTTTTTGTTGGTCATAGGTGGAGTATTAGACAGTAAATGATTACTGCTGTCATATTTTTGGCGTCCCTAGGGCGCAATAACGCTGCGTAACGTCACATTTTATATAGTCATCTAATTGACACACGCTACCCTACCCTACGCGTGACAGTAGGAAGGTAGTGTTGACGGATAAAGCCTTGCGCAACCAGACATGCTTTTACCCTCTTCAACACTGTCCAAGCAAAAAATGCATGATTGCAGCCGCAGACTTTATTGACGTACAGTATAACATCGCCATTACCCATAAGAGGCTGTCCACTGTCTGATACAGACATAGAATATACCTTTGCTATCCGTAGCCTTTCTTTCACCTACACTTGCAGGCACACACTTAAATTGTGACAATGCATTATGTTTTTTTAAATGGTTATTTTTTATCGTACATTATTGTGTCATCACATTGATGAGTCCATGCTGGACATGTCATACATGCTGTACAAAGTAACGATTTTATTAACTTAAATAATTGAAATGTCTGTGACCGTCACATCTAAATTGCAATGATGATGATGATGAGTGACGATTACAAAATCCATTGTCTTCACTATGTTATGGTTTAACATAGCGTTCCTTAAGCATTATTCATAAATACAAAAATGGACTTTTATTGTTAAATTTACAACACTATATTTTTTAACCAATTTTTTGGGTGGTGTGTTGTTCCATTTCTTGTTGGCATGTGCATATATGCGTTTATATTTGCAGTGTTTTTATTTTTATTCTTGAAGTTAGGAAACATGTGTATCTTCGTACCGTGTTAGCCATTAGATAGAAAAATATTTAGACTTGAGAGTCCACAGTGGTTGATACCTTTGAATGGATAACTGAAAAGATGGTAACAAATTGCAAGCTTTCGAGGCTACTCACGTCTCTTCATCAGGCAAAGACTAAAACAAAAAATGAAGCATCACATATTTCTATACACAACAGGACACAGGAATAGTGCAATAGGTAAGACAAGTAAGTGACGTGTAGCAGAACTGTCATTATCACAGAGGGATGAACATAAATATTGGAACAGTTCCTAGATAAGGATAGAAAGTTTTATTGCCCTCTGATTGGGGTCTGGTTTTGTGTTTTCATGCCCCTGGAAGGTCAGAGACGCAGATTCCTTAATTGATATAGAATGACATAAATCCGTGTGATCTATTCATTCCATCACTAACAGTGTCAAAGGTCATGATGAGCTTATATTCTGAAACCTTTGTATCTTTATCATATTTGAAGTTATATTTTAATACCAGTAATTCCATATCCATCATGCTATGACCGGGCATACAAAAGTGTTTTGCCACAGGTAAATCCATAATTTTTTGACTTATCGTGTGGCGCTGATAATTCATCCTTGTTCTCATTTTTTGGCCGGTCTCCCCTCACTTGTCCCTCCCTCACTTGTCTTACCTATTCCTGTGTCCTGTTGTGTGTAGAAATATGTGATTCTTCATTTTTTTATTTAGTCTTAGCCTGATGAAGAGACCTGAGTAGTCTCGAAAGCTTTGAATTTGTTACCATATTTTCAGTTAGCCATTAAACGGTATCAACCACAGAGGACTCTCAAGTATAAATATTTTTCTATTCTTGGAATTGAAATTCATCATTTTATTGTCCTAGTAAAACTTCATTTATTCTTGTTTGAAGTACATACATTTGCAATGGCCACGTAACAAGGCAATAAGTCAATATTTTGTGCCTACACCCTCCTTGACCCTGGGCTTCACACAGCGCCAGTTGCTGCTCAGAAGTGTTAGATGCACAGATGAAAACAATCGCTGATGTGTTTGTGGGGTTCAGTAACGCCTGCTGTTCCCCTGCTGTGTGTCCGGCAAAAATTACTGCTGCTAACTACAACTTCAACTTCAAACATCTCATACTAGGCCTCTGCCTACACCCTCCTTGACCCTGGGCTTCAACAGCGCCAGTTGCTGCTCAGAAGTGTTAAATGCACAGATGAAAACAATCGCTGATGTGTTTGTGGGGTTCAGTAACGCCTGCTGTTCCCCTGCTGTGTGTCTGGCAAAAATTACTGCTGCTAACTACAACTTCAACTTCAAACGTCTCATACTAGGCCTCTGCCTACACCCTCCTTGACCCTGGGCTTCAACAGCGCCAGTTGCTGCTCAGAAGTGTTAGATGCACAGATGAAAACAATCGCTGATGTGTTTGTGGGGTTCAGTAAGCCTGCTGTTCCCCTGCTGTGTGTCCGGCAAAAATTACTGCTAGCTACCTAATCATGGTGAAAAAAACCTGACATCTCAAAGTGTCTAGTGCTACACATAGATATGAGGCTACACCCTGATTTCTAAGCTGTAAACATTTGAAACGTCAACTTTCAAACCATAAAATGATTAGTCTTTGTCACAAATCTGTAACAAAATAAATGTGACATATTATTACAGATATGCACATGTCGAAAACAAATGCAAACACAAAATCCTACTTATGCTATAGGATACTGATGGTCAACCTTGTCACTCCATAGCTTAGACAAATCCAACTCACATCATGATGACTCCAATGCTGCAATGTTGGAAGTGCATAATGTGGGTTGAACTTTGACAACTGCTGCAGTGCGAAGGTTATACTTCAGTGTTCTTGCCTTTGAAATAAAAGCATACAAGTAAATATAATAATCCAATGTTGATTAAGGGACGTGATGTACACGTGTAATATTGTGCAAACAATGCATGTAGGAATAGTCCTCTTCAACATTACTTATATTTGTGTCATTTTAAAAAATACATATTTGATTAGAAAGTTAACAGCCCATATCATAAAGGTCCTTCATGTAAACATGATAATCGCTTACAAAAATCATGCATTACCTTGGTAAAGTCAATAGTGCATAGTCACAATAGCAAAATATATACCTGTAAGTGGTGCTGAAAGAACGACAACTGATAGAATACGTGAATGATATATATTTATCAGACTGAATAGCGACATCTGTACAATGTCGATATAATACTGTACCTTAACAAAACAGCTGTCACACCTCACACTCATTTTTCTTGTAGCTTGTTATGTAATAGGGCACATGCGTCTATGTTTCATCATAGGTGCATGTTTACTGAGTAAAGCAGTCATGACAACGCCTTTGTGTTGTCGGTACGCTTGCGATGATGAACGATGCGCACTGTGAATGTTAGTCTGCGTCATAAGACGTACAGACGCTCCAATACCCAACGCGTCACAGCAGGAAGCCAGTCTGTGCGTCCAAACAGAGGCGCAACCATACATGCACGTAACCTTTTATAAAGCTAGATAAAAAAAAGGATGTAGTAGTAACACACACTTTATTGAGGTACAGTATTACATCGCCATTCACCATCTGTGGCTATGCAGTCTCATCTATATATACCTTATCTATCCGTTGTCATGCTTGCAAGTCCACAGTCAGGCATAAATATCTGTTTTCACTCTGCACTATGCACTTTTTAAATTTTTGTTTTGTTAATATAAATGATTGGCACATATTATCAGTATTACATGATGGAAATTTTAGATATTTTTTAAAAAATTGTAGTTATATTATTCACCAAATGTAAAGTTTTATGAATGTCAAAGAAAACTTGTAATGCTGATTATGTTTTTAAGTCAGCCATTCATTGTCTACACAATAAAAATGGTGTACATACTGTTACTTACCCATCATTAATGGATTCTGATGTGTACTTGTATGCTTTTATTTTAAACCGTATAGCAGATTATTTAACCTATTTTAATTGTGGTTTGCATTGCTTTTCAACATGTTAATGTATGCGTTTATGTTTGTAAATTTTTAATTTACATATATTTTTTTAAGTTAAATCATCATCTTATGGTACTAAAGTTTATATTTCGCTTGTTTGGAGTATAGACATTTTTAATTGACACGTAACAAGGAAAATACTTGATATAGTATTTAAACATCCTCCTTGACCCTGGGCTACAACACCGCCAGTTGTTGCTCGGAAGTGCTGTTAGCACAGTGAACACTTGCTCCTGTGTTACTGGGGTTCAGTAATGTCAGCTGTTCCCCTGCTGTGTGAACGGCAAAAAGTCCTGCTGCCTCCACCCTGTTCTCTTCTCATCCCTGGGCTACAACACCGCCAGTTGTTGCTCGGAAGTGCTGTTAGCACAGTGAACACTTGCTCCTGTGTTACTGGGGTTCAGTAATGTCAGCTGTTCCCCTGCTGTGTGAACGGCAAAAAGTCCTGCTGCCTCCACCCTGTTCTCTTCTCATCCCTGGGCTACAACACCGCCAGTTGTAGCTCGGAAGTGCTGTTAGCACAGTCACACTTGCTCCTGTGTTACTGGGGTTCAGTAATGTCAGCTGTTCCCCTGCTGTGTGAACGGCAAAAAGTCCTGCTGCCTCCACCTGTTCTCTTCTCATCCCTGGGCTACAACACCGCCAGTTGTTGCTCGGAAGTGCTGTTAGCACAGTCAACACTTGCTCCTGTGTTACTGGGTTCAGTAATGTCAGCTGTTCCCTGCTGTGTGAACGGCAAAAAGTCTGCTGCCTCCACCCTGTTCTCTTCTCATCCTGGGCTACAACACCGCCAGTTGTTGCTCGGAAGTGCTGTTAGCACAGTCAACACTTGCTCCTGTGTTACTGGGGTTCAGTAATGTCAGCTGTTCCCTGCTGTGTGAACGGCAAAAAGTCCTGCTGCCTCCACCCTGTTCTCTTCTCATCCCTGGGCTACAACACCGCCAGTTGTTGCTCGGAAGTGCTGTTAGCACAGTGAACACTTGCTCCTGTGTTACTGGGGTTCAGTAATGTCAGCTGTTCCCCTGCTGTGTGAACGGCAAAAAGTCCTGCTGCCTCCACCCTGTTCTCTTCTCATCCCTGGGCTACAACACCGCCAGTTGTTGCTCGGAAGTGCTGTTAGCACAGTCAACACTTGCTCCTGTGTTACTGGGGTTCAGTAATGTCAGCTGTTCCCCTGCTGTGTGAACGGCAAAAAGTCCTGCTGCCTCCACCCTGTTCTCTTCTCATCCCTGGGCTACAACACCGCCAGTTGTTGCTCGGAAGTGTTGTTAGCACAGTGAACACTTGCTCCTGTGTTACTGGGGTTCAGTAATGTCAGCTGTTCCCCTGCTGTGTGAACGGCAAAAAGTCCTGCTGCCTCCACCCTGTTCTCTTCTCATCCCTGGGCTACAACACCGCCAGTTGTAGCTCGGAAGTGCTGTTAGCACAGTCTACACTTGCTCCTGTGTTACTGGGGTTCAGTAATGTCAGCTGTTCTCCTGCTGTGTGAACGGCAAAAAGTCCTGCTGCCTCCACCCTGTTCTCTTCTCATCCCTGGGCTACAACACCGCCAGTTGTAGCTCGGAAGTGCTGTTAGCACAGTCTACACTTGCTCCTGTGTTACTGGGGTTCAGTAATGTCAGCTGTTCCCCTGCTGTGTGAACGGCAAAAAGTCCTGCTGCCTCACCCTGTTCTCTTCTCATCCCTGGGCTACAACACCGCCAGTTGTAGCTCGGAAGTGCTGTTAGCACAGTCTCACTTGCTCCTGTGTTACTGGGGTTCAGTAATGTCAGCTGTTCCCCTGCTGTGTGAACGGCAAAAAGTCCTGCTGCCTCCACCCTGTTCTCTTCTCATCCCTGGGCTACAACACCGCCAATTGTAGCTCGGAAGTGCTGTTAGCACAGTCTACACTTGCTCCTGTGTTACTGGGGTTCAGTAATGTCAGCTGTTCCCCTGCTGTGTGAACGGCAAAAGTCCTGCTGCCTCACCCTGTTCTCTTCTCATCCCTGGGCTACAACACCACCAGTTGTAGCTCGGAAGTGCTGTTAGCACAGTCTACACTTGCTCCTGTGTTACTGGGGTTCAGTAATGTCAGCTGTTCCCCTGCTGTGTGAACGGCAAAAGTCCTGCTGCCTCCACCCTGTTCTCTTCTCATCCCTGGGCTACAACACCGCCAGTTGTAGCTCGGAAGTGCTGTTAGCACAGTCTACACTTGCTCCTGTGTTACTGGGGTTCAGTAATGTCAGCTGTTCCCCTGCTGTGTGAACGGCAAAAGTCTGCTGCTCCACTGTTTCTTTCTCCTGGGCTACAACACCGCCAGTTGCTCGGAAGTCTGTTAGCACTGTTAACATCTTTGCATCCCTGGGCTACAACACCGCCAGTTGTTGCTCGGAAGTGCTGTTAGCACAGTAACATTGCTCCTGTGTTACTGGGGTTCAGTAATGTCACTGTTCCCTGCTGTGTGAACGGCAAAAAGTCCTGCTGCCTCCACCCTGTTCTCTTCTCATCCCTGGGCTACAACACCGCCAGTTGTAGCTCGGAAGTGCTGTTAGCACAGTCTAACACTTGCTCCTGTGTTACTGGGGTTCAGTAATGTCAGCTGTTCCCCTGCTGTGTGAACGGCAAAAAGTCCTGCTGCCTCCACCCTGTTCTCTTCTCATCCCTGGGCTACAACACCGCCAGTTGTAGCTCGGAAGTGCTGTTAGCACAGTCTACACTTGCTCCTGTGTTATAGGGTTCAGTAATGTCAGCTGTTCCCCTGCTGTGTGAACGGCAAAAAGTCCTGCTGCCTCCACCCTGTTCTCTTCTCATCCCTGGGCTACAACACCGCCAGTTGTAGCTCGGAAGTGCTGTTAGCACAGTCTAACACTTGCTCCTGTGTTACTGGGGTTCAGTAATGTCAGCTGTTCCCCTGCTGTGTGAACGGCAAAAAGTCCTGCTGCCTCCACCCTGTTCTCTTCTCATCCCTGGGCTACAACACCGCCAGTTGTAGCTCGGAAGTGCTGTTAGCACAGTCTACACTTGCTCCTGTGTTACTGGGGTTCAGTAATGTCAGCTGTTCCCCTGCTGTGTGAACGGCAAAAAGTCCTGCTGCCTCCACCTGTTCTCTTCTCATCCCTGGGCTCAACACCGCCAGTTGTAGCTCGGAAGTGCTGTTAGCACAGTTACACTTGCTCCTGTGTTACTGGGGTTCAGTAATGTCAGCTGTTCCCCTGCTGTGTGAACGGCAAAAAGTCCTGCTGCCTCCACCCTGTTCTCTTCTCATCCCTGGGCTACAACACCGCCAGTTGTTGCTCGGAAGTGCTGTTAGCACAGTCAACACTTGCTCCTGTGTTACTGGGGTTCAGTAATGTCAGCTGTTCCCCTGCTGTGTGAACGGCAAAAAGTCCTGCTGCCTCCACCCTGTTCTCTTCTCATCCCTGGGCTACAACACCGCCAGTTGTAGCTCGGAAGTGCTGTTAGCACAGTGAACACTTGCTCCTGTGTTACTGGGGTTCAGTAATGTCAGCTGTTCCCCTGCTGTGTGAACGGCAAAAAGTCCTGCTGCCTCAACCATGTTCTCTTCTCATCCCTGGGCTACAACACCGCCAGTTGTTGCTCGGAAGTGTCATTGGCACGGGTGCTCACTCCTGCCCAGACTGGTTACAGCACGCCATCTGTTTCCTCTCAGTGTAAACGTCACTTAGCCTCCAATAAGTTGTCCTGTCGTGTTGCGGTCGGGTTAGCCGACTCTATGGTGCTTGGAGTTTAGGTGCTTCCTATGTGTGCTGCGGGATATGCAAATAAAGGCTGTTTCCGTTGTGACAATAGGACAATCACCCACTGTAGTACTGTGGGATTCGGTAACTGCGGCCGGCTCGTGGCCTGTCATCTTAAATTTCCATGGGTACCTTCTGCTACCCATCCGGGTTCCAGTACCGTCAGCTGGTTCTCCGCAGTGCCTTTGGCCTAGGTGCCTCCATCTCGGTATCCGAGTTCCAGCAACGTCTGCTGTTCCTTGGTAGTGCTTTGGAGCACAGGTACCTCCTGCTTAGTAACCGTGTCCCAGTATCGTCAGCTGGTCCTCGGTTGTGCCATTGGTTCTTTTCCTTCTGCTGCCCCTCCGGGTTCCAGCACAGTCAGCTGGTCCTCGTTACTTGCATTGGCTCTTGTACCTTCTGCTACCCGTCCGGGTTCCAGTACCGTCAGCTGGTTCTCTGCAGTGCCTTTGGCCTAGGTGCCTCCATCTCGGTATCCGAGTTCCAGCAACGTCTGCTGGTCCTTGGTAGTGCTTTGGAGCACAGGTACCTCCTGCTTAGTAACCGTGTCCCAGTATCGTCAGCTGGTCCTCGGTTGTGCCATTGGCTCTTTTCCTTCTGCTGCCCCTCCGGGTTCCAGCACAGTCAGCTGGTCCTCGTTACTTGCATTGGCTCTTGTACCTTCTGCTACCCGTCCGGGTTCCAGTACCGTCAGCTGGTTCTCCGCAGTGCCTTTGGCCTAGGTGCCTCCATCTCGGTATCCGAGTTCCAGCAACGTCTGCTGGTCCTTGGTAGTGCTTTGGAGCACAGGTACCTCCTGCTTAGTAACCGTGTCACAGTATCGTCAGCTGGTCCTCGGTTGTGCCATTGGCTCTTTTCCTTCTGCTGCCCCTCCGGGTTCCAGCACAGTCAGCTGGTCCTCGTTACTTGCATTGGCTCTTGTACCTTCTGCTACCCGTCCGGGTTCCAGTACCGTCAGCTGGCTCTCCGCAGTGCCTTTGGCCTAGGTGCCTCCATCTCGGTATCCGAGTTCCAGCAACGTCTGCTGGTCCTTGGTAGTGCTTTGGAGCACAGGTACCTCCTGCTTAGTAATCGTGTCCCAGTATCGTCAGCTGGTCCTCGGTTGTGCCATTGGCTCTTTTCCTTCTGCTGCCCCTCCGGGTTCCAGCACAGTCAGCTGGTCCTCGTTACTTGCATTGGCTCTTGTACCTTCTGCTACCCGTCCGGGTTCCAGTACCGTCAGCTGGTTCTCCGCAGTGCCTTTGGCCTAGGTGCCTCCATCTCGGTATCCGAGTTCCAGCAACGTCTGCTGGTCCTTGGTAGTGCTTTGGAGCACAGGTACCTCCTGCTTAGTAACCGTGTCCCAGTAACATCAGCTGGTACAAGGTTGTGCTACAAATACAAGATACAGAACAAGAGACACAAGAACAATAAGCAGAAGATCTAAAGGCAGAAGAACATGAAGTATAAGACCAAAATGAAGAGCAAAATATATGCTCTAAATTATAAGCAGAAGAAGACTAAACAGTGTATGGGGGTGAGTCCGTTCCTCCTCGTGGTGCCCCTGGTAAATGCCTGATGCTGCAGGCTAAACTGAACACGGACAAATACTGTTGTAATTTAAATCTTTTGTGGCAGCAAGAACGGAACGATGAAAAAATCATACTTTTACAGATTACAAGTACAGGAATCTATGTCACAAATAAGAATATGATGAAGAAGATGAAGGACTATAATATGAAGAAGAATAATAGTTTAAAAAGAACAATATGAGTAATGTTAACAAAAAGATGAAAAGCAAGAAGTTTTAGAAGAAGATAAAGAAGGTGAAAATGAAGAATAATTTGATGACAAAGATGATGCTGCTGAAGATTATGAAGGAGAAAGTGTGGCAAAAGTTAAAAAGGTGAAGAGCATGGAAGTTGTGAAACATACATATTTGCCAAAATAGAAAAAAGGTTAACAACATTGTCAATTTCTTCGTCAATCCGAACATATTTCCTAAAAAAAAAAAATTAATGCTATTCCATTGGATTGGGTTAAACATCTATGCCTTTAATGTCTCCTCAACCTCCCCCAATACATTCTACATTACTCTTTGTTGTTTTCCTTCATGTACAATTAACCTACAAGGCAAGAATGGGGTTTTTTTAATTTCGATATTTTGTTCCCATAGACTTACATTGGACTTCCGGTATCGGTATCGGGTATCGCCGATATTTTTTGGGTATCGGCGATACCATTCCGATTCCGATACTTTTGGATATCGGAAAGTATCGCTCAACTCTACTAGTGATATCACATAGATCGGGGATGGACAACCTGAGGGCTGCATTGTCAGATCGAAACAACTTTATGGGCCACAATATTACCAAAGTATTACCTTCTGAGACATTTACTGCACATTGAAATAAAGTGATATAAATTTTAGAATATGTGCTGGTTGCACTAATCTTCTCACTGCTGGCAATTTTAATGCATCCTTGGTTATCCTCATAGATAACTGTTGGTTGCTATGTACAGAAGCTCCCCCACTGCTTGTCTGTAACTCTCATTGCTGGGTAGCAGATCTTCTTCTCCTTCCAACTCTAAGTAGGATGGGTCAATTGGTGTTGACGCACCTTTGGTTTCTGACATTCCAAACTGGTTTAGTATTGCGGAAATTACCTTTGTTTGGTCTTTCTGATCTCCTAACTGGAGGTTGACTTGGTTCCTCTGTGCCTTCCTTGGTGGCTTCAGAGCTTATCCACACTTCATTGTTTTCTTTTTCGGTGTCTGAGTTTGGTGATTGAGATTCTTGTTCTTTCTTCTTAGGTTGAATAACTGGTGTAACTGCATGGAATTGGAGTGATACAGAGTTTTCATCAATCACTATATCTCTGCAGATTATTACTGTGTTGGTCTCTGGGTGCAAGATTCTATATCCCTTTTGAATTTCGCTATAGCCCACCAGGACTCCTTGCTTTGCATGTGATTACCACTTGGAACGTTTTTCTTTGGGAACATACCTAAACATTTTGCTTCCAAATATCCTGAGGCGCTTGAGCAGGGCCGGCTCCAGGTTTTTATGGGCCCCGGGCGAAAGAGCCTCAGTGGGCCCCCTTAACACAGATCACTATTCATGATGCACAGATACTGCAGAGAAATATGGGTATAGCACAACGCCAAACACTTCTCTTCCTCCATTACATGACTGATACCTATTGTAAATTGTACAATAACTCAAAAACCGCCAAATCCTCACACCGCACAGTACAGACTGGACAGTACAGTCCTCCATACAATATTATGGGCACCACATAGTCTCCCCCTCATCACCCATATAATACCCCATGCAGGATGTCACCCCACCATCCCCATATAATGCTCCATACAGAATACTAGACCCAATATAATGCTCCATACAGAATATGGAACTCTCCTCTACACTGTGCTGCGTTCTGCACTGTTACGGCTCAGGAAAGGGTGCTGTGGAAAGACTCCCCATTATCATCATCATTGCCTGCCCATCATCATCATCACTGCCTCCCCAATATTATCATTGCCTCCCCATTAATATATCATCATCATCGCCTTCCCATTATCATTGCCTCCCCATCATCATCATCGCCTCCTCACCACCATCACTGCCTGCCTCCCCCCACCATCACACATACAGCACCGCAGGCAGCATTCTCTCACATACACACAGGCACACACACACACACACACACACCGATCTCACCTGTCCGGCGTCCGCGCGCTCTCTGCCACAGCCGGCCGCTGAATGATGACGTCATTCAGCGGCGCTGCTGTGAGAGAGGAAGCGCCGGTGCAGGCGCCCCTGGAGCTCAGAGCTGCGGCAGCGGAGGCACGGGAAGAGGTGAGTATTGCGCCGGCTCCTGCCGGGGCCCTGAGTGGGGGGGCCCAGTGGTGGCGCTGACACCGCTAACGGGAGTCCCGGCTTTTGCCCGGGTGTGTCGGGTGCTCACGCCGGCCCTGCGCTTGAGGTTAGGCTTCTTGCAGTTCCATAGCTCATATGGAGTTTTATTTGTGGTTTTACCTGCCAGTCTGTTTTGAAGATAGCAAGCTGTCATGATGGCTTCTCCCCAATATGTTGTAGGTAGATTCGCATCAAACAACATTATTCTTGCACTTTCACAGAGAGTATGCTTTCTCTCTGCAATGCCATTATGTTCTGGGTTGTATGGAATGGTAGTCTGGAACACGATTCCATTCTTTTTCAAAATGTATATTCAGTTCCATTATCTGCACGCAAGGCTTTTGACATTCTTCCAAATTTGTTAAACACTACAGCAAGATATTCTTCACGTTTTTGTGGAACTTCATCCTTACCGTGAAGCAGGTAGGCGACTGTATATCTGTAGTAGTCATCAATAAATGTTAGAAAATATCTCTTCTTGCTAGGAGTTTGAACACTCATTGGACCACATACATCTGTATGTATCGGACCCAGAGGCTGTGCAGATCTAGTGGTGCTTATTTTAGGAAAGGATTTTCTGGACATTTTCCCTTTATCACAGCTAGTGCACTTCATCATTTGACTACACTGGCTGATTTCAATACCATTTGCAAGTTGAGCTAGCTTCCTTACTGCTTCTGGATCTCTGTGCCCAAGACGTCTGTGCCATACATGGATACAGTTCTTATGCAGATCTTGTCTAGCACTGTACACTTTCTTTGCATTTTAGCTGATAAAGTTTATCTTGGATTTTTCCTTCTACAAGAGTGTGACCCTTCTTTGAGATGATGCAGCTGTAATCTCTAAAAGTAACTACATTCCCATTTTGCGTGAGCGTCTTTACTGACAGAATATTGCTTTGAAGGCTGGAAACATAGAGAACATCCTTTATTGGGATGTTTCTGCTTTGTGCTGAGGAAACTGGACAGTGGATGTAGATGTCTCCTACTCCTTCTGAAGTCATATAGTGATCATTAGCTAAGATGACCTTTTCTGACTTGCTTTCATTAAGGTCAGAGAAGAAATACTGCTCTGCTTTTTAAGCTGACTCATTCTTGCTTTCCAAATTCTGCAGTCTGCTTTAAGGTGGTCGGGCTTTTTACAGACAAAACATTCACGAATTTCTCTTAGATTGCTCTTATATTTAGGGAAATCCTGTGTCTTTAATGCTGTTTCTGCTCTGGATTCATTTTTGCTGTTTACATGCTGCGTTTTTCTCTTGAATACATTCACAAGTTTGCTTTTAACATACTCTAGTGTCAGCTCATCATCTGGCCGTGCATCTAGTGCAGTCACGAGTGTGTCATAATTCTCTGGCAGGCCACTTAACAGAATTGCAGCAACATAAAAATCTATAATTTCTTCTCCAATACCCCTGAGAGGCTCCACAATCTCTAGGGTGTTTTTTATATAGTCCTGCATATTCTGTCCATCACTTAGCTTAGACTGATACAGCTTTCTCATGAGATAAAGCTTATTGCTGAGATTTGATCTTTCATGCACTTTCTGTAACTCATCCCACATCTCCTTTATCATCTACACTAAGGGAGATCGTGCCTTGTGCTTTCTGATCCTTCTCTAGCCAATCATCTGGTAATGGATGAGGCACTTGTTCTTGAGTATATTTCCACATACCTTCTCTTATAAGCAGCATCTTCACCTTGAATTTCCAGGACTGGTGGTTCTGGTTAGTGAGGCTTGTCACTGAGAACTTGACAGGATTGCTATTGCTCTGTGCTGCTTTTGCTTTGGGCTTCTGTTGCTGTGTTACTCTGGGGTTCTGTGTCACTCTGGACCCATAACCTGTTGGCAGTGGATTACTCATGATACTCTGCAAGTGTGTGACAACAGAGCTTCTTTATTGAGGAACAAACAGGAACAATATATGATAAGCTTAATAGATCAGGAATAAAACATTTGTGTGTCTCTATCTCTGCAGCATCTACAGCAGGCTGCTTTTCTCATACACAGACACAGGAAAACAGGAAACACAATCACATGCTCTTCCTGTGTGAGCCTCTGGGAGTATTTTTTTACTTTATAAACAGCATACAAATCTAGCAACTAAACACTCATAGACAGGAATGGAATTGTTGCACCAAACATATTCCAACAAGGTCAGTAGCATTGCAATTAAAAGTTGACTAGATGAATCCTCTAAGCTCTATGTAGAAAAAGAAAGTCTATTTTCCCTGCACAAGCCATAACTGCAAATGTCCCTGAAAAGTTCAGTTCAAGACCGAACTTGACTCTGAACTCGAACCCAATATAAGTTAATGGGGACCCAAAATGGCTGTTAAATGGTTATAGTAAGGGCTAGGTGGCTGCAAAAGGTATCCAAATGGGGTAAGAGCAGGACAGTTGCCCTGCAAACAAATGTGGATAGTAAAATGACTTAAAATGACATGGAATAAAATAAAAAATATAAAATTATAATCTTGAACCTGTAGGCAGAGGTCCAAGTGGAGCAAAAGGTTGAGGATATGGTGGCGATGCAGGTAGAAGAGAAAGAGTAGGAGGAGGTAGCCAATGTTTTTTTTTTGGGGGTACTCTGAAAACAGGCAGCGTAATAATCTGCTGGCCACTTTATGTATACAGGACATGTAATACTCTGAAATTTTTGGGTTTGAAAACAATGAGGAGATTGAAAAATGCGGGAATACAAGTGTACGCTGGTAGATGCACTACTGATAGCATCCTCACCTAACAGCAGAAGCTCAGTGGAAGCACACAGCAGAGGAGGAAGAAGTCGCCAACGCAGCAGGGGCACTGGAAACAGGGGAACAGGATTAGGTGAGCATATTTTTTCTTTTTTTTCTTATGTTATTGGGACTGGGTGTTGGATGGTGGGTGTATCATACTGCATGAGGGACTGTGGAGGTATCATACTGTATGGAGTGATGTAGTGGTATCATACTGTATGGGGGCTGTGGGGAACATTAATCTGTATGAAGAGAGAGCAAGAGGCTAGCACACGACTTCGGGGTTGGTGGTGCTGGTGAACGAGATCAATGATCCCTCAAATCATAATGTCAGAATAACACCGCACTCATATGGAAAAAACGACAAGCAATTTAGCGTTTCGGCCACTGCCTGGCCTTGATCACAATGTCGCTGTGAAAAACAGAACAGAAAGTGTATATTATATACAGTGAAAATAAACAGATAAAGAAATATATACAAATATACATAAATATATAAAATATATACAAAATCCACGTCATAAAGTTTTAGTAATCCAGTGAATACTATGCAGACACTTGGATGGGTTTTTTAAGACATCAAACGAGACTCAGATCAGGAAAAATAAGAAACTCCACGTATATTAATCACATATTGAGAAGGAAGACATACCCATATAGAAATGTATTACTAGTTGTGATCTTTGGAATCCCTTAGGAGGATAAGTGTAGAGCACGAGTGATAATCCTGTACAGAGATGATAAGTGTCAGGTAATGTACAATATAATATAATGATAGGATGTTAATCCAATGTCAGGTAATATAATGAAAGGACGTCACATAAAAGAAAACTATGATAGGGTGTTGCATAACAGAACAATGAGAGACAAGATCATGTTTGAAAATCCCATTATAGTAGAAGGTACAGTGGGGGTAAGACAGTTTGAAGTCCTATAAAAGAAATCCAGTACATGATATGTAATGATAATGAGAGAAAATCGTGGGAGTACCACAGGAATATGGAAATTGTATTTACCACATTGTAGGGAAAATCAAGGACTGCTGATATAAATCATATAAATGATTGCATGGGATGCTGCTCTGTAGGAGAAGGAGTTATACCAAATGAGGGCATATATCAAAGTATGCAGATATGTATCCAATAAATAAATTTCCATATTCCTGTGGTACTCCCACGATTTTCTCTCATTATCATTACATATCATGTACTGGATTTCTTTTATAGGACTTCAAACTGTCTGACCCCACTGTACCTTCTACTATAATGGGATTTTCAAACATGATCTTGTCTCTCATTGTTCTGTTATGCAACACCCTATCATAGTTTTCTTTTATGTGACGTCCTTTCATTATATTACCTGACATTGGATTAACATCCTATCATTATATTATATTGTACATTACCTGACACTTATCATCTCTGTACAGGATTATCACTCGTGCTCTACACTTATCCTCCTAAGGGATTCCAAAGATCACAACTAGTAATACATTTCTATATGGGTATGTCTTCCTTCTCAATATGTGATTAATATACGTGGAGTTTCTTATTTTACCTGATCTGAGTCTCGTTTGATGTCTTAAAAAACCCATCCAAGTGTCTGCATAGTATTCACTGGATTACTAAAACTCTATGACGTGGATTTTGTATATATTTTATATATTTATGTATATTTGTATATATTTCTTTATCTGTTTATTTTCACTGTATATAATACACACTTTCTGTTCTGTTTTTCACAGCGACATTGTGATCAAGGCCAGGCAGTGGCCGAAACGTTAAATTACTTGTCGTTTTTTCCATATGAGATGAAATAATAAATTTTTCACTTGAAACATATTTCCAATGAGTGCGGTGTTATTCTGACATTATTAATCTGCATAAGGCGCTGTGGAAATAATAATGTATGTGGGGCAGTGGGGTCCCCCATACTGTTTGGAGGGCTATGGGGGTTTGTAGGGGCCATTATACTGTGTGAGAGACTGTTGTGGTGGACATCTTACTGTATCGGGGCTGTTGTGGTGGACATTATATTGGTTGGGGCAATAAGGGCAATCATACTGTATGGTGGGTTGTGCTGAACACATTGTATGGGGGGCTGTGTTAGCCATCTTAATTTGTTATGTGCAGTGTTTCGCTGTACTTTATGTGAGGTTATAATACTGCATAGGTGGAGGATTGTGGAGACATATATTGTGTAGGAGCATTTTTTTGACATACTGCATGTGCAGCCAGTGCAGCTTCACCGGGGCACAAAGGTGGCGGGCCCTACAGTTCGGCTAACAATGAGAGCAATCTGGCCTGTTTCTCCAGCCCTGAGGGTCCGCTGGCCAGATTGTCCTCATGTGCGGCCTGCAGGGAGCAATCCCTGCAGCTCCGCTGCCTACAGGAGAAACTGGCAGTAAAGCAGAGCTGCAGGGGTCCATCCTTCGCTTGCTGCGCACGTTTCCTGTCTGACATTGTAGTGCAGCTGGATGACGTCAAAATTCAGCTTGCGCCTGTGTGCTGCCAGCTACTATGATGCTGCGGCTGCGAGGGAATGTGTGGAGAGGTAAGCGTTGGTGTGTGTTTGTGTGTGTGGTAAGCGGTGGTATGTGTGTATGTGTATGTGTATATGGAGATGGTGGGGGGAGAACAGTGATGGAGGTGGTGGAGAGGGCAATGATGAAGGTGGTGGAGGAGAACAATGATGGTGGTGGTGGGGGAGAAGAATGATGGAGGTGGGGGAGGACAATGATAGAGGTGGTGGAAAAGGTAATGATGGAGGTGGTGGAAAGTGCAATGATGGGTGTGAAGGGGAGAACAATGGTTGTGGTGGTGGAGAGGGCAATGATGGAGGTGGTGGAGAGGGCAATGATGGAGGTGGTGAGGGACAACAATGATTGGGGTTTTGGAGAGGGTAATGATGGAGATGGGGAGAGGGCAATGATGGGGTGGTGGGGAAGAACAATGGTTGTGGTGGTGGAGAGGGCAAGGATGGAGGTGGTGGAGTGGGCAATGATGGAGGAGGCGGGGACAACAGTGATTGGGGTGGTGGAGAGGGCAATAATGAAGGTGGTGGAGAGGGCAAAGATGGGTGTGGTGGAGAGAACAATGATTGGGGTGGTGGAGAAGGCAATTATGGGGGTGGTGGAGAGGGCATTGATGAGGGTGGTGGAGAGGGCAATGATGGGGTGATGGAGAAGGCAATGATGGAGGTGGTGGAGAGGGCAATGATGAGGGTGGTTGAGAGGGCAATGATGGAGGTGGTGGAGAGGACAATGATGGGATGCGGGTAGAGACAATGAGGGATGTGTGGGATTAGGATGGGAGGAAGAGGGACTTATGAACAGGGGAAGGAGGATGTTAAATATGGATGTAAAATGAATTGGGTGGTGGAGTAGGGTGCTAAGCCCCTGATAACATTCTCCCCATCTCACAATTCATTGTGATGTTATCGGGGACTTCAAATTTATTGGGCAGTGGGAAAGGAGGAGATAAGGTGCATAGGACACTTTATAATGAACTGAAAGGTGGGAGAAGAGTCTGTCAGGAACTTGTAATGAATTGGGAGGTGGTGGAGGATGCTCAGTACCTGATAGCGTCTTCTCCCACTCCAAAATCATTATGATTAGAGATGAGCGACTTTCCCTTTTTTAGGGTCGAGTCGGGATTCATGAAACCCGACTTTCTCAAAAGTGGGGTTGAAAGAAATCTGCCGATATCGGGAAAAGTCGGTGGTCCGACTGAAGCACGAAACCCAATGCAAGTCAATGGGGAAGCAAAGTCGCCATGGAGTGGAGAACAGTAAACACACCTACAGTGCCCATTTTATAATAATAGTTACGCATTGAAAACGGGGGGTTATTTGGCAAAACTTGTGGGGGTGGTAGGGCTGGCTCGCGGTTTTCGTGTGCCCCGGGCCAAAGAGTGTCAGTGGGCCCCTTTAACCAGGGCCGGCGTCAGCACCCGGCATACCCGGGCAAGTGCTGGGGCCCTGAGCAGGTGGGGGGCCCACTCGCCGTCGGGCACCCCGGCGCCCATTAGCGGCGTCAGCGCCGCCACTGGGTCGCCCCCGCTTGCTCAGGGCCCCGGCAGCAGCCAGCGCAATACTTACCTCTCCCCGTGCCTCCACAGCCGCAGCTCGGGGCTCCAGGGGGCGCCTGCGCTGGCGCTTCCTTTCTCACAGCAGCGCCGCTGAATGACGTCATCATTCAGCGGCCGGCTGTGGCAGAGAGCGCGTGGACGCCGGACAGGTGAGGTGTGTGTGTGTGTGTGCCTGCGTGTGTGTATGTGAGAGAGTGCTGCCTGCGATGCTGTATGTGTGATGGTGGTGGGGGGAGGCAATGATGGTGGTGAGGAGGCAATGATGATGGGGAGGCAATGATGATGATGATGATGGGGAGGCAATGATAATGGGAAGGCAATGATGATGATGATATTAATGGGGAGGCAATGATGATGATGGGGAGGCAATGATAATGGGAAGGCAATGATGAAGATGATATTAATGGGGAGGCAATGATAATGATGATGATGCTGGGGAGGCAATGATAATGGGAAGGCAATGATGATGATAACATTAATGGGGAGGCAATGATAATGATGATGATGGGGAGGCAATGATAATGGGAAGGCAATGATTATGATGATATTAATGGGGAGGCAATGATGATGATAGGGAGGCAATAATGATGATGGGGAGGCAATGATGATGATAATGGGCAGGCAATGATGATGATAATGGGGAGTCTTTCCACAGCGCCCTTTCCTATAGAATCATAGAATCATAGAATCATAGAATGATAGAGTTGGAAGGGACCTCCTGGGTCATCTGGTCCAACCCCCTGCTCAAAGCAGGATTCACTAAATCATCCCAGACAGATGTATGTCCAGCCTCTGTCCTGAGCCGTAACAGTGCAGAACGCAGCACAGTGTAGAGGAGAGCTCCATATTTTGTATGGAGCATTATATGTGGTCCAGCATTCTGTATGGAGCATTATATTGGGTCCAGTATTCTGTATGGAGCATTATATGGGGGATGACGGGGTGACATCCTGCATGGGGTATTATATGGGTGATGAGGGGGAGACTATGTGGTGCCCATAATATTGTATGGAGGACTGTACTGTCCAGTCTGTACTGTGCGCTGTGAGGATTTGGCGGTTTTTGAGCTATTGTACAATTTACAATAGGTATTAGTCATGTAATGGAAGAAGAGAAGTGTTTGGCGTTGTGCTATATCCATATTTCTCTGCAGTATCTGTGCATCATGAATTGTGGTCTGTGTTAAGGGGGCCCACTGAGACTCTTTCGCCGGGGCCCATAAAAACCTGGAGCAGGCCCTGCCTTTAACACATACCACAATTCATCATGCTCCGATAATGCACAGAAATATAGGTATAGCACACTGAAAAATACCTCACTTCTTACATGACATGACTGATATCTATGTTAAAATCTACAATAGCTCAAAAAACGGACAGTATATTCCTCGATACAGTATTATGGCCACCACATAGTGCATCATACTGAATAATGAGCCCCATATATTGCTCCATACATAATTGGTCCCATATAATGTGCCATACAGTATAGGACGGTCCCCATAGAGTACAATGAGCCCCACATCTTGCTCCATACAGTATAATGAGTCGCATATAAAGCTCCATACAGTATATGATCGGCCCCATATATTACTCCATCCAAAATTGGCTCCATATAGTGCTCCATACAGAATAGGCCCCATATGTGCCCCATATGATGCTCCATACCCTATATGATGCTCCATAAATAATGAACCCCATATGATTCTCCAGTATATGATGGGCCCCATGGATGATGCTCCAGTGTCTTATGGACCAAAATAATGCTCCATATATAATGGGCCCCATTTATAATGCTCCATTGTATAATGGTCCCCGTAAATGCTGCTCCAGTGTCTGATGTCCCCCATTTAGAATGCTCCAGTATATGATGGGCCCATGGATGATGCTCCAGTGTATGATGGGCCAATATAATGCTCCATATATAATGGGCCCCATTTATAATGCTCCAGTGTATAATGGGCCCCGTAGATGCTGCTCCAGTGTCTGATCTGCCCCATTTAGAATGCTCCAGTAAATGATGGGCCCCATGGATGATGCTCCAGTGTATTATGGGCCAAAATAATGCTCCATATACAATGGGCCCCATTTATAATGCTCCAGTGTGTAATGGGCCTGGTATATGCTGCTCCAGTGTCTATTTTCCCCCTTTTAGAATGGTCCAGTATATGATGGACCTCATTGATGATGCTCCAGTGTCTTAGGGCCAAAATAATACTCCATATATAATGGGCCCCATTTATAATGCTCCAGTGTATAATGGGCCCCGTATATGCTGCTCCAGTGTCTGATCTGCCCCATTTAGAATGCTCAAAGTATATAATGGGCCCCATGGATGATGCTCCAGTGTATTATGGGCCAAAATAATGCTCCATATATAATGGGCCCCATTTATAATGCTCCAGTGTATAATGGGCCCCGTAAATGCTGCTCCAGTGTTTGATGTCCCCCATGTAGAATGCTCCAGTGTATGATGGGCCCTATCTATGATGTTCAAGTGTATGCTGGGCCCCATATATAATTCTCCAGTGTATAATGCTCCCCATATATTGCTCCAAACATTAAAAAAATGAAATGCCTCTCCTCGCTGGGCACTGCTCTACTCTGGACTCCTCAGCATCACCATCTTACAGCTCTCTGCACTTGGACTGTTTAGGCAGAGGGCGTACAGACGTGACCTCATCGCACTCTCTAACCTGAATGTCACTGTCAGAAAACACGGAAGACGTCACAGCAGTGGAGCATGGAGAGGTAAGTATTGCAAGTGCTGGGGCCCTAAGCAAGCAGGGGGGGCTGACTCATGGGCGACGGCACAGGGCCCCTCATAGTATGCTGGTGTGTCTGACAGCGAGTGGGTCCTCCCACAGTCAGAGACACTTTTTTGTACTATGAGGGGCCCTGTGCCAGTGCCGTCGCCCACGAGTCGGCCCCCCCCCTGCTCAGGGAACCGGCACTTGCCCGGGTGCGCCAGGTGCTGACGCCGGCCCTGGCGGGGGGATTTGTAGGTTTTGTAGTCCGTCTACGCTTGCAAGTGCATGTTCATTAAATGTCTAAGCATGCAACTGGTATTCAAATTTCTGAGATTTTTCCCTCGGCTAAAGGTCCTTCCGCACTTCTTACAGATAACCTTTGCCTCATCAATAGGATTTTGGTCAAAAAAGTGCCAAACTGCACTCTTCCTACTATGGAATAAGTTTTCAGGGCTTGCACGCTGTGCTAATTTGACCGTCTGGCCAAGCTGTCCTACAACTCTTTTTGTTTTTTTAACATGTTTTTGGACTGCTACGGGTCTGCCAGATAAACTCTGCTGCGATGTCGATGCCTGCTGCGGATCCTTCTCCTCTTCTGAGCTATTGCCAGCGGCAGCCTCTTTCCCCAATGGATGCTAATCAGGGTCAACAACTGGGTCATCCATCACCTCCTCTTCAACTTCATCTGCACCTTCCTCTGTGTCACCGTGTAAGGTGGTATAGTATGCGGGAACGGGCACCTGAGTTTCATCAGGGTCAGATTCTGGCTCATTAGACTGCGAGGGAATGTGCTCTGTGTGAATGTACCAGCAGAATCATCTAGCAGTGGCTGTGCATCAGTGCACTCCATGTCATATTCATCTTGGACTGGGGAATTCAGGATTTCACTTGATAACCCACGCATGGTATGTGAAAAGAGCTCCAGGCAGTAATCTGAAGTGTGGCCTGCCGCATCCTTCACTTTTGGTGGGGGTGAAGGACACAAGGAAAGGTGTCATTCCTGACCAGGAGCCTGCACTGACGACTCAGTGCTTGCATTTTTTGAAACTTCAGAAGAGGAGGCGATAGAGCTGGAGGCTGTTTCGGCAATGTAAGCCAAATCCTGTTCCTGATGCTCCGGGTTTAAAAGCAGTTTACCTACTCCCAGTAAAGGGAGCCTTCCAGGCCTTCCTGAGCCAGACGATGACGCCGGCTCAACATCTCCTGCCTTAGGTGCTATTTTGCTTATGGCACTATAATAAAAAGAAAAAGGGGTTCTGTATCAGCAGATACAAGGTATATATAGTATAGTGAAAATATTCTAAATCTCCTTATATATTTCAGGAGGCAGACACTGATGCTCTCAGGCTCAGTATGGATTACACAATAATATAAAAAGATGAAAAGGGGTACTGTATCACCAGATACAAGTTAGTATAGTGAAAATATTCTAAATCTCTGTATATATTTCAGGAGGCAGACACTGACGCTCACAGGCTCAGCATGGATTACACAATAATATAAATAGATGAAAAAGGGTGCTGTATCACCAGATACAAGGTAGTATAGTGAAAATATTCTAAATCTCTGCTTATATTTCAGGAGGCAGACACTGACGCTCATAGGCTCAGTACGGATTACACAAGAATATAATAAGAAGAAAAAAGGGTACTGTATCAGCAGATACCAGGGATATATAGTATAGTGAAAATATTCTAAATCTCTGTATATATTTCAGGAGGCAGACACTGACACTCACAGGCTCAGTATGGATAACACAATAATATAAAAAGATGAAAAAGGGAACTGTATCACCAGATGCATGGTATATATAGTATAGTGAAAATATTCTAAATCTCCATATTTATTTTAGGATGCAGACAATGACGCTCACAGGCTCAGGATGGATTACACAATAATATAAAAGATGAAAAAGGGGTACTGTATCACCAGATACAAGATAGTATAGTGAAAATATTCTAAATCTCCGTATATATTTCAGGAGGCAGACACTGATGCTCACAGGCTCAGTATTGATTACACAATAATATAAAAAGATGAAAAAGTGATACTGTATCACCAGATACAAGGTATATATAGTATAGTGAAAATATTATAAATCTCCATATATATTTCAAGAGGCAGACACTGATGCTCTCAGGCTCAGTATAGATTACACAATAATATAAAAAGATGAAAAAGTGGTACTGTATCACCAGATACAAGGTAGTAAAGTGAAAATATTCTAAATCTCCGTATATATTTCAGGTGGTAGACAATGACGCTCACAGGCTCAGTATGGATTACACAATAATATAAAAAGATGAAAAAGGGGTACTGTATCACCAGATATAAGGTAGTATAGTGAAAATATTCTAAATATCCGAATATATTTCAGGAGGCAGACACTGACACTCACAGGCTCAGTATGGATTACCCAAGAGTATAATAAGAAGAAAAAGGGGTACTGGGTTAGCAGATACCAGGGATATATAGTATAGTGAAAATATTCTAAATCTCCATATATATTTCAGGATGCAGACAATGACGCTCACAGGCTCAGTATGGATTACACAATAATATAAAAAGATGAAAAAGGGGTACTGTATCACCAGATACAAGATAGTATAGTGAAAATATTATAAATCTCTGTATATATTTCAAAAGGCAGACACTGATGCTCTCAGGCTCAGTATAGATTACACAATAATATAAAAAGATGAAAATGGGGTACTGTATCACCAGATACAAGGTAGTATAGTGAAAATATTCTAAATGTCCGCTTATATTTCAGGAGGCAGACACTGACGCTCTCAGGCTCAGTATGGATTACACAATAATATAAAAAGAAGAAAAAGGGGTACTGTATCAGCAGAAACCAGGTATATATAGTCTAGGGAAAATATTGGAAATCGCCGTATATATTTCAGTTGTCAGATAATGACGCTCACAGGCTCAGTATGGATTACACAAGAATATAAAAAGAAGAAAAAGTGGTACTGTATTAGCAGTTACCAGGTATATATAGTCTAGGGAAAATAAAGGAAATCGCCAAATATATTTCAGAAGTCAGACAATGACGCTCACAGGCTCAGTATGGATTACACAAGAATATAAAAAGATCTGAAAGAAATAATCACACATGTGGGCCAATGTTCCAGGTGTCAATGATGCACTTACAGTAGGGGGGTAGGATGACTTTCTGCCAAAAAGGGTACTGTATCCCAAGCGTACAGATGTATACAGTCTAGGGGTAATTATAAATCTCCGAATTTATTTCCGAGTAACAGATAGACACTCACAGGCTCTGTATGGATTAGACCAGAATATAAAAAGTAGAAAAAGGGTAATGTATTAGAAGTAGGGTTGAACGATACTTTCCGATATCAAGAAGTATCGGATCGGAATGGGTATCGCCGATACCCCAAAAGTATCGGCGATACCCAATTCCGATACCGGAAATCCAATGCAAGTCTATGGGACAGAAATATCGTAACTAAAAAAACTCTTTCTTTCCTTGTAAACACTAAATATACACACATAGAATACATATATATATATATATACATGTCATTGTGACATATATATATATATACATATATTTATAGTTTATACACTTCTACATAGTAAAATAGCCTCTGATTCAATTGCCGGGTAATGCCGGCTTTTGTGAAAATACAGAAGCACCCAACATGAAATGACACTTGGTTTACATAGAGTTAACCATGTCTTTTCATGTAGTTTGATATCTGATTTGCACAAACAATTACATGAGTGTATGTGTGCAAAATTTCACACCTGTAGGGGTTAATTAAAGGTGTAAATTCGTTGTAAAAAAAACGGACTTTTTTGCTACGAATTTACACCTTTAATTAACCCTACAGGTGTGAAATTTTGCACACATTCACTCATGTAATTGTTAGTGAAAACAATAGATCAAACAACTTGAAATGACATGGTTAACTCTATGTAAACCATGTGTCATTTCATGTCGGGTTCTGCATTTTCACAAAAGCCGGCAATTGAATTAGTGGCTATTATACTATGTAGAAGTGTATGAACTATAAATATAAATATATATATATATATATATTATGTGTCACAAATTCAATGACATGTATATATTATATATATATATATATATGAGGTGTAAAATTGTTGAAAAAAAATGCGTGGGCTCCCGCCCTATTTTCGCAACCAGACAGACAAAGCCAGCGAGTGGGGGCAGATAATAATAGCCCAGAGAGGGACCATTATTTTTGCCCCCCCCTGGCTACTAACATCTGCCCCCAGACACCCCAGAAAAGACAAATTGTAGCGTCGGCGTCCCGGCCCTCTGCCAGGCAGGGACGCCGTTCCCCTTACCAGCGCTCTGCGTCCTCAGTGCCCCCGGCATCCTCGGCGTCCTCCTTCCGCCCTGCTGGGCCCGCGCGCTCCTTCCCTGCTGCTGGACTTAGGGCGCGCGCCCGCTCCCTCCCCCGCTCTTAAAGGAGCCGCGCGCATTTTCCAAATTAGTCTCCGGCCAATGCCGGAGGACTCCACCCTATATTAAGGGCTTCCTCCTTAATGGAGGTGCCCGAGCAATGTTGTTGTTGCACTGTATAACTCTGCTTCAGCCCTCAGCTCCTGGTTCCAGTTGCCTGCCTGTTACCTGTCTGTTTGCTGTCTGCCATCTGACTGCAGCCCTCCCCGGAGGTTCGGACTTCATCAGCAGTGATCACCGGCTACTCCAGAGACTCTTGCCTGCTCACTTGGGAGCGATCATCTGCCATCCGACTGCAGCTTTATCCGAAGGTTCGGACATCTCCAGCAGTGATCACCAGCTACTCCAGAGACTCCTGCCTGCTCGCTTGGGAGCGATCATCTGCCATCGGACTGCAGCCTACCAGGAGGCTCCAACATCTCAGGTCGTATAAGCCTGTCTATTCAGAAACTGTCCTGGTCACTTGCTGTGACAACCTGCCTGTCCAGAGACTGCCCTGGTCACTTGCCGTGACAACCTGCCTACCCAGAGACTGCCCTGGTCACTTGCTGTGACAACCTGCCTGCCCAGAGACTGCCCTGGTCACTTGCTGTGACAACCTGCCTGCCCAGAGACTGCCCTGGTCACTTGCCGTGACAACCTGCCTACCCAGAGACTGCCCTGGTCACTTGCCGTGACAACCTGCCTACCCAGAGACTGCCCTGGTCACTTGCCGTGACAACCTGCCTACCCAGAGACTGCCCTGGTCACTTGCCGTGACAACCTGCCTACCCAGAGACTGCCCTGGTCACTTCCCGTGAATTCCTGTCCGTATTCCCCGGGCGCCACCTGCTCTCTTACAAGTATACTGTCTTGTATAATAAAGCTCAGTGGTTTCACCTACCAGACCCGTTACAGTTTGCTCGGGCCATGGAACCCGGTGGCACCCAAACCCCTTCACTCCCGGAATTGTGTCATGAACTATCTCGCCAGATGTCGCAACAGGAGACCATCCTGGGTCACCTGCGGAACGTCAATTCCCGCCTGGACACTCTGAAATCATCACCAGCAACCACCGCTGGAGCCATGACTCACAATCCGGCAGCCTCGCTGCTTCCCAATTCCGTGGTTTCCATTCCCGGACCCCGACTTTCAGCTCCTCCTAGGTTTGGAGGCAACCCTGCTCTGGCTCGTGGTTTCATTAACCAGTGCACCCTGCATTTCGAACTCCTGGCATACCAGTTTAACTCTGACCGGGCCAAAATTGCCTTCATCATGTCCCATCTCACCGGAGAGGCTCTGGCCTGGCTTAATCCTCTCTGGGAGAGAGAAGATCCTCTGGTATCTGACCTGCCTGCTTTTCTCTCGGCCTTCCGGAAGGTATTCGACGAACCTAGACGGAAGACCTCCTCTGCATCATCTCTGTTGCATCTCCGTCAGGAGAGTCTCACTGTTGGTCAATATGCCATACGGTTCCATACTCTAGCCTCAGAGTTGGCTTGGGACAATAACGCCCTGATTTCGGTCTTCTGGGAGGGTCTGTCCGGCCGTATTAAAGATGAACTGGCCGGTCGGGACATTCCAAACTCCCTTGATGATTTAATAAATCTTGCCAATCGAATTGATCTACGGTTCCAGGAACGTGCCAAAGAGGTCACCCGTGAGAGAGGGTTTCCTCGTCTTGCACCCTCGTTTCAGAGACCTATAACCCCTTCCGTTTCTCCCCAGATGCACACTGCTGAGCCTATGCAGGTCGACCAGACCAAGATGGTCAAAGCCCGTCAGGACTCACGCCGTGCCGAGAGGAGTTGCTTTTACTGTGGCAGTAAGGAGCACTGGATCCGTACCTGTCCGGAGAGGTCGGGAAACACCTGTGTCTAGGTTCGCTCGGAGAGGTCCACCTAGACCAGAATAAATCCTCTTCATCTCTGCTGCTGTCTGTCTCTATTCTCATCGGTAAGAACCGTTACTTCGAACTGGCCCAACTTGATTCTGGAGCAGCTGGGAATCTTGTTTCACAGTCTCTAGTAGAGAAGTATCGCATTCCCACCAAACCTCTGGTTGAACCAGTATCTGTTGCTGCTGTGGATGGGGGTCTCCTACCTCGTCCCATCCAACTTATCACCGAAGCCATAACCCTGCAGGTGGGAATGTTGCATTCTGAGAGCATTCGCGTTTCATGTTTTACCTGGACTCTCTCATGCTTTCTTACTAGGTCTGCCCTGGCTCCAAAAACATGCACCCGTGCTCGACTGGCAGAATGGAGAGATTCTTCGCTGGGGACAGGACTGTCATAAAACGTGTCTGGTGCCTGTCCATCCCGTCCGTTCTTCTCCTACACCTGCTAATCTACCTGGACTCCCGATTCCATATTGGTCATTCGCTGATGTCTTTAATAAAAAGGAAGCAGAGACATTACCCCCGCATAGACCATATGATTGCCCGATCGACCTGCTACCCGGTACTACGCCTCCCCGTGGGCGTATTTACCCATTGTCCGCTGCAGAGACCAGGTCGATGTCAGAATATATCGAGGAGAATTTAGCGAAAGGATTCATCCGGAAATCTACCTCCCCCGCGGGAGCAGGTTTCTTTTTTGTAAAAAAAAAAAAAAAAAAAGACGGATCTCTCCGTCCCTGTATTGACTACAGAGGCCTAAATTTGATCACGGTGAAGAATAAGTACGCTCTTCCGCTCATTCCGGAGTTGTTTGATCGTCTTAGAGGGGCTAGAGTCTTCACTAAACTGGATCTTCGTGGAGCATACAACCTGGTTCGTATCCGTCGAGGAGATGAATGGAAGACGGCATTCAACACCCGGGATGGCCACTACGAGTATCTGGTTATGCCCTTTGGTCTCTGTAATGCTCCAGCAGTCTTTCAGGAGTTGGTCAATGACATCTTCCGGGACCTCCTCTACTCCTGCGTTGTGGTGTACCTTGACGACATCTTGGTCTTCTCTCCGGATCTCCAGTCTCACCGGAGGGATGTTCGTCAGGTTCTGCTCAGGCTCAGGCAGAATCACCTCTTCGCCAAATATGAGAAGTGCCTCTTTGAGCAGACCTCGCTTCCGTTTCTGGGCTACATTATCTCTCAGACAGGCCTACGAATGGATCCGGAGAAACTGTCTGCCATCGAGAAGTGGCCCCGACCAGAGGGGTTGAAGGCCATTCAGCGGTTCCTGGGATTCGCTAACTATTACCGTCTCTTCATACCGCACTTCTCTTCCAGGACTGCTCCAATCTCAGCGCTCACCCGCAAGGATGCTAACCCCAAACAGTGGACGCCCGAAGCAGAGGAGGCCTTTCTTTCCTTGAAACAAGCCTTCTCTTCCACTCCAGTGCTGCATCGCCCGGACGGCAACAAGCAGTTCTTCCTGGAGGTGGACGCTTCCTCTGCTGGAGCCGGAGCTGTACTTACTCAAAAATCTTCATCCGGGAAGATGGTTTCCTGTGGTTTCTTCTCCAAACTCTTCTCCTCCTCCGAGCGCAACTACTCCATAGGAGATCGAGAGTTATTGGCCATTAAGTTGGCATTGGAGGAGTGGCGTTACCTACTCGAGGGGGCTCTTCATCCGGTAATCATCTACACAGACCACAAAAATCTGTCTTACCTTCAGCATGCTCAGAGACTTAACCCTCGCCAAGCCCGGTGGTCCTTGTTTTTTGCCCGTTTTGATTTTCTTTTGCATTTTCGCCCGGCTGACAAAAACATCAAGGCGGATGCCTTGTCCCGGTCCTTCCTGGTGTCGGATCTCGAAGATGAGCCTAAACATATCATCGATCCCGCCAGAGTAATGCAGGTGGCTCCCGTGAGTCTAAATCGTCTCCCTCCTGGTAAGACGTTCGTATCAGAGACTGATCGGAAGAGAATTCTACATTGGGGTCATTCGTCTAAACTCGCTGGCCATGCTGGTCAGAAAAAGACCCTCCAACTCATTACCCGGCATTATTGGTGGCCTACCCTGCACAAAGATGTAATAGACTTTGTTTCTGCCTGTGTCTCCTGTGCCCGCAACAAAGTTCCGAGACACCTGCCTGCCGGCCGTCTTCTTCCGCTTCCTGTACCCGCTGCTCCCTGGCAACATATAGCCATGGACTTCATTACGGATCTCCCCGTCTCTGCTGGTTGTACGGTCATTTGGGTGGTCGCTGACTGCTTTTCCAAGATGGCTCACTTCATTCCTCTGCCAGGTCTTCCGTCTGCACCCGAGTTGGCTAAAGACTTTATCCGCCACATCTTCCGTCTCCATGGTTTGCCTCGTCACATTGTGTCGGATCGTGGGGTACAGTTCACCTCACGTTTCTGGAGAGCTACTTATAAGTTACTAGACGTCACCTTGGATTTCTCCTCCGCTTACCATCCACAGTCCAATGGACAAGTTGAGCGAATAAATCAGAATCTGACCAGCTATCTCCGACACTTCGTTAATGCTCATCATTCTGATTGGGTGGAGCTCCTGCCTTGGGCCGAATTCTCTTACAATAATCACGAGAGCGAATCGTCCACCAAGTCTCCGTTTTTTATAGTCTTCGGTCAGCACCCTCGGATTCCTGTCCCCGTTTCCATCTCTGTGGACAATCCAGCTGCGGAATCTCTGGTTAGAGAATTCTCCTCCATCTGGGAGAGTACCCGGTCCGCACTCATTCAGTCATCCGAGCGCATGAAAAGACATGCTGACAAGAAACGTCTGGATCCTCCTCAATTCCGTCCTGGGGACAAAGTCTGGCTTTCGTCCAAATATGTTCGGCTCAAAATTCCTTCCTACAAGTTAGGTCCTCGGTTTATCGGTCCTTTTGAGGTCATCAGGCAGATCAACCCAGTGTCCTATAAATTGAAACTCCCGGCCAATTTGCGAATTCCTAACTCTTTTCATGTGTCTCTCCTCAAACCTGTGGTACTTAACTCTTTTTTCAAGTCTACAGGTACACCTCCTGCTCCAGTGTCTGCTGATGATGAATTTGAGGTAGAGAACATTCTGGCCACAAAAAGGGTAGGAAGAAAGACTTATTTTTTGGTGGATTGGAAGGGGTTTGGTCCTGAGGAGAGAACCTGGGAGCCTCGGGAGAACATCCATGCCCCTCTCATCCTAGCTAAATTTCTTTCTGGCCTAAAGAGGGGGGGGCCTAGAGGGGGGGGTACTGTAGCGTCGGCGTCCCGGCCCTCTGCCAGGCAGGGACGCCGTTCCCCTTACCAGTGCTCTGCGTCCTCAGTGCCCCCGGCATCCTCGGCGTCCTCCTTCCGCCCTGCTGGGCCCGCGCGCTCCTTCCCTGCTGCTGGACTTAGGGCGCGCGCCCGCGCCCTCCCCCGCTCTTAAAGGAGCCGCGCGCATTTTCCAAATTAGACTCCGGCCAATGCCGGAGGACTCCACCCTATATTAAGGGCTTCCTCCTTAATGGAGGTGCCCTAGCAATGTTGTTGTTGCACTGTATAACTCTGCTTCAGTCCTCAGCTCCTGGTTCCAGTTGCCTGCCTGTTACTGTCTGTTTTGCTGTCTGCCATCTGACTGCAGCCCTCCCCGGAGGTTCGGACTTCATCAGCAGTGATCACCGGCTACTCCAAAGACTCTTGCCTGCTCACTTGGGAGCGATCATCTGCCATCCGACTGCAGCTTTATCCGAAGGTTCGGACATCTCCAGCAGTGATCACCGGCTACTCCAGAGACTCCTGCCTGCTCGCTTGGGAGCGATCATCTGCCATCGGACTGCAGCCTACCAGGAGGCTCCAACATCTCAGGTCGTATAAGCCTGTCTATTCAGAAACTGTCCTGGTCACTTGCTGTGACAACCTGCCTGTCCAGAGACTGCCCTGGTCACTTGCCGTGACAACCTGCCTACCCAGAGACTGCCCTGGTCACTTGCTGTGACAACCTGCCTGCCCAGAGACTGCCCTGGTCACTTGCTGTGACAACCTGCCTGCCCAGAGACTGCCCTGGTCACTTGCCGTGACAACCTGCCTACCCAGAGACTGCCCTGGTCACTTGCCGTGACAACCTGCCTACCCAGAGACTGCCCTGGTCACTTGCCGTGACAACCTGCCTACCCAGAGACTGCCCTGGTCACTTGCCGTGACAACCTGCCTACCCAGAGACTGCCCTGGTCACTTCCCGTGAATTCCTGTCCGTATTCCCCGGGCGCCACCTGCTCTCTTACAAGTATACTGTCTTGTATAATAAAGCTCAGTGGTTTCACCTACCAGACCCGTTACACAAATCTATAATTAGATTCGCCCTTTCTGGCACTTTGCCCGTCTATTCCCATTGCCCTGTAGCGGTGGCGAATGGGTTAATAAGGGGTTAAAGCCACCTTGTATTGAAAGGTGACCTTAAGCCAGGTTAATAATTGAGAGCTGTCAATTAGACAACTATCAATTATTAATTTTGAAACACTTACTAAACAAGAAAAAACTGGCATTTAAAATGAAGGATACTAAGAAACTGAAATTGATACAAAGGGACTTAAAGGGGAAAATTAAGAATGCCCGTGAGGCGTTCCGAATTAAATTAGAAAATAAATTGTCACAGAACAATTCCATGGAGGTGTGGTCGGGCATGAAACAGCTAACTGGGTTTAAGGCAAAGTCGGAGCATGGGGAAGTGGATCTTCCCTGGGCTAATGAAATGAATGAGTTTTTCAACAGATTCACCAGCACAAGCACAGTGTCATCAGAAATGGGGGATGGATCTGGGAAAAGATCTGCAGCATTGACATTGGGGGATAAGCTGCCTGCTTTCACTGTCTCCCAAAGCGACGTGAGAAGACAGTTTAGCAGACTTGTTATTGGCAAAGCAGCTGGGCCTGATGGCCTCAGCCCACGTGTCCTCAGAGCATGTGCCAACCAACTGTGTACTGTCTTCCAGCACCTGTTTAACTGGAGCCTTCAATCACAGGGGGTACCAGAACTGTGGAAGACCACCTGCCTGGTGCCAGTTCCTAAGACCACTTTTCCAACTTCCCTACAAGACTATCGTCCAGTGGCCTTAACATCGCATGCTATGAAGTCCTTGGAGAGAATAATACTCGCCTACTTGTGCCCGAGGGTGAGGGCCTACACTGACCCCCTGCAGTTTGCGTACCAGCAGAGATTGGGGGTGGATGATGCTGTAGCGTCTCTGCTACATACAATGCATTCGTTCTTGGACAATGATGGAACTGCAGTGCGCGCTATGTTCTTTGACTTCTCTAGTGCTTTCAATACCCTACAGCCGCTCTTACTACGTAATAAGTTGACTGCTATGGCGGTAGATGAGGGGATGGTGAACTGGATAAATGACTACCTGACAGACAGGCCGCAGTTTGTAAGGATGGGGGAGGTGGTATCTGGCAGTGTACGGAGCAGTGTGGGAGCCCCTCAGGGTACAGTGCTGTCACCCTTCCTCTTCTCATTGTATACAGCTGACTTTCAGTATAAATCTGATTTTTGTCACCTCCAAAAATTTTCAGATGACTCCGTGATTGTAGGGGGCATTGTGGGGGGCCGGGGGAGGAGGAATACAGAAGGGTGGTTTCTGACTTTGTGGATTGGTGTCAGACTAACTGTCTAGAACTAAATGTAAAGAAAACCAAGGAGATGGTGGTGAGTTATAGAAGGAAAAAGGAGGATTACATACCAATCACCATTGCTGGCCAGGAGGTTGAGATTGTTGAGAGCTACAAATATTTGGGGGTTCACCTTGACAGTAAACTCGATTGGAGGTGTCATACAGAAAAGGTTTACAAGAAGGGAATGAGCAGACTGTACTTTCTGCGGAAGCTCAGGTCGTTCAATGTGTGCAGTAAAATGCTGGAGATGTTCTACCAGTCCGTTGTAGCAAGCGCCATCTTTTTTGCTATCATTTGCTGGGGCAGTAGTGTGCGAGTAGCTGACGCTAATAAACTCAACAAACTTATCAAGAAGGCAAGCGCAGCTGTTGGCCTCCATCTTGACTCTTTTGAGGAGGTATTGGAGGATAGAATTCAGAAGAAGTGTAGGGCAATAATGAACAATAATACACACCCACTATACGAGCTGTTCTTGAATCAGAAGAGCACATTCAGCAGCCGTCTAATCCTACTAAGGTGCAAGAAGGAGAAATTCAGGAAATCGTTTGTACCTACTGCTATGGGGATGTATAATAATTTCCTAAGGGTGGCAGAAAAATAATGACTGATGGCTGGTGTACTAATGTCAATTAACATTATCTTATATACACCTGAACTACCCACTTTTATTTATTATGTAATGTTGGTACACCTGTGCAAGATTTGTGTCCTAATATTTTATGTACTGCTGTTTGTATTGCTGCTGTAATACTGTAATTTCCCCCCGGGATCAATAAAGTGTATCGTATCGTATCGTAATCCTATTGTATGATAGAAAAATCAAACACACACAGTTTAATAAAAAAGAAGTTTAATTAAATAATCACACAGTTTTTGACCATATTTTATTTTCCTGCTAAAACCATTTCCTGTAATAAAAATAAAATAAAAAAGCTAAATTATTCTTACCAATCCGATGCACAGTCAGGTCCCACGCTGTAATCCATCAGAAAGGGTTAACAGGTTACAGTTATTAGCAGAGAGCTAAATGCTGTCTGCTAGCTGTAACACCCTGAATGAATAACTTCCTCTCCCAGCGAAAGGAGAGGAAGAGATTAATGAATGGAGCTTAATTGATTTATTGCCACTTTCACTTCAGTGACCTGACCTAAAGTGAAAGTGGGACACAATCAATTAAGCTTCATTCATTAATCACATCCTCTCCTGTCGGCAGGAGATAAGCTCATTCATTCAGGAGCTTTCAGCTGAGCACGCAGGATTACTTGCGCTGCTTAGCTGATTGCTAGTTAACCCTTTGTGAAGGATTACATCGTGGGACGTGACAGATCGCCAGATAGGTAAGAATAATGTTGTTTTATTATTTTTTCTTTATTATAGAAGATCAAGGGCTTCGCAGGGATTAAGAGTTTAATAAAAGATGGTCAAAAAAATGTGTTTTTATTTCATTAAAATTATTGATTCTTAAAGTGTGTGTGATTTTTTTTATTTCCTTCAATAGGATTAATAATTGATAGTTGTCTAATTGACAGCTCTCAATTATTAACCTGGCTTAAAGTGACCTTTCAATAGCAAGGTGGCTTTAACCCCTTATTAACCCATTCGCCACGCTAGAAGGCAATGGGAATAGACGGGCAAAGTGCCAGAAAGGGCGAATCTAATTAGAGATTTGCCCTTTCTGGGTGTCTGGGGGCAGATGTTAGTAGCCAGGGGGGGCACAAAAAAAATGTACCCTCCCTAGGCTATTATTATCTGCCCCCACTCGCTTGCTTTGTCTGTCTGGTGGAGAAAATACACCGGAAGCCCACGCATTTTTTTTCAACGAATTTACACCTTTAATTAACCCCTACATGTCTGAAATTTTGCACACATACACTTATGTAATTGTAAGTTAAAACCATATATCAAAATACATGAAATGACATGATTAACTGTGTCTAAACAATGTATTACCGTATATACTCGTGTATAAGCCGAGATTTTCAGCACCTTTTTTCGTGCTGAAAATGCCCCCTCGGCTTATACACGAGTCATAGGGCAGAAACCAGCGGGGGAGGGGATGCCGCGGCAGGAGCCGGTGGCTGGGATCATACTCACCCCTCCCCGTGCCATCGCTGAGCGTCCCTGCAATCCTGCGTTCTCCCCGTCTTCCTGCAGCTCTTCAGCACTGAGCGGTGACGTAATACCCGCTCATTAAGGTCATGTAATATGGACGCGACGCCACTCCCATGGGCGTCGCCTCCATATTCATGGCCTTAATGAACGGTATTACATCACCGCTCAGTGCTGGAGAGAGCTGCAGGAAGACGGGGAGAGCTGCAGGATTGCAGGGACGCTCAGCGATGGCACGGGGAGGGGTGAGTATGATGGAGGAGAGGACAAGGAGCACGGAACAGGACGGGGGGGGAGAACGGTGGACGGGGGAAGCATAGAGGAGGACGGGGGAAGCTGGAGCAGGACGGGGAAGCATGGAGGAGGACAGGGGAGAACGGAGGACGGGGAAGCATGGAACAGGACGGGGGGGAGATCGGTGGACGGGGGAAGCATAGAGGAGGACGGGGGAAGCATAGAGGAGGACACGGAGGACGGGGGAAGCATGGAGCAGGACGGGGGGGAGATCGGTGGACGGGGAAGCGTGGAGGAGGACGGGGGAAGCATGGAGCAGGACAGGGGAGGATGAAGGGCACAGCGGAGGACGGAGCAGGAGGGGGAGAGTACAGAGGAGAATGGGGGAGCACAGAGCTGGATGGGGGAGCAAGGAGCAGGACGGGGGCAGCACAGAGCAGGAGGACAGTTTATACACCCGGCTTATACATGAGTCAATAATTTTTCCCAGTTTTTTGTGGCAAAATTAGGGGGTCGGCTTATACACGGGTCAGCTTATACACGAGTATATACGGTATTTCATGTCGGCTTTTGTGATTTCACAAAAGCCGGCAATTGAATTAGCAGCTATTATACTATGTAGAAGTGTATGAACTATAAATATATGTATATATATATATGTCACAATATTATATATATATATATATATATATATATGTATTCTATGTGTGTATATGTATTGTTTTCTATTCTTTATTAAAGCTGTCAGTGTGATTTTACAGTATAGCCAGGGATGAATTAGCGGCTATTATACTATGTAGAAGTGTATGACCTATATATATATTATATATATATATATATATATATATATATATATAATTATTTGCTTTTTGTGTACATTTTTTTTACAATGTGATTTTTACATGACTTTTTACATAGAGATAACTGCTCTATGTAAAACTTCATGTTAAAATTGCATTGCATACAGATGGAAAACTGATGGAAAACGCATGGTGTGATTTAAAATCGCATCAAAATCACATGCCTTTTTACAACAAATGTACCGTTTTTTTCCTGCAGAAAACGGACCGATTTTTTTCCAGCCAGTGAGTATGAGCCCAAAGGGTTAATGTTTACTGCAGGGACCGCAGCTAATGCTGCAGCCTCACAGTAAACCCCCGAATGAATGAGCTCCTCTCCTGGCTGACAGGAGAGGAAGTGGAAAGCTTAATTGATTGCTTTCCACTTTCACTTCAGGTCAGCCAGGGACACCATCAGTGACGTCAGAGGGAACTGATTAACAAAAATAGGGGTTCCCTTCGAAAAAAAAATGGCGTGGGGTCCCCCCTATTTTTGTTAACCAGCCTGATGAATCAGACTGCTGAGGCATGGTATTTAAGGCTGTTAAGGAGCCAATATCCATGGACCTTGCCAGCAGCATCGGACTGGAGTACCTTGGGCCCACCAGAGAAAAATTATTCTTGAGGCCCACCATCATACTTCCCAACCTTTGAAGAAGGGAAAGAGGGACAAAGGCTGTGGCACGCTGTGCCTGCTGCAGCAAATTTTAGGCCATGCCACGTTGCACCACAGACTGTCCAGGAGTTGGTGGATGCTTTAGTCCAGGTGTGGGAGGAGATCCCTCAGGAGACCATCCGTCGCGCTCATCAGGAGCATGCCCAGAAGTTGTAGGGAGGTCATACAGCATACCTCCCAACTTTTGAAGACAGGAAAGAGGGTTAAAGGCTGCGGCGCGCGTAGCGTGCAGCCGCAAATTTTAGGCCACGCCCCGACCACACCCATTTCACAACTAATCACACCCATATCCTCGCCCCAACTGTACCCATTTAGCACTGCTGATCACACTGACTGGTAATGAGGGCACAGTGGCTGGCATTATGGGCACAGTGGTTGGTACTGAGGAAAAGAAAGAAAGAGCAGCGAGAGAGAAAGAAAGGAGAGAGAGAGAAAGAACAAACAGAAAGAAAGAGAGGAAAGAAAGAAAAGAGAGAGAGAAAGAAAGAACAGAGAGAAAAAAGAACAGAGAGCGGGAAAGAAAGAACAGAGAAAGAGAGAACAGAGAGAGAAAGAAAGAACAGAGAGCGAGAAAGACTAGAAAGAGAAAGAAAGACTAGAGAGAGAGCCAGAGGGTAGCTAGGGTTTTGGTTTAGTGGGGGCGAAACTTCTGAGTGGGCCCCTAACCAGAGAACCTCCGCAAATGACCACGCTGTTGCCAAAAATAATCTATATATAAAAAGACCAATATTGATATCACCACCATATGGTCAGTGGTAAATAATACCAGTCCTACAGAACATATAATAGATTACAGCACAGTTATAGATAATGACTTACCGCTGATGTTCTTTCTAATGGAATTGTTCACTTTTCATGTCTTTTCCATCTGGCCCAGACCGACATGACGACTTCTCCAGCCAGGACTCGACTGCAGAGATTACAACAAAGACACATTTCACTTCTCATATTTTTAGCACTGTCACGGTCACCAATTGGACTATTCTCAACCTGCACAAACTCCTCATCCTGCTGATACCCCAATATTGAGCCGCTGCTGCCATATGTGTCCCTATTTCTGCACCTGATACCCCAATACTGAGCCGCTGCTGCCGTATGTGTCCCTATTACTGCACCTGATACCCCAATACTGAGCTGCTGCTGCCGTATGTGTCCCTATTACTGCACCTGCTGTGTGGTTCTGTGTGACCTCTAAATTCTAAAGCACCCCTCTAGAATATAGTAATGCCGGGTGCAAGTGCCCTAGAAAACAGTGCCCACATTTTGTCCCCTAGACTGTAATAATGCAATAATGCCCTGTGTGCCCCTTTGACAGTCACAGTAACCCGAGTTCCCCTATAACAATAAGTGTCCACTTTACATTTAATAATGTCCCAAGTCTCCCCTGTACATCTCCCCTATACACAGAATAATGCCCCTCACTGGATATATACTGACCCCTTAATGTCCCCAAACTATTTAATGGGTCCAACACTGTATGATGGCCCCTAGATAGCATCCATACAGCATAATACACCAGATAGTCCTCAATATAGTATAATGCACCCCCATAGGCAGCCTCTATATTATAATAAACCCCCATAGGCAGAGTCTATAATATAATGCACCACCATAGGCAGCCGCTATATTATAATGCACCCCATAGGCAGCCTCTGTAGTATAATGCATCCCCATAGGGAGTCTCTGTAGTATAATGCACCCCCATATTGAGCCTCTGTAGTATAATGCAGCCCCCATATACAGCTTCTGTAGTATAATGCAGCCCCATATACAGCCTCTGTAGTATAATGCACCCCCATATACAGCCTCTGTAGTATAATGCACCCCCATTAAAAAAAAATAAAACAATACTCACCTCCCGGCTCCTGTGCTGCTCACTGTTCTCCCTCTCAGCGTCTGACAGCGGGCGCCGGCAGGTGACGTCATCGCACCAGCTGTCAGACGCTGAGAGGGGGATTATGGGAGAGAAGGAGCGCTCGCTCCTTCTCTCTCTATGCGGTCAGCTGTATCGGCTGGATGACGATGACGGGTGGGGGGCCCACTGCTGGCACCGGGCCCCCCCACCGCCTGTTCAGGCCCCATAGCGGCCGGCAGCAGAGCAGGGAGAGCGATTCTCCCTGCTCTGCCGCAGGATGTAACTGTATCGGCCTGGGGCCCACCGGAGGTTTCTCCGGTGTCCCGGTGGCTCAGTCCGACCCTGCTTGCCAGCCTGATAATACCAGGCCACAGCAGTCTGCTTATCTTGGCTGGTTAACAAAACTAGGGGATCCCCTCGAAAAAAATTGGCGTGGGTTCCCCCCTATTTTTGTTAACCAGCCGGATGAAGCAGACTGCTGAGGCCTGGATTTTCAGGCTGTTAAGGAGCCAAGATCCATGAATCTTGCCAGCCTGATAATACCAGGCCACAGCAGTCTGCATATCTTGGCTGGTTAACAAAAATAGGGGATCCCCTCGAAAAAAATTGGCGTGGGGTCCCCCCTATTTTTGTTAACCAGCCAGATGAAGCAGACTGCTGAGGCCTGGATTTTCAGGCTGGTAAGGATCCAATATCCATGGACCTTGCAAGCCTGATAATACCAGTCCACAGCAGTCTGCTTAGCTTGGCTGGTTAACAAAAATAGGGGATCCCCTCGAAAAAAAAATGGCGTGGGGATCCCCCTATTTTTGTTAACCAGCCAAGTAAAATGCAGACTGCTGCGGCCTGGTATTAAAAGACTGTCAAGGCCCATGGATTTTGGCCCTCAACAGCCTGATAATACCAGGCTACAGCAGCCCCACATTTGGCGCATCAAAAGATGTGCCAATTGTGGCACTTTACCCTGCTCTTCCCACTTGCCCTGTAGCGGTGGCAAGTGGGGTAATAAGGGGTTAATGTCACCGTTGATTGCACGGTGACAATAAGCCCGGTTAATAATGGAGAGGCATCAATAAGACACCGATCCATTATTAATCCCAAAGTTTTTAAATGTTTAAAAAAAAGACACAGCAAGAAAAAAGTATTTTAATGAAATAAAAAAGACAACACAGTTTTCATTAATTTTATTATACTCTCATTCCTGCGACGCCATCGATCTCCTGTAAAAAAAGAAAAAAAACAAACCAACAGTATACCACCTGTCCGACGCAGTCCATAGTAACGAGTGTCCCACGACGATCCAGCTCTGCTACATCGGAATCTCAGGCAGCGCCTGTCATCCCGACGCAGCACAGCTGATTACCTGCTTCCCTGGCGGTGACGTCATCGGACTGCTTTACGGCCGCGATTACCCGGCAGTCACTGCAGTTATCGCAAGAAACTGCATATGACCGCCAGGGAGAAGATGATGGCGGCCATCAAGCAGTCCAGGACGTGACCGCCGGAGATCTTCTGCCAGGTAAGTGCCGCTGACTCCTGACAGACCCGACCGACGGACACTGACAGTGACGGGACAATTACGATTCCGGTATCCGATATGACGAAAATATCGGTACTCGGAATCGGAATTCCGATACAGCGAATATCGGCCGATACCCGATATTTGCAGTATCGGAATGCTCAACACTAATTAGAAGTGTCCAGCTGTGTACAGTGTTTGGGAAATTTTAAATCTCCGTATATTTTGCCAGAGTCAGACACTCACTCTCACAGGCTCAGTATTGATCACACCAGAATATAAAAAGTAGAAAAGGGGTAATGTATTACAAGCGGACAGCTGTATACAGGGTTGGGGAAATTGTAAATCTCCGTATATTTTGCCAAAGTCAGACACTTGCTCTCACAGGCTCAGTATTGATCACACCAGAATATAAAAAGTAGAAAAAGGGTAATGTTTTAGAAGAGGACAGCTGAAAACAGGGTTGGGGAGATTGTAAATCTCCGTATATTTTGCCAGAGTCAGACACTGGCTGTCACAAGCTCAGTATTGATCACACCACAATATAAAAAGTAGAAAAAGGGTAATGTATTACAAGCGGACAGCTGTATACAGGTTTGGGGAAATTGTAAATCTCCGTATATTTTGCCAGAGTCAGACACTGGCTTTCACAGGCTCAGTATTGATCACACCAGAATATAAAAAGTAGAAAAAGGGTAATGTATTACAAGCGGACAGCTGTATACAGGGTTGGGGAAATTGTAAATTTCCGTATATTTTGCCAGAGTCAGACACTGGCTCTCACAGGCTCAGTATTGATCACACCAGGAGGTGGAGAAGTTCCTCCCTTTCCTTTTTAAGTGTTTTTTTCAGCCTGCATACTTGTGGCTGCGGCTACTCATAGCTTTTTACTTGGCTTGTCTTATAGCTTGCTATCAAGTATGTCATCTCAGGATTCTGCCGGCTATGCCTCTGGCGGCGGAAAAGCGACCTCCAAAAGACATCACCTGGAGTGTGCTTCTTGCGGTCTACCCATCCCGGATGTTTGGTCTGGAACCATGTGCAATATCTGCATTCCCAGTATGGATGAACCCACGACTAGAGATGTAAAAGACCTAATAGGTGGGTAAAAGACCTAATAGGTGGCTCCGCAAGGTCTAATCCCTTACCTTCCAAGGCTAAGAAATGTGCCCGACGTTCCCCTCTCCTTAAGGAAATAACTCCCAGTCTGAGGACCTTATGTTCATTGATGAGATCAGATCTTCATCATCAGATTCTGAAGAAGAATTGTCTAAGAAAACCTACTTTCCAGCTGAAAAGTCAAGAAGGCTTATTAAAGCTGTGCAGAAGGAATGTCACCCGTTGGAGCTGCCTACCACCTCTAAAGTGCCTAGGGCTTTTACTGTGGATGATAAGGTCATGGACCTTGTGAAGGGTGAATGGCAAAGACCAGAGAAGGCACCGCTTCAATCTAAATGGTTTAAAATGCTCTACCACCTGTATGAGTCTCAGTCTAAGGACTGGGCGTCTCCCCCTAAGGTGGATACAGCAATCGCTAGATTGTCCAGAAAAACTATTGTTCATTCCTTGTGCTGCAAGTCTTAAAGGTCCTATGGACCGGAGAATTGAGGTCTCCTTGAAGAGAGCTTATTCCTCGGCAGTTGCACAGTCCTCTGTTGGGATCTCAGCCCATGAAACTTCTAGGGCCCTCAGACGGTGGCTAGCCAGACTGGAAGAGGATATTGAGTCCGGGTCTACAGTCAGGATCTACTTAAGGGGTTTAAGCATATGAACCTAGCTGTGGATTTCCTGTGCGATGCTTAGGAACAGATGATAAAGTCGGTGGCTAGGACCATGGGTCTGTCCACTGTAGGGAAGAGAGCGTTGTGTCTTAAGCCGTGGTCAGGTGACGTACCTTCCAAATACCATATATGTAATCAGGAATATTCTCCAGGAAGGTTGTTCGGCCAGAAGTTGGATTCAATTATGGAGGACCTAGCCGATAACAAAGGCAAGTCACTTCCTCAAAGATGGTCCTTTCATGGCTTCGCCTCGTCCCATTGGGATCAACTCTGTACTTCACCCTCTAGATTTAGAGAAAGATATAAGTATGGTGGAAGAAGAGGGGAAACCGCATCTTCCTGTCGGGGAGCGTATAGGAATCCCAGAGCAACCCAAAAAGATTTTTGATGCCAAAAAGTTACCATGGGGGGAAGGTTGACACTTTTCTTGCAAAACTGGAAAGATTTAATAAAGGACACCATGGTGATCAAAATTACAGAAAATGGTTATATGATTCCTTTCATTTCTTACCCCCAAGAAAGATATTCAGTGTCAGTACTCTTCCTCCCTCCAGGCAGAAAATTCTAGAGAAAGAGATACAAAATTTAATTCTTCTATCAGTATTGGAACCTGCTCCAACATCCCAGGTTGGAAGAGGCGTATACTTTCCTGTCTTTCTGGTTCCAAAACCATCAGGCAAGTGGCGTCTGATAATCGATCTACGGTACCTAAATCGGTTCATGTAAAAGGAAAGGTTCAGGATTTAAACTATCAGGTCCATCAGATTCATTCTGGAGAGAGGCGATCTTATGGCATCCATAGATATGAAGGATGCATATTTTCATATACCGATTTTTCCCTCACACAGAAGATACTTAAGAATCGCAGTCACCCTCAATGGAAACTTTCGACACTTCCAGTTCAGGGTTCTTCCCTTTGGGATAACCACCGCACCCTATGTCTTCACCAAGGTGGTATTGACGATGATGTCCAGGCTCCTTATTCAGGGAATATGAATAATTCCATATCTGGACAATTGGCTGATTCTTGCAGCATCCTGCCCTCTCTATTTGGAGCACCTACACAGATGCCTCAGGAACAGGTTGGTGAGCCCACTTAGGAAGCAGTACCATCGCTGGAGCTTGGTTCAGTACCGAATTCCTCCTGGCTTCCAATGTTACAGAGCTAAGAGCCATTTACCTTGCTCTTCAAAACTTCACAGATTCCTTGAGAAGTCAAGCGGTGATGGTCCGCACTGACAACATGGCCTGTGTGTGCTGCATAAACAAGCAGGGCGGCACAAGATCTCCCCCTATCATTGCAGATGTGGTGTTAGGCATCGGGTGATGGCGGGATCCGAACCTGGATCCATGGAGTCTGTGGTCTCCCATACAGACCCAGCCGAGGCAGATGCTGCTCAACTTCGCCGTCGATCCCAATGCCTAGCCAATACCCGAGAGGCACAAGTAGTTACCCGGGTCTTTGTTCATAGTAGCCTTAAACCTAGGTTACAGAACAGGAAAAGGCTGTTGTAAGCCTAAGTCCAGAAAAGTTTGCACTGAGCATGTCCGTGACATGGCAAGCCATGATTGGTGGTTGATGTCAGCTGATCCTCTGACCTGGCACAGCCTGATTGGTCACGGATGACATCACCGATGATGCGATTAACGAGATGGCTGAGGGTAGAGCTTAGCCCTCAAATAGCTTGTCTGTCCGCGGCGCAGTGTGGTCAGTTCATACTATAGGTAGTGCTCATGTGTGATGTACCAGAATCTGGGCTCCACATGCTCTCTAGCTTTCACTCTCCGCCGTCTCCGGGACCTGCCGATGACAGAGTCAGCTCGGCTTATTAGCTCAGGTCCTTTAGGCAGGTTAATGCATGCTATGCTGGTAGCCAATGTGGCGCAGTCTTGCTCCGAATAGAGGGTAGCTATCCACCCTGAGCAGACTGCGGGGCGCGTAACCTGTAGCTAATGTGGTGCAGTTTTGCTACGAATATAGAGTAGCTATACACCCTGAGCAGACTGTGGGGCGCTTAACCTGGGCATCGCCTGCCAAGCTGAACAGAGAGTTGCTCAGTCCGTTCTCACGCCGGCTGGTAGCACGTATGCCTGGCGTTAGTCGCACGCACTTCCCAGCGGCTGGCACGTAGCTTCTGTGCAGTCAACAGGGCTACATCTATACCAGCTTGCAGCACATGGTGCAAACCTATTATCTGGCAAGTGGCTTCTGTGCCATTAACAGGGCTACATCTACGCCAGTCAATAGCACATCTCCCGTGACGTTAACGGAGATAGTGCCAATTCTACATCTCCCCTGGTGTGAAGTAACACAGGCAAGATCTAATGTTAGATTTCTGTTGTCAGTTTGACCCTCATACTCTAGGGGTGTTCGGCAGCAGTGTCTATAAACTGCATCGCGGACCCCGTGTTCAGCTGCAATCCATTATACAATAAAGTTGTTGCAACCGAGCGCATAACAGGTGGCTTGAATTTTCCAGTGGGCAGAGTCAACAGTAACCAGGTTATCGGCTACTCATATCCAAGGGAAGCAGAATGTCCTCGCCGACAGACTCAGTCGGAATCTATTTTTTCCGGGAGAATAGTCACTGAATCCGGAGGTGTTCAGACTGATTTCATTAAGGTGGGGTCACCCAGAAATTGACCTGATTGCGACCAGGTCAGAATGCCAAGACTGTGAATTTCTTCTCCTTATATCTGGAGGACAACCCAATGGCAGTAGAAGCCATGACAATTAAGTGGAGTTTCAGACTGGCTTATATTTATCCACCAACTTCCATGATTCCAAGAGTGTTGATGAAGATCAGGCAGGAACAAGTGTCTGTCATAGCCATCCTACTGTTCTGGCCAAAGAGATCGTGGTTCACTCTACTCATGACAATGAGCCAGGGTCAGTTCTGGAAGCTTCCCCTCCAACAGAACCTGATTTCTCAGGGGCCGATTCTGTGTCAGACCCTGACAGCTCTCAATCTGACAGCTTGGAGGTTGACCGCCCCTTATTGAAAACTAAAGGTTTTCCAAATAGGGTGTTGGATACGCTAGCTGATTCTAGTAGTGATGTAACCAACAGGTCCTACGCACGGATAAAGAAAATCTTTTCCTCTTGGTGCTCAATGAGATCAATCAACCCTGAGGAACCTTTGAGCCGCCCTCCCAGGGCCATGGGGGTACTCGGATCCGAGCCCATTTACTCCTATGGGGGATGTCACGGCAACACAGCTCAGTCCGTGGCCCTGGGCGCTCACCCTTAATGTGGGATATTTACAGGGGAATAAATGTTATGATTTGGAAACTGAGGAGAGGAGGCAAAAAACCCTACAAAATACCAACACTACTAAATTGCAAAAACACCTGAGATCACACGACCTCTACCACCTAAATTAGTTCTCTGGTGTCACAAAACTAAGCCGCAGCAACTGAAAAAACTGGAAAAGGCAAATGAACAAATAACAGTGGCTCAGATAAACTGAGAGGAGCACAAGCCCCCGGAGGGGACCTGGCTAACCTCCACAGAAGTCCAGGGGACAATGCAAAAAGCAAGCACAAAAAATAAAAACAGAAAAATCTTATCTGATAGCAGAAGATGCAGGCAAGACTCAGCAAACTTCCAAGAGAACCAGGAACCACAGTTTAGACAAGAACAATTGATCACCGGCAACCCTGATGGGAGGGAACCTCCCTTATATAAGACCAGTCTGTAACTCCTGATTGCCAATTTCACAATCTTCATTGAATGGTTCAGCACTGTTTGTAACCACCAGAGGGAGCCTCTGCTCAGAATTCATTTCTAACACATTCATAACAAATAAATGTTGGTATGGGGATTCATGACGCCACCTGTAGTACCTGGTCAGGGTGACCAGCGCTGCGGTGCAGATCCACTGAAGGGTTGGTGTTGTGCAGCTATAGGTGTTAGGCCTCCCACAGGTGAGGCTGAGTACATCAGGGCAGGTAGATGTGGAGGGATGCAGGACGGAAGGGAACCCAGCAGTTAGGGGTAAGAAGAGGGACACACACACAAGTCACTTTGGTACCTTTACTGAAGATGTTGCAGGCACATCCCGGGGCACTGTAGGGTGAAGGGTGCACATCCAGATTCTCCCACTGAGTAGGTGTGTGGCCTCCTGTTCCTTGCCTTTCTGTATGAAGTCCTGGCCTGCATGTAGCTGGGCCTAACTTAGTCTCCCTCCTGCACCTGGCTGACCTTGTGGTTGGACCTTTTCTTGAAGTACACAGTCCCTGCATGCAGTGCACTGCCAGCCTGACTCCATCTTCCTGGCCCGGTTACGTATCAGCTCTGTGGTGCTCCTGGGACCTGTAGTCCTCCAGGAACTCTGGTGTTCTCCTAATGGGTCGTGGAGATCCCTATAGGCTCAGACCCCGGCGTCCGGTAAATACTTGTTGAGGTGAGCTGTAAGGCTCCTCTGCCTCCTTTTACTACTCTTTCCACTTGCCTTTGGCCTACTCGGGCCCTCACACAATTACACACACTGGCAATTGGTGGGCTGCCTCTTCTGCCGATCTCAGAGCGTCGGCACGCTCCTGGCTCTCAACTTGAGCTATGGAGTCGCTCACTGTAAACTCCTCTCTGCTCTGCAGGCTTGTCTTGTCCGAGCTCTGACTAGACTGGATTGGACTAGACTCCACTCTACTAGACTCCACTAAACTGAACTGAAATGAACTGCACTGCAGGCTGCAGACTTCAGACTGACTGCTCTTTCCTGTCTTCACCCTCCTTTTATATGCCTATCCGGCTCCCTCTGGTGGTCTTAGGGGATGGGTGAAGGTGTATGTATGTATTAGGACCTCTAGTGGATAAATCTTTTAGTGCACCCTTCCAGGAGATGTGGGAATCCTAGCGCAGCTGGGGTTCCACATTCCCCCTAGTACAACTCAGCACTCCCGGGCTGAAAGACATTTTACAAAACAAAAACATTAAACACTAGGTAAACTATATCTTCCCTCTACGGGAGGTGAGGCACTTGAACTGATGCATAGACAAATAAATAACTATATACATAGGTAGATGGTAAAAACAATTAGTGGATGAGCAACCAAAAAGTCCGAGTCTCTTTTGGAAAGATTGCTCAAAGGGTAAAGGAAAAACAAGTAAACATTGTCCATTTCACCTGAATTGGCTTTAAAAGCAAAAGACAAATTAGTAAGCAACTGGGTAAGGCATAATAGAAATAACAATATATTACAATTATGTACAATACCTCTAGGGTAACTATCTACTGTTATTAGGAGGTTGCCTAGTCTTTATACCTTGCAGGGAGTTGTCCTTTCGTACTACGGGTCGACTTACGTAGTGCGGGGGTATGCGTGGTGTCAGTGTCCCTGTCTGTTCTACGTGCTGGTAGGTTATAGAATTGCCTTAATCTCTCTAGAGGACTGGCAAGTATACTCTGGGCTGGGTTATCCGGTTCTGTCTCTGCAGGGGATCCTTCTTCCTGAGATTCTGCTTCTTGGGATTCTACTGGAGCAGGTTCCTCTGGAACTGACTCTACGGCGGCAACAGGCTTAACTTGCTGTAGATGTTCTTCTTGTTGTTGATAGAATTGGAGTACAGGGATGATCACGACTTCTCCGATTCTAGGCCAATCCGCTGGAAAATCTCCTAATTCCGTATGTATTACCTTTTCTTCAGGTTCCTCTGAAGGGCTGAAAGGCACTTCTTCTTGGGGCTTTAGCAGATCTGGACACAACTTTAGGTGATCTCTAGATACAGTTGTAGTCGTTCTTCCTCCATCTTTACTGATTAGACATGTTTTCTGGTTATCAAACCTTGAATTCAACACAGTGTAGGGTTCTCTCTCCCATTGATCATCGAGTTTGTGCATCCTTCTCTTTCTTTTTAGCACAACTTCACCAGGTGTGAAAGGTTCTGCTGGCGCACACTTGTTGTAGCGAGTCTCTTGTTTATCTCTTACCCTAGTGAGACTGTCTTCAACAAAGGCATGTACTTTTCTGTACTGCTCCTGTCTGGTCGTATCCCAGTCTTCAGTAGTCACATCCACTTCTGGTTCTACAACACCAAGCTCTAGATCTATGGGCAGCTTTCCTGGTCTTGCCCGCATGAGGTAAGCTGGGGTGCAATTGGTGGAACTCACAGGTATGTGATTGTACAGATCTACCAAATCAGGTAGTAGGTTTGGCCACTGATTTCTCTCCTCAAGTGGTAAGGTCTTCAGCAGGTCAATGACGATGTGATTCATCTTTTCACAGAGACCACTGGTTTGTGGGTGGTACGGTGTGGTTCTTATCTTCTTACATCCGTACAGATGGCAGAACTCTTTGAACAATTTGGCCTCAAAGACTGAGCCTTGATCAGTTAGCACCTGCTCAGGATATCCATGTGGTCTGCAGAAATACGCTTGGAACGTCTTTGCTGCTGTCTCTGCCATCAGATCTTTGACAGGGGCGACCACCAGGAACCTGGAGTAGTGATCCACCATGGTCAGGGCATAGGAGTATCCCGACCAGCTGGGTGACAACTTGACATGGTCCAGGGCCACGATCTCTAAGGGTCGAGTCATCTTTGATGGGTTGTAGGGTTGCCTTTTGACTGCCGTAGTCTTTTCTTCTGAGGCCACAGGGTCCACAGTTCTGGCACCACCTCTCAATGGAGCTGCGCATTCCCACCCAGTAGAAATGACACTTCAACAGGGTCTCCAGCTTCTTCCAGCCAAAGTGCTCTGCTTGATCGTGGTAGGCTTCCAACACCATCTGGATGTCTGCTCTGGGGACTACTATCTGCCAAACCGTCCAAATCGTCTCGTGGGTTTTTGGATTGACGTACCTCCGGCACAGCTTCTCACGATAGATAAACAGCCGGCTTCTCTCATTCCACAGCTGCTTTGCTTGTGGAGATGCATCCTTCTCCAAGGAGGAACCTTCCTGAGTTATCAGCTCCTTGATACGGCTAACAACTGGATCACTGTTCTGAGTCTCCTTCCAGCTGTGGTGATGTAAAGGATTTAACGTCTTACCACGCTGCTTCCTGCAGGCTCATTGCTCATGGATCATCCCATTCCTGTGAAAGGCAGGTAGTTCAATCTCTTCCAGGTCATCCACTTCTTCTTCTGTGTCCGACTCATGAGGCATCCTGAACAGGGCATCAGCATTGGCATTCTTGCTGCCAGCTCGGTACTTGATTGTGAATTGGTAGTTTGACAGCCGAGCCATCCATCGTTGCTCCATGGCTCCCAGTCTGGCTGTTTCCAGATGCGTTAAGGGGTTATTGTCAGTGTAGGCCGTAAACTTGCTGGAGGCTAGGTAGTGCTTGAACCTTTCAGTAATGGCCCAGACCAGTGCCAGGAACTCCAACTTGAAGCTGCTGTAGTTCTCTGGGTTCCTCTCGGTCGGGCGAAGCTTCCTGCTTGCATAGGTGATGACTTTTTCTAGGCCATTTTGCTTCTGACTTAAGACAGCTCCCAATCCTTCATTGCTGGCATCTGTATACAGCAGGAACGGTTGGTTGTAGTCAGGGTAGGCTAGGGTCTCATCACCTGTCAGGATCTCCTTCATTTCCTTGAATGCTTCAGCCTGTTCTTTACCACAGTGGAATGGAGAATTTCTGCTCTTGAGGGACTGTCCCACCAGGAGGTCTTGCAGAGGCGCTGCTTTCTTGGTGTAGTCCTTCACAAACCTCCGGTAGTATCCTGTCAGTCCCAGGAAGTGACGCACCTCTTTGAGGTTCTTCGGCTCCGGCCATTTCTGGATGGCGGTGACCTCCTCGGGGTCTGGCGCTACTCCCTCTGAGCTGACAATGTGTCCCAGGTACTGTACCTTTTGTTTGAGTAGGTGGCACTTTAAAGGCTTCAGTTTCACCCCATACTGGGACAGTGACTCGAATACCTCTGCCAGGTGCTTCAAGTGGTCTTCATACATTTTGGAATACACAATTTCGTCGTCCAGGTACAGTAACACAGTCTCGAAGTTGAGATGTCCCAGGCAGCTCTCCATCACTCTCTGGAACGTTCCAGGGGCACTGCTGAGTCCAAACGGCATCCTGTCGAATTCACAGAGTCCCATCGTGGTGGTGAAAGCCGTCTTCTCCCGATCCTCCTCAGCCACAGCTACTTGCCAGTACCCACTAGTGAGGTCAAGGGTGGAAAAGTAATTAGCAGACTTTAAGGCAGCTAGGGATTCCTCAATGCATGGTAAATGGTATGCATCTTTATGTGTAATGCAATTTACTTGTCTGTAATCTACACACATTCTCATGCTTCCATCCTTTTTCCTGACTAGGACTAGGGGAGCTGCCCAGGGACTACAACTATCCCTTATCACTCCTGCTTCCTTCATGTCATGCAACATCTCCTTGGCTTTCTGGTAGTGTGCTGGGGGTATAGGCCTGTACCGTTCTTTAATGGGGGGATGGTTGCCTGTGGGGATGTGATGCTGGACCCCTTTAATCTTTCCAAAGTCAAGTGGGTGTTTGCTGAATACCTGTGCGTACTCCTGAACTACTCAATGTACTCCCTGTTTCTGGTGGGCTGGAGTGGTGTCCGTCCCGACATGGAGCTGCTGACACCAATCCTCCACCTTGGTTGCCGGGCCGTTATCCTCCACTGGTTGTGGGGAAGTTAAGGGCTCCGTGAATGGAGTTATTATCTACAGCATGTAACTTGGCAACAGTGGCATAACGTGGTAATTTGACTTCATCTCTCCCCAGTTGAGAAGACGCACTGGCACCCTCCCATTATGTACTTCCACTACCCCTCTGGCAGTCAAGAATGTAGGTCTGTGTTCTGAACAATGGGGTTCTACTACTGCTTGGTAATTCTGTCCTCTCAGACCTATTGCTGCTCTACACTAAATAAGCATTTCACTCATTGGGGGTATCACAATGGGGTTCGGGTCTGTCACCCGTATACTACCAATCTCACCACCCGGTCTGTTTCACTTGCTGCTGGCACATCAGGGCCCGGATCTCCTTCTGGATCGCTCCCTTTTGTTTTGGTCTGGCAACATCGGCGAGCTGTTGGAGTAAGAACACAACCTCCTCCAAATAGTTACTAATAATGTTAGTACCTAAAACCACATTCAACCCATTTTCCTCATTAACAGTCTTCACTACAAGAAGTCCCTGATCCTTTAGCTCCACTCTCCCCACTTTTACGTCTATGTTTTTAGCCCCCAGTAAGTCAAGAGGGAGGCCATTAGAGGCGTATACTGCAAAGTCAGGGTTTGGGGGTTGGAAACCATCCATGAACCAGTATCTATTGTAAAGGATATCAGGTATGATGGTTACCTGAGATCTGGTGTCCAGCAGGGCAGGGATTGCGATCCTGTCCACTAAGATGGACAGGAAAGGTCTTCCTCCCACAAACCTGCGGTTCCAGTCTGAGGGGCCTGATGAGTCTATTCCTGGGTGCTGGCCCTCGGACCCAGGATTTGCTCGTTTATAGGACACTGGCGTGCGATGTGACCTTCCTTCTGGCAGCCGTAGCAGATGATCCCTCGGTGAGGATGGTGGTGGTCGTTGGTCCTTCCTGGGGGTGGCGTTGTCCTCCTCTGGGGTGGCGACGTCCTCTTTCTCCTCCGGCTCATCCAGGGGACATCCTCAGGGCAGTCGGCTAGCAGGATCTTTCCTTCCGTCTCCGGTTCCGTCCGCAGTTGCAGGGCACTCATTACAGTGGCCAGGTTTTTGGTCAGCTGACGCACTTCTGAGCGTAGACAGTCCAGTTCAGTAGGGGGCGCCAGCTGCGTTTTGGCTTCAACAACCAGCGGGGAAAAGGTGTATGCTGCTGGCATTAGAGTGGCCTCACCCGGGTGACGCTGGGTTGCCATCTCGGGCGTTTCCAGGGGCCGCAGTCCTTTTATAGCCATATCCTTAAGGGCATCAAAAGTAGCATCAGGATGATCCAAGGACCACCAACGCACAGTCCTGCAGTCCGCTTGGGACCTCAGTCCCCGTACAAATTGTTCTTTTAACATTTTATCTTCATTGGTGACGCTCATGGGATTAACCTGTCTGAGAGCTCGCAGGGCCCCTTGTAGATGGCAGGCGTAGTCCCGAATGCTGTCCTCTGGGTTTTGAGAGCATTGGTAGAACCTCATTCGGAGGTGTCATGGGTGCATCGCCACGAAGATCGTCGCGATTGCACATTCTGACTTCTCGCAGCTGAGTTGCTGTTTCTTTGTGTTTGGTAATGAGGGAGTTAATTTTACCTAGCTCTTTGCTAAGACTAGGTCCAGCCTCGCCCGGCTGCTTTTGATTATGTTCTAATTAGCTTCCTTTATATTCCTGCCAGTCTGTGTGTTAGATGCCGGTGAAAGCATTCATACAGACTGCAGATAGGATGGTTCTGAGAAGACTTAAGCTAAGAGCTCTCTTGTTGTTTCTCCTCACCTTGCTTATAGTTTATCTCCTAGACCTTTGGTGTTCCCTCTGTGTTTTAATGTTGTATGCAAGACAGTATTTACTTTATCCCCTGTCTGTCTCGTTTGTCTATACTGTTTGTTAACCTTTACCTGTCCATTCCCTATGGTGGTAATCAGGGTCCTTCTAAGGACTAGATTACAGTGGTCAGGGATTTATAGGAGACAGGGTTTACGCTGGTGGCCTGGACCTCTGTACCATTAACAGTACCTCCAGGTAGAGGGACTAGTCAAGACCCCAGTTTAGGGTCAGCATAGACCCCGGTCCACCTCTAGCCAGAGACAGCGTGAAAAGGATTCAGTATTGACCCACAGGATATTATGTCAGGTAATACTATGCTATATATACATGTTAATGTTACCTATTTTTATGTTATATAGAATGTTGTCCCACTTGATAGATTACTGACATTATATATTTATACATCATTTGACATTTTCACCGGCCATACTAAAGATTCTCCCCAGCTACCATGGATCCAGTGGCCCAGCTTGCCCTGCAGTTGCAGAAGTTGTCCATGGAGCTTACGGACATTAAGTCCAAGGTTTTGTCCCCCCCGGAGCAAACCAGATCTGAACCTAAGGTTGCTCTCCGGACAGGTTCACTGGTGGGCGGGACAAATTTTTTACCTTCCGGGAGGCATGTAAATTGTACTTTCGGCTACGGCCTCGGTCATCGGGGAGTGAGGAGCAGAGGGTGGGAATTGTCATCTCGCTCTTACAAGGGGACCCTCAATCCTGGGCGTTCTCTCTTCCTCTGGGCTCCCGGCCCTCCAGTCAGTAGATCGATTTTTTGCTGCCCTGGGGCTGGTGTATGATGACCCGGATCGGGTCTCCCTTGCTGAAACGAAGTTACGTAAGATACAGCAGGGAGATCGTCCGGCGGAGGAATTTTCTTCTGAGTTCCGTAGATGGGCCACAGATACTCAGTGGAATGACCCAGCTCTTAGGAGCCAGTTTTGTCAAGGGTTATCTGACAAATTAAAAGATGTTTTTGCTCAGTATGATTCTCCTCCGTCACTGGAGGCTGCTATGGCCCTTGCTATTCGTATTGATAGACGGCTTCGGGGGAGGTGCGAGGTTACTCCGCCCCCTGTTATTACTCCACCCACTACTAAAGTCCCTTATATGGAGGTTCCCCTGGTCTGTTCTGAGGAACCTATGCAGTTGGGTGGGACATCATTTTGTAGGAGGGAATCGGCGGTGCGCCGCAAGACAAGAAGGTGTTTCTTCTGCGGGAGAGAGGGACAACCAGGGGAGGAGTCCAAAACCAGGGGAGGAGTCCCGAGGAGATAATTTGCATATTCCCAGTGCCTTCTGGGATAAGTGAAGAGTCTCCGCGAGCTCAAGGAACACTGGATTTTGGCTGTTGCGGCTGAAAGGAGGACATCAGTAAACCAGGGGAGGAGTCCCGAGGAGATAATTTGCATATTCCCAGTGCCTTCTGGGATAAGTGAAGAGTCTCTGCGAGCTCAAGGAACACTGGATTTTGGCTGTTGCGGCTGAAAGGAGGACATCAGTAAACCAGGGGAGGAGTCCTGAGGAGATAATTTGCATATTCCCGGTGCCTTCTGGGATAAGTGAAGAGTCTCCGCGAGCTCAAGGAACACTGGATTTTGGCTGTTGCGGCTGAAAGGAGGACATCAGTAAACCAGGGAAGGAGTCCTGAGGAGATAATTTGCATATTCCCAGTGCCTTCTGGGATAAGTGAAGAGTCTCCGCGAGCTCAAGGAACACTGGATTTTGGCTGTTGCGGCTGAAAGGAGGACATCAGTAAACCAGGGGAGGAGTCCTGAGGAGATAATTTGCATATTCCCAGTGCCTTCTGGGATAAGTGAAGAGTCTCCGCGAGCTCAAGGAACACTGGATTTTGGCTGTTGCGGCTGAAAGGAGGACATCAGTAAACCAGGGGAGGAGTCCTGAGGAGATAATTTGCATATTCCCAGTGCCTTCTGGGATAAGTGAAGAGTCACCGCGAGCTCAAGGAACACTGGATTTTGGCTGTTGCAGCTGAAAGGAGGACATCAGTAAACCAGGGGAGGAGTCCTGAGGAGATAATTTGCATATTGCCAGTGCCTTCTGGGATAATTGAAGAGTCTCCGCGAGCTCAAGGAACACTGGATTTTGGCTGTTGCAGCTGAAAGGAGGACATCAGTAAACCGTGTGCCTAGCGGCGCGCGAGTTTTGACTTATATTTCACCGCTTGATTATCTCTTGAACAATAAGAACATGGAAGAGGCTAGGAGCCATGTGGTGAGCTGCATTTCTTGCTACATGTTCATAGACTTACCAGTGGAAAAGCCAAACTTCACATGCCAGAAATGCAAGCTTGTGTCCCTGTTGGAGGAAAAGTTGCAAAATCTGGAAGAGAGGTTATCTACATTGAAGACCATTAAGGAAGGTGAAGAGTTCTTAGACAGAGCAGAATTATCTCTTCATGGTACAGAAAGAGAAGAAATTCGAAGTGCAACTGAAGAAACAGAGGAATGGAAGCATGTGACCCAGAGAAGCAGGAGGATCAGGAGGCAGTCAGCACCAATTCTGCTCAGGAACCAATACCAGGCTCTTACACAGGAGAACGATGAAGAAATACATCAGGATAAGACTTTGCCCACAAACAACTTTGTACGCCCTCAGAGTCCTCCTGAATGGAGAAAGAAAACTGTTGTGAAGAAGAAACGGAGAGTTGTTGTCATGGGCGATTCCCTGTTGAGAGGAACAGAGGCCGCTATCTGCAGACCGGATATAACCTCAAAAGAAATGTGCTGTCTTCCAGGTGCAAAAATTAAAGATGTGTCTGACAGGATATCAGGACTCTTCAGACCTAAAGATGACTACCCATTCCTGCTAATACATGTGGGGACAAATGACACCGCTAGAAACGACCTGGAAACCATCTGCAGTGACTTTGAAAACTTAGGTAAGAAAGTGAAAGAACTGGGAGCGCAGGTGGTCTTCTCTTCCATCCTCCCAGTGGATGGCCATGGAACAAGGAGGTGGAATAAGATTCTGCAGGTGAACAACTGGCTACGTCGATGGTGCCGTCAGCAAGGATTTGGATTTCTGGATCACGGAGTGAATTACCTATACGATGGACTACTTGCTAGAGATGGGGTGCACCTTACGAAGACTGGAAAACATGTATTTGGAAGTCGCCTTGCTACACTCATCAGGAGAGCTTTAAACTAGAACAATGTGGGAAGGGAAGCAAAACGCCAGCAAAAGCCATACACTTGACAAATACTATTGAGATTTCTGCTATTAGAAGTGAAGGGGAAGAACAAAGACAAAAAAATTTACATAATAAAAATATTGAAGGAAGAGAAACCAATCACAAACTAAAGTGTTTCTATACGAATGCACAAAGCATGGGCAACAAACAAGGAGAACTGGAGCTACTAACGCAGGAGAAGAAATATGATGTCATTGGAATCACTGAGACTTGGTGGGACGATACACATGATTGGAATACAAGGCTAGAAGGATACAACTTATTTGCAAGAAACAGACTTGATAAACGAGGAGGAGGTGTTGCATTGTATGTTAGAAAAGCGTATATCTGCACAGAGATTGACGCTTCAAAGACTGGGAGTTCTGTGGAAACTGTTTGGGTAAGAATACAAGGACAGAACAATAGAAAGGACACCATTGTAGGCATTTACTACAGGCCGCCTGTGCAAGCTGAAGATATGGATGAACTCTTTATGCATCAAATGGCCAAGTTCTCCAAAAAATATGACATAGTGGTCATGGGAGATTTCAACTATCCAGACATTTGTTGGGAATCTCTCTCAGGCAAAACTAACAGGTCCAGGAAATTCTTATCCTCTCTTGCTGACAACTTTATCTTCCAAAAGGTAATGGAGAAAACAAGGGGATCTGCTAACTTGGATCTAATCCTCATAAACAGGGAGGAAATGGTGGAGGAGGTAAGAGTGGCTGGGACTCTAGGAGGTAGTGACCATGCTATTTTAGAATTTTGGATAACAAGAGGAGGAAGACCTGTGAAGACTCAGACGTCAAGGTTAGATTTCAGAAAGGCAGATTTTAAGGAACTCAGAAAGAGAATTGGAGGGATCCAATGGCTGGATATCCTTAAGGACAAAAATGTCCAGGAAGGATGGAAAATCTTGAAAAATGAGATTCTCAAAGCACAATCGTTAACAATTCCGAAAAGAGGGAAGAATGGGAAGCATTTAAGGAAACCAGGATGGATGAACATAGAACTTAAACACATGCTAAAAAGGAAGAAAGAAATGTTTATCAAATGGAAAGAGGGAGGCATATCTAAAGAAGAATATAATGCCGTCTGCAGAACCTGCAGGGCACAAATCAGATTATCTAAAGCTGACAATGAATTAAGGCTTGCAAGTGACGTCAAAAGCAACAAAAAAGGATTTTGGGGATACGTCAAAAGTAAAAGAAAAGTCAAAGATGCTATAGGATTTTTACAGGATGAAAATGATGAAATGGTAAGTCAGGATGTTGAGAAGGCTGAACTTTTAAATTCCTATTTTGCATCTGTTTTCTCTCAGAAAGGAAATGTAACATCAACTGATCTTCACTGTCCTATTAAAGTAATAGAAGAATCCAGGATATCTATAAACAGAAAGACAGTGAGGAAATACTTAGCTAACATAAATGAATTCAAGTCTCCAGGTCCAGATTAATTACACCCCAGGGTACTGAAGGAGATAGCAGAAGAAATTCTTGAACCACTGTCCATAATCTTTGAAAATTCTTGGAGAACAGGAGAAGTCCCAGAAGACTGGAGAAGAGCAAATGTTGTTCCTATCTTCAAAAAGGGGAAGAAGGTGGACCCAGGGAACTACAGGCGGTGAGTCTGACTTCTATACCAGGAAAGATCTTTGAACAAATTATTAAAGAACATGTATGCAAGTACCTGGATAAGAATGAAGTGATTAAACAGAGTCAGCATGGGTTTGTAACTAATAAGTCATGTCAGACTAACTTAATTTCCTTCTATGACAGAATCACTGACTGGGTGGATCAGGGAAATGCTGTAGATATAGTATATCTTGACTTCAGCAAAGCATTTGACAAAGTATCTCACACAATCCTTATTGAAAAAATGACTAAGTATGGAATGGACAAGACAACTGTTAGGTGGATTCATAACTGGCTTAGTGATCGGACCCAAAGAGTGGTTGTAAATGGCTGCACATCCAGTTGGAAGAATGTCTCAAGTGGGGTACCACAAGGCTCTGTTTTGGGCCCTGTATTGTTCAACATCTTTATCAATGATTTAGATGAAGGAATTGAGGGTAAACTGATCAAATTTGCTGATGACACAAAGCTAGGAGGGGTAGCTAATACTAGAGAAGAGAGAGAGAGGATTCAAAAAGATATACATAAACTGGAGCAGTGGGCAGCAACTAACCGAATGGATTTTAACAGGGAAAAATGCAAAGTACTACATCTGGGCAATAAAAATGAAAAAAGCATATACAAAATGGGAGGAATAGGGCTAAGTAACAGCACATGTGAAAAAGACTTGGGTATACTAATTGATCACAGGCTTAACATGAGTCAACAGTGTGATGCAGCAGCAAAAAAGGCAAATGCAATTCTAGGATGTATCAACAGAAGCATACAGTCTAGATCACGTGAGGTCATTATTGCCCTCTACTCCTCTTTGGTCAGACCTCATCTGGAATACTGTGTCCAGTTTTGGGCACCACATTTTAAAAAAGACATCAACAAACTGGAGCAAGTTCAGAGAAGAGCTACCAGAATGGTGACCGGTCTGCAAACCATGTCCTATGAGGAACGGTTGCAGGATTTGGGAATGTTTAGCTTGCAAAAAAGAAGACTGAGAGGAGACTTAATAGCTGTATACAAATATCTCAAGGGCTGTCACATTGTAGAAGGATCATCTTTATTCTCATTTGCACAAGGAAAGACTAGAAGCAATGGGATGAAACTGAATGGGAGGAGACACAGATTAGATATTAGAAAAAACTTTTTGACAGTTAGGGTGATCAATGAGTGGAACAGGCTGCCACAAGAGGTGGTGAGTTCTCCTTCAATGGAAGTCTTCAAACAGAGGCTGGATAGACATCTGTCTGGGATGATTTAGAGAATCCTGCTTTGAGCAGGGGGTTGGACCAGAAGGCCCAGGAGGTCCCTTCCAACTCTACCATTCTATGATTCTATGATTCTATGATTCTATGACATTTTGTTGGGGGGTGTCCTTCCCGTGCCTCATTGAGCAAAAAAGTCACCGAAAAACTGTTAATCCCAGGTTGTGTGGTGGACGACAACCTGGGAGTAGGTATTTCGTCCCCAGGTCCGTCTCAATTTCTCGTGCCTGCGGAGGTGGTGGTGGGTGCGAGAGTTGAGAGGATTTCTGTTCTTCTTGATAGTGGGTCTGGGGCTAATATGGTGGACGCTCGGTTTGCCCAGGTGCAAGGTATGCAACTGAGTGTATTGGCCAAACCGATCCCTATACTTTCTATTGACGCCAGACCTCTCGGTCAAGGTAGCTTTGTACAAGCTGTTCATAACATAGACCTTCGAGTAGGGGCAATACATAAAGAACAGTTGTCTTGTTATGTGTTGGAGGGTCTTCCTACTCCTATTGTGTTGGGACTTCCCTGGTTGGCTAAACATAACCCAGTGATTGATTGGCAATCCAGAAAGATAAGCCAGTGGGGTGAATTTTGCAAGAATAACTGCATGAACACGGTCATCGGTGCGGTCGTGCCTAGGACTTTGCCTCCTTTTCTGGAGGACTTTGGGAGATGTTCTCAGAGGAGGGGTGTCAAAAGTTACCTCCTCATCGCACGTATGACTGCTCAATAAAATTGCTTCCTGATGCCTTATCTCGTAGTTTCCCAGGGGCCGGAAAGACGGATGACCCGGTTCCTATCCTTCAGGAAGGAGTGGTGGTGTCGGCTGTGTGCTCTGAGCTTGAGGAGGAGGTGTTGGAGGCTCAGGGGGACGCCCCTGTAGGACCTCCAGGGAAACTGTTTGTTCCTAATCAGTTAAGACAAAAAGTTATCGAGGCACATCATAGTTCTGCTTTAGCAGGACATCCAGGGAGTAAAGCAACTGTGGATCTCCTTTCTCGCCGGTTTTAGTGGCCTAACTTAAATAAAGAGGTAATAACTTTTGTCGCGTCCTGTGGAGTTTGTGCTCGCTCTAAGACCCCACATACCCGTCCATCTGGGGTTCCTGAGGAGGAACGATTCTCGTCATCACTTGCTTCAGTTTGGAGAGGAGTGCTGAATGGTCTGAGTGCTATGGGGAACTGTTTCAAGCGGAGGTCTGATAGGAGGAGAGTGTCTGGTCCGGACCTAGGTGTGAACGATCTGGTGTGGTTGTCTACCAAGAATATAAAACGCAAAGTTCCCTCCTGGAAACTGGTCCCAGGTTCATCGGTCCATACAGGATCAGTTCTATAATTAATCCTGTGGCATTTCGTCTGGACCTCCCTCCTACGTTTAAAATCCATAATGTATTCCACAAATCGTTGCTTAAGAGGTACGTGGCGCCAGTTATACCGTCACTTCTACCTCCTCCTCCAGTGGTGGTCAATGGTAACTTAGAATTTCAAGTGTTGAAGATCATTGACTCACGTCTGAATCGCCGGTCCCTTCAGTATTTGGTTCATTGGAAGGGATATGGTCCTGAGGAGAGGACGTGGGTCCCTGCGTCTGAGATTAACGCAGATTGATTGGTTCGGACCTTCCACACGACTTACCCGGACAGACCTGGCCCTGAGGGTCCGGATGCCCCTCGTAGAAGGGGGGGTACTGTCATGGGTGCATCGCCACGAAGATCGTCGCGATTGCACATTCTGACTTCTCGCAGCTGAGTTGCTGTTTCTTTGTGTTTGGTAATGAGGGAGTTAATTTTACCTAGCTCTTTGCTAAGACTAGGTCCAGCCTCGCCCGGCTGCTTTTGATTATGTTCTAATTAGCTTCCTTTATATTCCTGCCAGTCTGTGTGTTAGATGCCGGTGAAAGCATTCATACAGACTGCAGATAGGATTGGTTCTGAGAAGACTTAAGCTAAGAGCTCTCTTGTTGTTTCTCCTCACCTTGCTTATAGTTTATCTACTAGACCTTTGGTGTTCCCTCTGTGTTTTAATGTTGTATGCAAGACAGTATTTACTTTATCCCCTGTCTGTCTCGTTTGTCTATACTGTTTGTTAACCTTTACCTGTCCATTCCCTATGGTGGTAATCAGGGTCCTTCTAAGGACTAGATTACAGTGGTCAGGGATTTATAGGAGACAGGGTTTACGCTGGTGGCCTGGACCTCTGTACCATTAACAGTACCTCCAGGTAGAGGGACTAGTCAGGACCCCAGTTTAGGGTCAGCATAGACCCGGTCCACCTCTAGCCAGAGACAGCGTGAAAAGGATTCAGTATTGACCCACAGGATATTATGTCAGGTAATACTATGCTATATATACATGTTAATGTTACCTATTTATATGTTATATAGAATGTTGTCCCACTTGATAGATTACTGACATTATATATTTATACATCTGCTAGACAGCGTGACAGGAGGTCCGTTTCGGTGCGGTCCTCAAAGATAGTCTGCAGCTTTAAGAAAATTACAAGCACTGACTCCTGGTCTGCAGCTGACCAAGTCTCTACTTCTCTCTCTGCAGCACCAGTCAGTTGTCCCACTACCGCTGCAGCTTTCTGCTTCTCTGACATTGAGTACATGTCCAGTATGCTGCATATTTTTCGCTGGAACCCTGACAGGGTGTCTGGCTTGCCGCTGTACTGGGGAAGCCACTTTGCTCCGGGCATATATGGCAGTGTCAGCGGTACTATCAGGGCTACAGGACCAGGTGAGGGGGTAGCGGTCTCAGCCTGCGCGGCAGTGCCCGTGGGTAAGTTATTGGGGCTGTTGGCCTGGGCCGCTGTTATGAATTGCTAGAGATGGTTTCTGAGCAGAGGCTCCCTCTGGTGGTTACAGACAGTACTGAACCTTTCAGAGAGGAGTGGCAATCTGGGTTCACTGACTGGTCTGATATAAGGGAGGTTCCCTCCCACGATGGTTGCCGGTTGATCAATTGTTCTTGTCTCAATTGTGGTTCCTGGTTCATTTGGAAGTTTGCTGGAGTCTTGCCTGCATCTCCTGCTTTCAGATAAGATATCTTTTGCTTTTCTTTTTGTGCTTGCTTTTTGCATTGTTTTCTGCACTTTTGTGGAGGTCAGCCAGGTCCCCTCCTGGGGCCTGAGCTCCTCTGTTTATCTGCAGCCACTGTTATTTGCTCATTTGCTTTTTCCTGTTTTTTCAGCCGCTGCGGCTTGGTTTTTGTTCACACTGAGATCTGATTTAGTGGGTGGCGAGATCGTGTGATCTTAGTATTTTTGTAATCAGAATTGTTGGATTTTTGTAGGGTCTTCTGGGTTGCAGAAAGTAATCTCTCCTGTCCTATCCTATTTATTCAGCTTGTGGCCCCAGCGTTTGCTCAGTCTATTTTCTGCCTATGTTTGTATTTTCATCTTGTCTAACCACCATTATACTGTATGTTTGGGGGCTTCCTATTTTCTTTGGGGATCTGCTCCAGGGCAGATAGCTTTCATCTTTCTGCATTTAGGTGTAGTTATCTCTCAGGCTGTGACGAGGCATCTAGGATCAACGTAGGAACACTCCACCACTCCTCTAGTTGTGTCGTTAGTTTAGGAATCTGCAACCCATCAGTTACCAACATCTCAGGTGTTTGGCTGCCCTGCTGTTGTTCCTGTCCTCCTCAGCTACCGAAACATAACAGGCCGCGCCGTCTGCCTGCTGCTGCTACATCTCTGCGCCCCCCTTGTGGAACGTGGCCTAACTTCTCCTGTAGGCCGCAGGTGCTAGCAGGACCTGCGTCGCTGGCGCTCTTACGTCAGAGCGTTCACCGAGGCTCTCTGCAGGACCTGCCGCCGCGTCAGCGCTGGGGGTGTGTCCAGAGCTCAGCACGCTTCTGCAGGTACGCCTCCTCGTTTTCGCACGGTAACGCTGTAAATGGCGGGCAATGGCGGGAAATCTTCACCACTATACAATACACAGTCTTTTACTAAGGCACACAGTACCCGGTGGCAACAGGCACAAGTTACTCCGTTGCTGCAGGGCACGCAATCCTGTTCGTGACACCAAGTTAGATGAGCCGCCCTCCCAGGGCCGTGGGGGTGCTCGGATTCGAGCCATTAACTCCTATGGGGGATGTCACGGCAACACAGCTCAGTCCGTGGCCCTGGGCACTCAGCCTTAATGTGGGATATTTACAGGGGAATAAATGTTGGTATGGGGATTCGTGATGCCACCTGTAGTACCTGGTCAGGGTGACCAGCGCTGCGGTGCAGATCCACTGAAGGGTTGGTGTTGTGCAGCTATAGGTGTTAGGCCGGCGTCACACTGGCGACAGAATCGGACGACTGCAATGCGATGAAAAATCGTATTGCAGTCTGCCCTATGTTAATCTATGGAGCAGCTCCCAGTATCCGTTATTTTGTGGTCCGTTTTAAACGTCCGTGAGCAATCGCAGCATGCTGCGATTGTCACCGATTGTGGGTCGACAATCGCCAATGCAAGTCTATGGGAGCGATGAAAAATCTGATTACAAACGGACTGCATGTGTGACTTGCGATGAAATCGCATCGGTGTCCTTTAGAAAAGCCGGCAATTCATCCCCGGCTATACTGTAAAATCACACTGACAGCTTTAATAAAGACTAGAAAGAATAGATATACACACATAGAATACATATATATATATATATATATATGTGACATGTATATATACATATATTTATAGTTCCTAGACTTCTACATACTGTAATAGCCGCAAATTCAATTGCCGGCTTCTGTGAAATCACAGAAGCCGACATGAAATGATACATTGTTTCCACACAGTTAACCATGTAATTTCCTGTATTTTGATATTTGTTTAGAACTTACAATTACATGAGTGTATTTGTGCAAAATTTCAGACATGTAGGGGTTAATTAAAGGTGTAAATTCGTTGACAACAAAATGCGTGGGCTCCCGCTGTATTTTCTCCACCAGACAGACAAAGCAAGCGAGTGGGGGCAGATAATAACAGCCTAGGGAGGGTACATTTTTTTGGTGCCCCCCTGGCTACTAACATCTGCCTCCAGACACCCCAGAAAGGGCAAATCTATAATTAGATTCGCCCTTTCTGGCACTTTGCCCGTCTATTCCCATTGCCCTGTAGCGGTGGCGAATGGGTTAATAAACTCACCTTAATGTCACCTTAGTATTGAAAGGTGACCTTAAGGCAGGTTAATAATTGAGAGCTGTCAATTAGACAACTATCAATTATTAATCCTATTGTATGAAAGAAAAATCAAACACACACAGTTTAATAAAAAAGAATTTTAATGAAATAATCACACAGTTTTTGACAATATTTTATTTTCCTGCTAAAACCATTTCCTGTAATAAAAATGAAAAAAAAAAGCAAAATCATACTTACCAATCCGATGTACAGTCAGGTCCCACGCTGTAATCCATCAGAAAGGGTTAAGAGGTTACAGTTAGCAGGGAGATAATTCTGTCTCCTAGCTGTAACCCCCTGAATGAATAAGTTCCTCTACCACAGAAAGTAGAGGAAGTGATTCATGAATGGAGCTTAATTGATTTATTGGCAATTTAACTTTAGTGACCTGACCTAAAGGGAAAGTGGATACAATCAATTAAGCTTCATTCATTAAACACATCCTCTCCTGTCGCCAGGAGAGGAACTTATTCATTCAGGAGCTTTGAGCTGAGCATGCAGGATTACTTGCACTGCTTGGCTCAAAGCCAGTTAACCCTTTGTGAAGGATTACAGCGTGGGACGTGACAGATTGCCAGATAGGTAAGAATAATGTTGTTTTATTATTTTATATTTATTTTAGAAGAACAAGGGCTTCGAACGGATTAAGACTTAAATAAAAGATGGTCAAAAATATGTGTTTTTATTTCATTAAAATTATTTATTCTTAAATTGTGTGTGTGTTTTTTTATTTACTTCAATAGGATTAATAATTGATAGTTGTCTAATTGACAGCTCTCAATTATTAACCTGCCTTAAGGTCACCTTTCAATACTAAGGTGACATTAAGGTGAGTTTATTAACCCATTCGCCACCGCTACAGGGCAATGGGAATAGACGGGCAAAGTGCCAGAAAGGGCGAATCTAATTATAGATTTGCCCTTTCTTGGGTGTCTGGGGGCAGATGTTAGTAGCCAGGGGGGGCACCAAAAAAATGTACCCTCCCTAGGCTGTTATCTGCCCCCACTCGCTTGCTTTGTCTGTCTGGTGGAGAAAATACAGCGGGAGCCCACGCATTTTGTTGTCAACGAATTTACACCTTTAATTAACCCCTACATGTCTGAAATTTTGCACAAATACACTCATGTAATTGTAAGTTCTAAACAAATATCAAAATACAGGAAATTACATGGTTAACTGTGTGGAAACAATGTATCATTTCATGTCGGCTTCTGTGATTTCACAGAAGCCGGCAATTGAATTTGCGGCTATAACAGTATGTAGAAGTCTAGGAACTATAAATATATGTATATATACATGTCACAATGACATGTATATATATATATATGTGTTCTATGTGTATATATCTATTCTTTCTTTTGTGATTGAAATACTATTCTTTTGGATCCATTATATGTCAGTTTTGCAAGCCTGCGAGAAAATCTCGCAAGTCGGATGAAAATCGGATGTTACAAGGTACACACACATGCGACTAAATCGCATCTTTGAAGGAAAATCGGATGCCAGAAGGATGTGTGATGTTTGCATTTTGATCCGACAATCGACCGTCTAAAACGGACCGATTTTTTGTCGTTGTGTGTGACGCCGGCCTTAGGCCTCCCACAGGTGAGGCTGAGTCCTTCAGGGCAGGTAGATGTGGAGGGATGCAGGACGGAAGGGAACCCAGCAGTTAGGGGTAAGAAGAGGGACACACACACAAGTCACTTTGGTACCTTTACTGAAGATGTTGCAGGCACATCCCGGGGTACTGTAGGGTGAAGGGTGCACATCCAGATTCTCCCACAGAGTAGGTATGTGGCCTCCTGTTCCTTGCCTTTCTGTGTGAAGTCCTGGCCTGCATGTAGCTGGGCCTAACTTAGTCTCCCTCCTGCACCTGACTGACCTTGTGGTTGGACCTTTTCTTGAAGTACACAGTCCCTGCTTGCAGTGCACTGGCGGCTGGACTCCGTCCTCCTGGCCCGGTTATGTATCAGCTCTGTGGTGCTCCTGGGACCTGTAGTCCTCCAGGAACTCTGGTGTTCTCCTAATGGGTCGTGGAGATCCCTATAGGCTCGGACCCCGGCGTCCGGTAAATACTTGTTGAGGTGAGCTGTAAGGCTCCTCTGCCTCCTTTTACTACTCTTTCCACTTGCCTTCGGCCTACTCGGGCCCTCACACAATTACACACAGTGGCAGTTGGTGGGCTGCCTCTTCTACCGCTCTCAGAGCATCGGCACGCTCCTGGCTCTCAACTTGAGCTATGGAGTCGCTCACTGTAAACTCCTCTCTGCTCTGCAGGCTTGTCTTGTCCGAGCTCTGACTAGACTGGATTGGACTAGACTCCACTCTACTAGACTCCACTAAACTGAACTGAACTGAACTGCACTGCAGGCTGCAGACTTCAGACTGACTGCTCTTTCCTGTCTTCACCCTCCTTTTATATGCCTATCCGGCTCCCTCTGGTGGTCTTAGGGGAAGGGTGAAGGTGTATGTATGTATTAGGACCTCTAGTGGATAAATCTTTTAGTGCACCCTTCCAGGAGATGTGGGAATCCTAGTGCAGCTGGGGCTCCACACCTTCCATCCCACAGATCTTGGAATTGTTGCTGGATGGATTTGACAGATGACTTAAACCTGGTACCATCAGATTCCAGGTTGTAGCTATCTCTGCTTGCCTTAAAAGACACCTTACAGAATCTCCAGAGATCAGGGATTATCTGAAGGCCATTTAAAGAATAAGACCTCAAATTTCTAAACCAGTTACCCAGTGGGACCTCGGCTTGGTGCTCAAACAGTTAACTAAGCCACCATTTGAACCCCTGATCTCAGTAGAATTGAAATTCCTGACCCTCAAGACTGTTCTCTTGCTAGCAGTCGCCAAAAGAGTGAGTGAGCTTCAGGCTATGTCCTTCAGGGAACGCTACACTGTATTCACACAGGATAGGGTTAATTTGAGACTTCTTCCTTCCTTTAGACCAAAATTTCCATCATCAGAGAATCTGAACCAGATAATCTCTCTTCCAGCTTATGTTCCTGAAGCAACATCATCCCAGGAAGATCTCTCTTCTCTCGACATTGTAAGATGTCTAAAAGTTTACCTCGAAAGATCTTGGGCATTCAGAAAGGATGAAAACCTCCTGGTACTTCGTTCAGGAAAGTTCAAGGGGAAGATGGCCTCAAAACCTTCCCTTTCGAGATGGATTTGTGATTGCATTGGGCTGTCCTATCAAAACACCAACGTTTCACCTCCTCAGTTCACCTTTGCCTATTCAACTAGGACAGTATCTGCTAACCAGGCTGAGAGGGATTTGGTGTCTATTGACCACATATGTCACTCAGCTACATGGCCAACGCCAATGACCTTCTTTAATTACTATAGGTTAGAAGCTTCCTCTGCTCCACCTATCACCTTTGCCAGATCTATTCTAGACTCAGTCTCAATCCCTCCCAAATGAAGAATATGTGCTAGATCCCATATTGTGCTGCTGTGGATGTAGGGGGAGATTGGATTATTGTGTTAATCTGTTTTCCCCTAGTCCAACAGCAGCACAAGGCTCCCACCCTGTAAATTATGTGTTACTAATGTTGTGCTATTAAACTGATGGCTTCTGGGATGCTTCCCCTTTATCCTGAGGGAGATAAGGGGGTGGGACTACTTAAAATTATTAAATATTCCACTTTGTCCCATTAGCGCACAGGGGCATAGTAACCTCATATTGTGCTGCTGTTGGACTAGGGGAAAACAGATTAATACAATAATCCAATCTTCATACATTTCTGAAAAATGTTGAATAAAAATATCTGAATGAAAATACAGATGGCTTCTGTAAACAATTGTAAGAAAAGAGGATGGCTTCTAGAAATGGAAAATGATCCTAAACACACGTCTAAATACACAATAGACCAACTCAAAAGGCGCACGCTGAAGATTTTACAATATTCCTCACAGTCCCCTGATCTGAATATCATTGAAAATCTGTGTCTAGACCAAAAAACAGCAGTGCATGCAAGACGACCCAGGAATCTCACAAGAACTTGAAGAATTTTCCAAAGAAGGATAGATGAAAATCCTTCTAACAAGAATTGAAAGACTCTTGTCTGGCAACAAAAAGTGTTTACAATCTATGATACTTTCAAAAGGGTGCTACTAGGTGCTAACCATGCAAAGTACCCAAACTTTTGCATCTGCCCATTTTCCTTTTTGTAATTTTTATAATGTAAAATATATATATTTTTTTGCCTAAAATACAAAGGAAATGTGTGATCTTTAACTTTAGGCCTTTTAGAGATTATATCTTCTTCAACTTTTTAACAATAAGGCCGGCGTCACACTAGCGAGTTTGATGCGAGTTATTCGCACGACTTACTCGCATCAACACCCGGCACGGCCGCCCGCTCTCGGACAAGAGTGCGCGGCGGCATAGAAATACATGCAGCTGCGCACTCTGGTCCGAGAGCGGGCGGCCGTGCCGGGTGTTGATGCGAGTAAGTCGTGCGACTAACTCGCATCAAACTCGCTAGTGTGACGCTGTCCTAACAGTCATTTTGACCAGGGATGCCCAAACTTTTACATGCCACTGTATATAAAGCATTAAAAAAAAATATTCTTTTTACTAAATTTTAGTAAAAAAAGTCTCCCCAATCTTTTGTTCTAAATACACCCCCCCCACAGAAAAGTAAAAATAAAAAAAAATTATGTAGGTACAAAGTATGGTGCTATTGAAAAATAGCATTCAAAAATAAACATTGGAAAAAAACTTTTTTACTGGAGCTTTCTCTGAGTTAGCCATATCCCACAGCTAAACATCCTTGGGCTCTGCAAGGATATCCACCCAAACTCCACCCATTTGTAGGGCTGGCAAGCTTTAACCCTTTATTTAGCTTATGCCTGCAATGCTACTTTTTTCATTCCCTACATATTTGCATTAGGAGGCTTTAATCATGCATTAATAGTGATACCATGCATCGACACATAAAAATTACATTAATTCAGTATATCACATCAATAACAAAATGTTCAGGCAGTGTTTCTTCTTCTATCAAGCTCAGCCACTGCCAGGCACCTCTAGCATGTCATTCTCCCTTTTCTGTAGGGGATTCCCAGAAACGCTCGGCAGACGATCTTAGTGTTTGTTTGTATGAGAGAGTGGGGAGAGATGGACCTCTGCCTGAAAATAAACATTTATTGTTTTTATTTACGGGGAGAAAATTTGTCTTGACCATATGCTGTTCACATGTTAGTAGATTGTGACAATGTGTCACAGCCCTCTCTTATAATAGACCCAAAAATGTGTGAGCAATCTGCAGATGAGAAGCAGTCCATTATCAGGATAGTTTTTCACCCTTTCAATATGACCAATACAAGCAGTATCAGACTGGGGTGCCAAGGGCACACCAGTAAATAATTCCAGGGCCCCACTTTCAGCTACATGCAAATGTGACATCATCCTAAATCTCAAATGTACAGTGGGTACAGAAAGTACTCAGACCCTTTAAATTTTTCACTTTTTGTTTCATTGCAGCCATTTGGTAAATTCAAAAAAGTTGATTTTTTTCTCATTAATGTACACTCTGCACCCAATCTTGACTAAAAAAAACAGAAATGTAGACATTTTTGCTAATTTATTAAAAAAGAAAAACTGAAATATCACATGGTCATAAGTATACAGACCCTTTGCTCAGATACTCATATTTACGCCACATGCTGTCCATTTCCTTGTAATGATTCTACTCCTTCATTGGAGTCCAGCTGTGTTTAATTAAACTGATAGGACTTGATTTGTAAAGGCACACACCTGTCTATATAAGACCTCACAGCTCACAGTGCATGTCAGACCAAATGAGAATCATGAGGTCAAAGGAACTTTCCAAGGAGCTCTGAGACAGAATTTTGGCAAGGCACACATCTGGCTAAGGTTACAAAAGAATTTCTGCAGTACTCAAGGTTCCTAAGAGCACAGTGGTCTCCATAATCCTTAAATGGAAGAAGTTTGGGACCACCAGTAGAGTTGAGCGATACTTTCCGATATCCTAAAGTATCGGAATCGGAATGGTATCGCATATCACTAAAATATCGCGTACCCATCGACGTAAGTCCCATGTAATTATGAACAAAATCGCAACTAAAAAAACCCCATTCTTTCCTTGTAAACACTAAATATACACACATAGAATACATATATATATATATACATGTCATTGTGACATATATATATATACATATATGTATAGTTTATACACTTCTACATAGTAAAATATCCTTTGATTCAATTGCCGGGTAAAGCCGGCTTCAGTGAAAAGACAGAAGCACCCGACATGAAATGACACTTGGTGTACATAGGGTTAACCATGTCTTTTCATGTCGTTTGCTATCTGATTTGCACAAACAATTAAATCAGACTATGTGTGCAAAATTTCACACCTGTAGGGGTTAATTAAAGGTGTAAATTCGTTGTAAAAAAAACGGACTTTTTTGCTACGAATTTACACCTTTAATTAACCCCTACAGGTGTGAAATTTTGCACACATAGTCTGATTTAATTGTTTGTGCAAATTAGATAGCAAAGGACATGAAAAGACATGGTTAACCCTATGTACACCAAGTGTCATTTCATGTCGGGTTCTGCATTTTCACAAAAGCCGGCAATTGAATTAGCGGCTATTATACTATGTAGAAGTGTATGAACTACAAATATAAATATATATATATATGTGTCACAAATTCAATGACATGTATATATATATATATGAGGTGTAAAATTGCTGAAAAAAAATGCGTGGGCTCCGCCCTATTTTCGCAACCAGACAGACAAAGCCAGTGAGTGGGGGCAGATAATAATAGCCCAGAGAGGGACCATTATTTTTGCCCCCCCGGCTACTAACATCTGCCCCCAGACACCCCAGGAAAGACAAATCTATAATTAGATTCGCCCTTTCTGGCACTTTGCCCGTCTATTCCCATTGCCCTGTAGCGGTGGCGAATGGGTTAATATGGGGTTAAAGCCACCTTGCTATTGAAAGGTGACCTTAAGCCAGGTTAATAATTGAGAGCTGTCAATTAGACAACTATCAATTATTAATCCTATTGCATGAAATAAAAATAAAACACACACACTTTAATTAAAAATCATTTTAATGAAATAAAGACACATGTTTTTGACCATATTTTATTTTACTGCAAAAACCATTTCCTGTAATAAAAATAAAATAAAAAAGCAAAATTATTCTTACCTATCCCATGCACAGTCAGGTCCCACGGTGTAATCCTTCAGAAAGGGTTAATGTTTACTGCAGGGACTGCAGCTAATGCTGCAGCCTCACAGTAAACCCCAAATGAATGAGTTCCTCTCCTGCCTGACAGGAGAGTAAAGGCTGGGTGTCACATAACGATACACCAGCGATCCCGACAACGATATGCACTTGTCAGGATCGCTGGTGTATCGCTACATGATCGCTGCTGAGCTGCCAAACAGGCAGCTCAGGCAGCGATCTGGGACAGCGACACTGCGGGTAACATCGCTTAAGGGCCCGTCTCACATAGCGATATCGCTACCGAGATCGCTGCTGAGTCACTAGTTTTGTGACGCAGCAGCGAGCTCACCAGCGATATCGCTGTGTGTGACATTCAGCGACGATCAGCCCCCCTGCCGGGTATCGCTGATCGTCGCAGAAATGTCAGGACCTTTTTTTGATCGCTGGTTTCCCTTGACAGGCACGCATCGCTGCGTGTGACAGGCGGGAGACCAGCGATCCGCTGGTAACCAAGGTACACAGCGGGTTTCCAGGCACCGCGCAGCGCTTGGAAACCCGCTGTGTACCTTGGATACTAGCTCCCTGCATCAGGGCGCTGGTATCCAAGGTACACAGCGGGTTTCTAGGCACAGCCCCGCGCCTGGAAACCCGCTGTGTACCTTGGTTACCAGCGGATCGCTGGTCTCCCGCCTGTCACACGCAGCGATGTGTGCCTGTCAGCGGGAAACCAGCGATCAAAAAAAGGTCCTGACATTTCAGCGACGATCAGCGATACCCGGCAGGGGGGCTGATCGTCGCTGAATGTCACACACAGCGATATCGCTGGTGAGCTCGCTGCTGCGTCACAAAACTAGTGACTCAGCAGCGATCTCGGTAGCGATATCGCTATGTGAGACGGGCCCTTAAGTGGAAAGCTTAATTGATTGCTTTCCACTTTCACTTCAGGTCAGCCAGGGACACAATCAGTGACGTCAGAGGGAACTGATTAACAAAAATAGGGGTTCCCTTCGAAAAAAAAATGGCGTGGGGTCCCCCCTATTTTTGTTAACCAGCCAGATGAAGCAGACCGCTGAGGCCTGGATTTTCAGGCTGTTAAGGAGCCAAGATCCATGGACCTTGCCAGCCTGATAATACTAGGCCACAGCAGTCTGCATATCTTGGCTGATTAACAAAAATAGGGGATCCCCTCGAAAAAAATTGGCGTGGGGTCCCCCCTATTTTTGTTAACCAGCCAGATGAAGCAGACCGCTGAGGCCTGGATTTTCAGGCTGTTAAGGAGCCAAGATCCATGGACCTTGCCAGCCTGATAATACCAGGCCACAGCAGTCTGCATATCTTGGCTGATTAACAAAAATAGGGGATCCCCTCGAAAAAAATTGGCGTGGGGTCCCCCTATTTTTGTTAACCAGCCAGATGAAGCAGACCGCTGAGGCCTGGATTTTCAGGCTGTTAAGGAGCCAAGATCCATGGACCTTGCCAGCCTGATAATACCAGGCCACAGCAGTCTGCATATCTTGGCTGATTAACAAAAATAGGGGATCCCCTCGAAAAAAATTGGCGTGGGGTCCCCCTATTTTGTTAACCAGCCAGATGAAGCAGACCGCTGAGGCCTGGTTTTTCAGGCTGGTAAGGATCCAATATCCATGGACCTTGCAAGCCTGATAATACCAGGCCACAGCAGTCTGCTTAGCTTGGCTGGGGGAAATGAGTCAGAAAGGCACTATAAAAGGCGCCGCCCCATTTTAGCGTCCTGTGCGGGGGAACTCAGAAAGGGGCCCCAAAAACGCAACCTGCTCACTCTGGGACCAGTTAAAAAATTGCTATTTTGTTATACTGTGCGGGGGCAGGGGGTTTAACCAAAACCCCTGTTAAAGTTTTTTTTTTTGCCAGTTTTTTTTTTAAAAACATTTCTGTGCAAGTTTGTTTTTTACAGTGCGGTGACGCTGCTTTTGCTCTGCATCCCCCGCGGTTTGTAGGCATCTGCACGGTCACGGTCACTGACTCTTTTTTTTTTTTTTTTTTTTTTTTTTGTGGAATTGGTGCGCTCCATTAAAATTAAAAAAAAAAATCAATCTATTACTAAAACGTTTTTTCCAAAACCGTATACAATATTTTGGTTGCAAACCTAAAAAAATACAAAAGGATTTTCCCCAATTGTGGACAGTTGTGTTTCATTTTCACTTCACCCCGGTTTTTTTACTTTTTTGAGTGCCGAACACCCCCCCTTACATTTAAAAGGCACTTTTCTTGTCCCCCTGCGAGCGGGTCTCGGGGGCCCCTTCCTTTTCATTTATCCCAAAATTTGGTTTCAAAACATTCCATTTAAAATAAATCAAATTTTTTAGTGTGACCCTTTTCCATCCGTATACAACCCCTTGGTTTGCAAACACTATAGAATACAAAAGGGGATTTTTTTCACAGATTGTGGACATTTTGTGTTTCGGGTTTAAAACTTCATTGTTTTTTTATTTTTTGAGTGCAATCACCTCCTTTTACATGTTCAACACTGCTGCTTGTACTCTGCTGGCGTGTCTCATGGCCATTTTTTAAATTTACCCAAAATTGGGGTTTCCTGCTAAAATTCCCTTTTTAAAAAAATTTTAAAATTTTTTAAGGGAAAGGGGGCTTCCATCCGTAAACAATACATTGGTTGCAAACACTATAGAAGTCAGAAAGGGGGAGCTTTTCAAAAGATTGTGGACTTTTGTGTTTCAGTTTCACTTCAGTCTGTGTTTTTTTTTTTTTAGTGCAGATCAAGCCCAGTAACTTTTTCAAGCACGCTTTTTGTACTCTCGAGGGGGGCCCAGGGCTCACCTTTTTCCCCATTTATCCCCAAATTTTTTTCTGCTACATTCCTTTTAAAAAAAAATTAATCTATTAGTTTGACGCGCTTCCATCCGTAAAAAAATACATTTTTGCAAACACAATAGAAGTAAAAAAAAGGAGCTTTCCCCACAAATTGTGGACGTTTGTTTCATTTTTTCACTTCACTGTGTTTTTTACTTTTTTGATTGCAGATCACGCCCAAATAAATTTAAAAGCACTGCTGCTTTACTCTGCTGAGCGTGCCCCCTTGGCTCATCCTTTTTTTTTACCCAATTGGTTCGCCCCCTTCCCCTTTAAAAAATAAATCTAATCATTAGTGTGACGCTTTTCCCTCCGATACAAAACATTGGTTGCAAACAAAATAAAGGGGAAGCAAACGGGCCTTTCACGCTACTGAACATGGGTTTTTTTTTTTTAAAATTTTAAAATATGTTTTTTTTTCAAATGACACAAAAAATAAGTAATGTTAAAGGGGAAAAAATCCTACATCCATTGTTTGCACAATAAACGGGGGGTACCCATGCCCTTAAAACAACAATGTTTTTTATTTTTAAATTGAAGTTTTTTTTTTAAAAGCCAAAAAACACAGAAGGAAAAAACCCTTTGCACTGCAGCTTTTGTAAAAAATTCAACCCCCCAAATTTGCACCCCCAACTTTTCAGCTTTTTAGGCATGAGGGGGATTTTTTTGGGGAAATTTTTGGAGTAGAAGGTTCACCATAAAAACCCATACAAAAGTATCTTTTGTGTTGCTTTTTTTTTAAGACATTTTGGGTACTGCCTTTTTTTGTCCAAAATTTTTTATTTTTCAGATTTTTTCCCCAAAACTAATCATTGAAGGTTTTTTTAAAATTTAAAAGTTTCACTTGTTTACACTTTAAAAAAAGGGGGGTAGCCTGAATCAATTTTGTACACTGCCCTTTTTAAAATTCCCCTGTTTTTTTTAAAAAATGTGTAGGTGGGGACAGAATTTTTTTTCCGGGGCACACAGCAGGGGGAAAACAGGGGTTACTGAACCCCCCTACCCCTATACTTTTTAAAATTTGGCCCCGTGGACACACACTTCTGACACAACTGGCAGTGTTGTAGCCCGGGAGTATAGCTCAGGGGGTAGAAAGAGGGGAAAATAACAGGAAAAAGGAAAACTTTTAACCCCTTAGTTTAAACGAAACCGGACAGGAAATTTCAGGCGAAAACCACCCCAGTTCATTTTCAGAAAATTTTAACCCCCTTCTACATTATGGGGATATATTTCCCCCATAAAAAGGCCCCCCGTTAGTACACCACCGCAGCGGGGAAAGACGCGCCCGGGGAAAAAACCCCCGGGGCCCGCAGATCAACCCCCGCCCCTCCAAAGCAAAACCCGGAAGCTCGGGGCCCGGGATCCGCTTTGAGACACAAAACTTGAAGGGGGGGGAAAACCATCTGGGATTTTCACTAAAAAGGGCAAGACTTTTTTCTGCACCATCTTAGGGGGGAAAAGTTGCCTCCTGCGACGGCCCCTCTGGGGGGTGTAGAAAAGGGGGGGGGGCTGCCAAAAAATTCGACACATTTGGAACATATTTTTTTTGCCCTGTGCAGGGGCCCCGTTTTTTGCTCCCCTTTTTCCCAAAACTGTCCCACTGCCCGACCCCCAAACTTTTTTGGGGAAAACATAGCAGCAGCAGTGCTCTGGGGGGGAAGGAAAAAAAAATTTTGGATTGAAAACCCGTGGTCTTGGAAAAACCGCATTTTACGCTCCCGGGGCAACGGGTGATGGGGTTTTTTTTAATTGCCCCCGGTAGCGGGGGTCCGGGGAGGGTGTCCCCCCCAATAATAAAAACGTGGTTTGAATGTGTTTCGATGCGGGTCGTTTCTGGGGCCAGGGGCCAGAATGAAAAAAAACCATGTGCTGCACCCCCTCCCAACGGTTTTCCAAGAAACGTTTCCCCAGAAAGGGGCGTCATCCCCCCCCTTTTGGCTGTGCAAAAACCCCACCCTTGGTCCCATCCTGACTAGAGTTTTCCCCTACCTCCCTGGGGAGAAAATTCCTTCCTCCCCTTTAAAACCCCCCCCAAAACCTCCCCCCCAAAGCCTTTTCAAAAACAAAAAAATTTTAAAAAAAATTTAAAACAAAAAATTTTAAAAACTTTTATCAAATTCTTTAAAAAACATTTAAAAGGAAACAAAAGGGGTTTTAACAAAAGGATAAAAAAAAATGTACAAAAAGTGCTTTGAAAATATTTTAAAAAGTTTGAAAGGGGTTAAGAAAATATAGACAGCGACTCTGGGGGGTTAAAATTGTTGTACAGCAGGGAAAACTTTGAAACCCCTCCAGCCCTTTGTGAGGAACCACTTGGGGCGCTGATGTCCGAAGGTGGGGGAATTTGGGGCCCCCCAAAACCTCCTCACAAACCCCCAAAAATTACATAAAAATTTTAAAAAAAATTTAAAACTCAAAATTTAAAAACTTTGAACAAAATTCGAAAGGGGGTTTAAAAGGAAAAACCAAAAAAAGCATTAAAAAGGGGATAGACAAAAAATGTACATTAGTGCTTTGTAAATACATTAAAATTTTTTGTAAGGTTTTTAAAAAAAATATAGCCAGCGACTCGGGGGGTTTTTAAATTGTTGATACAGCATGGTTTTTGAAAGTCCTCCACCCTTTTTTTAAAGGAACCATTTTTGCGCTGACTGTCCAAAGGTTTTTAATTTTTGGTGACCCTCATCCTCCCACAAAGCCCTTTAAAAAAACAAAAAAATTTACAAAATTTAAAAAAATTTAAAAAAACTTTGTATAAAAAATTCTGTAATTTTCATTTATGGAAACAAATTTTAAAAATTAAAAGGGGATAGACAAAAAATGTATTTTTAGGTTTTTTTGTAAAAATTTTTAAAAGTTTTAAGGTTTTAAAAAAAATATAGACAGCGACTTGGGGTTAAAAATTGTTGATACAGCTGGTTTTTTGAAAGCCTTTTCCCAGCCCTTTGTAGGAACCACTTGCTTTTACTGTCCAAAGGAAATGGAATTTGTACCCTCATCCTCCTCCAAAGTCCTTCAAATACATAAAATTTTTAACAAAATTTAAAAAACTCAAAATTTAAAAACTTTTGAATAAAAATTTCTGTAACATCAGTTTTTGAAAACAATAGCATTACAAAAGGATAAAAAAAAAAGTACATTATGTGCTTGTAAAAAAAATAAAAAGTTTGTAAGGTTTTTATAAAAATTTTTGACAGCACCCTGGGGGTTTAAAAATTTTTGATACAGCATGGTATTTTAAAAAACCCCTCCACCCTTTTTTGTGGGAACCACGTTGCGCTGACTGTCCAAAGGGGGGGGAATTTGAGACACCCCCTCCTCCCCCCCCTTCCCAAAAAACCCCAGCCTTGGGGGCTTGCTTTTTTTTTTAAAAGGGGGCAGATAAGGGGGACAGCAGGCTGAAAAAGCCCCCTCTCACCGCCATCCGCTTTAAAACCATCAAACGCACGCAAAACGGCAGATCCCCTTAAAATAGATTTTTTCCCCACTCATTACAGGGGCAGTGGGGGGCCCCAATTTTCATTAGGGACCAAAATTCAAATTAGGGGGTTTCACCCAAAACATAGCTCTCCACAGCGCAGCACCCCCCCAACATCCCCCCCCAAATTTATTTTTTTTGGCCCCCTAACCGACTGCTGCACTCGCAAACGCCCCCTTGACTAAACCCCCGGGGCTAATTCCCCCCTCCCACTCCCAACTTTTCCCAAACTTCACCCCCCTGCGCCAATCCCCCGGAATGCTCTACCCCAAGAAATTAGGACAAACCCCAATTTGGAATTGGGTTTCAGGCCCCTCCCTCAAAACACATTTGTTCAATTTTGGGCCATCACATTCACTAATTTTAAAATTCCCTTTTTTTTTGTAATTCTTGTGTGTACCCATTCACTATCCCCCCTTTTATCCCCCCCTTTTCCCAAAAAAACTTTTCCCCCCAATTTTAAAAAAAAACCCTTGTATTAAACCCCCGTTTTTTTGTATCCCCACACCTCCCCCCCTTTTAGATTGTAAGCTTTCCAAAACCAAAAAGGGGGCCCCCGATTTTGCTTAAATTATGGGGTTGTTTTTAAGTTGTTACTTTTGACTCCGGGGTTTTTAAAACCCGGTTTTAAACCGTAAAAGCACGCGGGGAAATTATTCCCATAATAAAAAAAAAAAATTATTATTCTTATTAAAAGGGCCCCCCCAGTAGTGGTTTTAAATGTAACGCCGCAAATTTCGAGTTGACTTTTGCCTGATGCAAAATATACCCCATTACCTGGTTGGCTGCTGCTTTTCCAACCCCCCCAACATATTAAAAAGGAAATTTTCCCCCCGTTGGGAAAATCACATATAATGCGGGGGGGTTTTTGGGGAATGAAAAAATCGTTTTTCCGAGCTGCAAAAAAGCGATCTGGCCATGCTGGAACGTCCCCCAAGGGAGCGCACCAAAAGGCGGAAAACCTTGGGACAGTGCATCAAGAACCGGGGAGCCCCCCAAAAACTCGCAAAAACCAAGTTGAGCACAAAAGACAACAGGTATGTGAGAGAGGTTTGCCCAAGGCCCAGAGCTGACACCAATTCGGCCATTGTCACACACTACCAAGCCTGCCTGTAATTCTCTTCCAAAACCCAAAAACTCCGCTCCCTGCTTTATGGCATTACAGAGCTCCTGCGCTTTGTGGCTTAGTTCCCCATGGAAATTAAATTTCAGGATGGCCTGTTGAATTTGGACACGGCGTGCCAAACGGTCGCAACAGGTAAACGTTCACAGGGTCCATGTGGAGTAGACCGGACAGCTCCTGCAGCGATGATTCTAGGAACATGGAATAGGAGGAATCAATGTGTACAGACTTGATTCCTGCAATCCTTGGAGTTGGCAGAACACGAACAGCGCCACTCGCAAGATCAGTACCCGGCTGCACAACATGACCCAATGGGCAGTGAGGGAAAGGATTGTCCCTGGCCATGGGTGTTAAGAACCCTCTTGTTAGTTTTGTTTCAGTTTGCTGGTCACATGACCTTTTTTCCCTATTTAGTCTGGCTCCGCCCTTCTGCTTTGCTTGACTTCATTGTATTATCTACTGTTAAGCTAGCCGGGTGCTTAGTTGCCTTAATCTGTGAGTTTTGCTTGATGTTAGGATCACAAAGTAATTTATTTTCTGTTTAATTATCCATGCCTACAATTTATGTTAGGAGGTTCCCACCTTTTCTCCCAGTCCCTGACTTCTTGTAGGGATTACTCCCTCGCAACTATAGGTCTTCATTCACACTAATGAGGACTTAGCGGGTCTGGTCGCAGGATCAGGTTCCCCGTTACATCGTAGGGATTCAGCTTATTGTATTGGTAGGGACAGAATTCCCTTCTTTCCTTACTGTGTAGCAGATCATAACAATGGGTACGGTCCACGCATCGGTGGTCAGGTGGACCTTGCTACTGAGGCTTTTAGTAGCGCATGTTTAATTTTTCCCTCAACATGCTTTTGCAGACCAGGGACGGCTTGCCTGCTGAAATGAAATCGGCTTGGCACATTGTATTGTGGGATTGACAATGATAATTCAGTACGGAAACTGTCTGTCTCCACCAGCCTGATCACAGCATTTCAAGGGACAGGAGTTTTGCAATGCCAGCATTCAGAGCCTGTGCTCGTGCAGGTTTGCGGAGTATGGCCGTTTTTTATCCCATGCCTGTGTACCGCTGGGCTGTTTAGTGGCCTGGGAGTGTGGAGGATGACAGGGAACTTGCTGCTGTGTGTGGAATAACATTTTTTGTCTCTGGACAACAGTGGCCGAGGTTCTTCCATGGCGATCCTGTGAGGAAGCATAACCAGCTGTGTGTGAGCTCATGAAGAGGCTTCAACACAACCTGAAGATGTAGGTGCTGCGTAGGTTGGCCTACATCTCCAGTGTGTCTTTGTAACTCAACTACGTGCTTTGTCCCGCACATGTTCCACATATTTGTGGTATTGAGGTGACTGACACTTTTAGCTATTTTTAATTTATTGATTACACGCTTGCATTTCACATAGCAAATATCATGTGCAAGTGTGTGAAAAAAGGACCACAACGCAGTGCAATTTCCTGGAGCGCACGTTTTGACTTTTGGAAGACAACTGCTCCGAACAGGTGCCAAACTGGAGGCTACAGGCAACCGAGTCTGCACCTAACTCTCCCTCCTGTTTGTACCGGTTGGGGCAATGTCTTCCTCTATCTTCCTTCTATCACTAACCATTTCTCTAGGCCTCTCCCCAGCTTTCAACCAAAGTACTGGTTCTCACCCACAAAGCTCTCCACATGCAGCACCCCTCCTACATCTCCTCCCTCATTTCTATCTATCGGCCTAACCGACTGCTGCGCTCTGCAAACACTTTCGACTAACCTCTGCACTAAATACTACCTCCCACCCCGACTCCAAGACTTCTCCTGCTCTAACCCAATCCTCTGGAATGCTGTACCCCAAGAAATTTAGGACTATCCACAATTTGCATGGTTTCAGGCGCTCCCTCAAAACACATTTGTTCAGAGCGGCCTATCACATTCACTAATCAAAGTCATTCTATGTTATTCTGTGTAAGTGTGTGTGTGTCCCTCTACCCATTCACTATCTCCATCCCTCAGTCCCTTAAGATGGCTGGAACATCATTGTAAATGCACCATTGTATAAAAACACCTATACTTTGTATCTCCCCCCATCTCAATTGTACATTGTAAGCTGTCACGAGCAGGGGCGACTTATTTAGCTTAAATTATTGTATTGTTAACGTTGTACTTATGACTTGTGTTCTGAAACTGCTAAACTGTAAAGCGCTGCGGAATATGATGGCGCTAATATAAAATAAATATTATTATTATTCCTCTAGGCTGCTCCCACCACCTTCCTGTTCTTCATGCCATGTTGGGTATTGGACCTCATCATCTCCACTACCCTCTTCCAACACCTGCTGTTGGGTGGTCTGGCCACACCATGCTCAACAGAAACTGGCACCTGGTCCATCATCATCATCAATGCGTTTCTGCGGTGTGCTGACCATCGCACGTCTCACCCCGCCTCTTCAGATTCAGAGAGACACAGCTGTTGCGCATCACTGCATACTCCCTCTTCTTCACATTACAGAATGCTCTTGGCTGGGCCCCTGTTTGCAAGCCAATAGATTCTGAGAACAGAAGCAGACACTCAGCTGGCTCCTGTACAAACTCTCTGACTGCCGGGCAATTTGCCAGGCGGTGAAGAGACAGATGGTTGCCCAACAGTGCGTGGTCCTGAGAGGAGGTGAAGCAATTGAAGTCGATGCATTGGCTGAGATCCAAACAACAACGGCTTCAATTTGTTCTTCCCGCAGCAGGGGGTACTCCGAGCTCCTACAAAAGTGCCGCATAAAGGAACGCCACGGCCCTGGAAAACTGGTGGATGCTGGTTCACTGGGGGCCGCAGCAGCCACAGAATCCCCACGTCCTCTCCCTGAAGAAACTCCACGACCACGTGCCTTACTCCCTGCCTCTTCATCTTGGTAGATTGATAAAGAAAGTCTGAAAAGTTATAAGGCCTAAGTGTGTTATTCCGCAGAGACTGCAGTGAACACTGCACACAACTGTTCAGTAGGTGTGAAAGGCCCCTTTGTGTACTTCTATAGTGTTTGCAACCAATGTATTGTATACGGATGGAAGCGCGTCACACTAATAGATTTTATTTTATTTGTAATAGAGTGGACAGCAACAATAGAGAAAAATTTCAAGGATGTGCCAGTGACACACGCTCAGCAGACTACAACCAGCAGTGGTTGAAGAACTAACTGGAGCGTGATCTGCACTCCAAAAAGGAAAAACCTCAGACTACAGTGAACACTGCACACAACTGTTCACTACCCAACGCGTCTCAGCAGGAAGGCAGTCTGTGCGTCAAAACAAAGGCGCAAGCATACATCCACGTACCCTGTTTATAAAGCTATAAAAAAAAATTATGTAGTATGACGCACACTTTATTGAGGTACAGTATTACATCGCCATTCACCATCTGTGGCTATGCAGTGTCATCTATATATACCTTATCTATCCGTTGTCATGCTTGCAAGTCGACAGTCAGCATAAATAGCAATTTTCACTATGCACTATGCACTTTTTAAAGGTTATGTTTTTAATAAACATGATTATTGCCACATATTTATGAGTATTACATGATGGAAATTGTATAATTTTGTATAAACTGTTTAGTGACATTATTCAGCAAATGTAACATTTTAGTAATGTCACAGATAACTTGTAATGCTGATGATGTTTTTTGAAGTCAGACATTCATTGTCTATACAATAAAAATGGTGTACATACTGTTACTTATCCATCAATTAATGGATTCAGATATGTACTTGTATGCTTTTATGTACAACCGTATAGCAGATTCCTTAACTAATTTATTTTGTGGTTTGCATTGCTGTTCAACATGTTAATGTAATGTGTTTATGTTTGTCAATTCTTTATTATCTAGATATTAGTTTAAATGAAATCATCATCTTATGGTAGTAAAGGTTATCTTTCTCTTGTTTGAAGTATAGACATTTAAAATTGACAGGTAACAAGGAAATTACTTGATCTAGTATTTAAACATCCTCCTTGACCCTGGGCTCCAACACCGCCAGTTGTTGCTCGGAAGTGCTGTTAGCACAGTCAACACTTGCTCCTGTGTTACTGGGGTTCAGTAACGTCAGCTGGTCCTCGGTTGTGCCATTGGCTCTTTTCCTTCTGCTGCCCCTCCGGGTTCCCAGTACCGTCAGCGGTTCTCCGCAGTGCCTTTGGCCTAGGTGCCTCCATCTTGGTATCCGAGTTCCAGCAACGTCTGCTGGTCCTTGGTAGTGCTTTGGAGCACAGGTACCTCCTGCTTAGTAACCGTGTCCCAGTAACGTCAGCTGGTCCTCGGTTGTGCCATTGGCTCTTTTCCTTCTGCTGCCCCTCCGGGTTCCAGTACCGTCAGCTGGTTCTCCACAGTGCCTTTGGCCTAGGTGCCTCCATCTCGGTATCCGAGTTCCAGCAACGTCTGCTGGTCCTTGGTAGTGCTTTGGAGCACAGGTACCTCCTGCTTAGTAACCGTGTCCCAGTAACATCAGCTGGTACAAGATTGTGCTACAAATACAAGATACGGAACAAGAGACACAAGAACAATAAGCAGAAGATCTAAAAGCAGAAGAACATGAAGTATAAGACCAAAATGAAGAGCAAAATATATGCTCTAAATTCTAAGCAGAAGAAGACTAAGCAGTGTATGGGGGTGAGTCCGTTCCTCCTCGTGGTGCCCCTGGAAAATGCCTGCTGCTGCAGGCTAAACTGAACACGGACAAATACTGTTGTAATTTAAATCTTTTGTGACAGCAAGAACGGAAGGATGAAAAATTCATACTTTGACAGATTACAAGTACAGGATTCTCTGTCACAAATAAGAATATGATGAAGAAGATGAAGCAGAATATGAATAAGAATAATAGTTTAATAAGAAGAATATGAGTAATGTTAACAAAGATGAATAGCAAGAAGTTTAAGAAGAAGATAAAGAAGGTGAAGATGAAGAATAATTTGATGAAAAAGATGATGCTGCAGAAGATTATGAAGGAGAAAGTGTGTGAAAAGTTAAAAAGGTGAAGATGAAGAGCATGGAAGTTGTGTAATATACAATTTGCCAAAATATAAAAAACGTTAACATTGTCAATTTCTTCGTCAATCCGAACATCTTAAAAAAAAAAATATTTATGCTATTCCATTTGATTGGGTTAAACATCTATGCCTTTAAATGTCTCCTCAACCTTCCCCAATACATTCTACATTAGTCTTTGTTGTTTTCCTTCATGTACAATTAACCAACAAGGCAAGAATGGGTTTTTTTTAATTTCGATATTTTGTTCCCATAGACTTACATGGGACTTCCGGTATCGATATCGGGTATCGCCGATATTTTAGTGATATCGGCGATACCATTCCGATTCCGATACTTTAGGATATCGGAAAGTATCGCTCAACTCTATTAACCAGCCAAGTAAAATGCAGACTGCTGCGGCCTGGTATTAAAAGACTGTCAAGGCCCATGGATTTTGGCCCTCAACAGCCTGATAATACCAGCTACAGCAGCCCCACATTGGCGCATCAAAAGATGTGCCAATTGTGGCACTTTACCCGGCTCTTCCCACTTGCCCTGTAGCGGTGGCAAGCGGGGTAATAAGGGTTATTGTCACCGTTGATTGCACGGTGACAATAAGCCCGGTTAATAATGGAGAGGTGTCAATAAGACACCGATCCATTATTAATCCCAAAGTTATTAAATGTATAAAAAAAAGACAAAGCAAGAAAAAAGTATTTTAATGAAATAAAAGAGACAACACAGTTTTCATTAATTTTATTACTCTCTCATTCCTGCGACGCCATCGATCCCTGTAAAAAAAGAAAAAAAACAAAACCAACAGTATACCACCTGTCCGACGCAGTCCATAGTAACGACTGTCCCACGACGATCCAACTCTGCTACATCGCAATGACAGGCAGAGCCTGTCATCGCGACGCAGCACAGCTGATTACCTGCTTCCCCGGCGGTGACGTCATCGGACTGACTGCTTTACGGCCGGGATTACCCAGCAGTCACTGCAGTTATCGCGAGAAACTGCATGTGACCGCCGGGGAAAGAAGATTGCGGCCATGAAGCAGTGCAGGACGTGACCGCCGGAGATCTTCTGCCAGGTAAGTGCCGCTGACTCCTGACAGACCCGACCGACGGACACTGACAGTGACAGTGACAATCCCGATTCCGGTATCCGATAAGACGAAAATATCGGAACTCGGAATCGGAATTCCGATACAGCCAATATCGGCCGATACCCGATATTTGCAGTATCGGAATGCTCAACACTAACCACCAGAAGTCTTCCCAGACCTTGCTGTCCAGCCAAACTGAGCAATCATGGGAGAAGAGCCTTGGTGAGAAAGGTAAAGAAGAACCCAAGATCACTGTGGCTGAGCTCCACAAATGCAGTAGGGAGATGGGAGAAAGTTCGACAAAGTCAACTATCACTGTAGCCCTCCACCATTCAGGCCTTTATGGCATAGTGGCCCGACGGATGCCTCTCCTCAGTGCAAGACATATGAAAGCCCACATAGAGTTTGCTAAAAAACACATGAAGGACTCCCAGACTATGAGAAATAAGATTCTCTGGTCTGATGAGACGAAGATAGAACTTTTTGGTGATAATTCTAAGTGGTATGTGTGGAGAAAACCAGGCACTGGTCATCACCTGCCCAATACAATCTCAACAGTGAAACATGGTGGTGGCAGCATCATGCTATGGGGGTGTTTTACAGCTGCAGGGACAGGACAACTGGTTGCAATTGAAGGACACATGAATGCCGCCAAGTACAGAGATATCCTGGATAAAAACCTCTTCCAGAGTGCTCTGGACCTCAGACTTGACCAAAGGTTCACCTTCCAACAAGACAATGACTCTAAGCACACAGCTAAAATAACAAAGGAGTGGCTTTAGAACATCTCTGTGACCATTCTTCACTGACCCAGCCATAGCCCTGACCTAAACCGAATTGAGCATCTCTGGAGAGACCGGAAAATGGCTCTCCACCAACGTTCACCATCCAACCTGCCAGAACAGGAGAGGATCTGCAAGGAAGAATGGCAGAAGATCCCCAAATCCAGGTGTGAAAAATTTGTTGCATCATTCCCAAGAAGACTCATGGCTGAATTAGCTCAAAAGGGTGCTTCTACTCAATATTGAGCAAAGGGTCTGAATACTTATGACCATGTGATATTTCAGTTTTTATTTTTTAATAAATTTGCAAAAATTTCTACATTTCTGGGTTTTTTTCAGTCAAGATGGGGTGCAGAGTTGTACAATAATGAGAAAAAAATGAACTTTTTTGAATTTACCAAATGGCTGCAATGAAACAAAGAGTGGAAAATTAAAGGGTCTGAATACTTTCCATACCCACTGTTTATAAGAATGAGCTGGGTAGATAAGAAAATGAATAAGATGCCGCCTTTTGTCTCTACTTTTGCACAGGGGCCCACTGGAGGATTCTCCTGTTCTCCTATGGGCCTGTCCAAGCCCGAATACAAGGCTCCATTCACTAAAATCACCATTGTCTTAATGGCAGTGGTTTTCCAATAGGTTAGCTAAGTTGCCCCACATTTTCAAAATAACATAAATAGCTAGCAAAAATTTCAGAATTATAAAGTTTGCAAATCCCTTGATTATACTAATAGTACATTTTTTTTAACTCATTAAATATCCCTGTACATTTGCTTACTCCAGAAACTGAGGAAAATGAGATGTCGAATTATAGAAGTGTCTTTCTATCTGTTTTTCCTATCACAGAACTTCCTCAGACATCTGGCTTTGCTGCAAAAAGCATCTGGTAACTTCATGGACTGATAATTCTGTCCAGAAATGTGGTGAACACTCTTCTGGAGTCTGCACCTAACATTTGGAAGAAGCACCTGAACAATCATTATATTAGAGACCCATGTGGCCATGTATTTCACTAGAAACATAGGAATTCTCTGGAACCGAAAAGTTAATTTCAGTATCTCAACAATTCTTACATCCATCATAAACAAAGAATATAGAGCCTAAACAATCCACATCTATTATGAAATTTTTTTTATATTAGACTAATTTAATTTATGTTGAACATTTGAAAGAGTTTCCATCTTTTTCCATTTACAAGTGCAGCCAATTTTGTTTTTTTGCATTTTGTTTTTCCTTCCTCTTCCTAGAAAGGCCTTAATTTTCATTCCATTGTCATATCCATAAGAAGAATTTTATTTGCATGACAATTGTAGTTTGGTGTTTTCTCTACCATATTATGGGCTGAAAAACAAGAACAAATTATGGTTTATTTTTTAAAGATGTCCATTGTGTGGCAAAAATGGTCTGATAACTTGATTTAGCAGGTCAGTTAGATATAATTTTATCTCTAATAATCCTGATGGTTAGGCAGGCTAGATTGGATCAAAAGTAAGAAAAATAATTTTATATACTTGGAAGACAAAAGGAATAGTGCTAGGAGGAACTCTAGAGACTAACCAAGATGAGGTATCATTATTAAGCACTGCACTCTTTCTACACTTACAAGGAGTTTGAAAGAGAGAGACAGATTTCTCTGTCACTCCATCAACTTCCTGCAATGCAGTAGTGGGAAGCCGATGGTTGTTATGGCAAGACTAAAGTCTAAAGGGTATGCCACACTAAACAATATCGCTAACGGGATCGCTAAAAAACGTCACTATTTAGCGATCCCGTTAGCGATGTTGTTGTGTGCGGCAGCTTCCAGCGACGAGCTTCCTGCTGTGATCTCGCTCGTCGCTGGAATCGTTCCGGACCCTATTTTCTCGTCGGCGCTCCCGCTGGGTAAGTATCTAATCGCTGTGTGGCACCTTTTCTTAGCGATTTAGCGGTACTTTTGTACCGCTAAAGTCGTTAAGAAGATCGCTAACGGCGATAGCGTCGTTAACTATATCGCTAAATGTGGCCGCATTTAGCGATATAGAAACAATCCCGCTAGCGATCGCATTAGTATGCGTCGTTATCGTGATCGCTAGCGGGATTGTTTAGTGTGGCAGTACCTTAATACTGTTTAAGCTGACAATTTGGATATTGTATTGCAATAGATAATTAAAGCACTGTATTATCTATTCAATCAAAGGATTGCATGTTCAAGTATCCTTATGGAACTAATATATGTTTTAAGTATTTAAAACATTTTTTCATATCAAATAAATCCTATAATTTAATCTTCTAAAAAACAACTATCCAAATAAACACATATTTGGTATCTGTAACGACCAATGCAATAAAACATTAACATTATTTATCCCGCATGGTGAACTCAGCAAGAAAAAATGTAGGAAAAACTATAGCAGAATTAACATTTTTTCTTATCCCATCTAACATAAAATTAAACATACTAAACCCCCAAAAGGAATCAATAAAAGTGACAGTATGTTTTACAAAAAAACTCAAGCCTTCCCACAACTTTAAAAAATAAAAAGTTGACGCTCTCAAAACATAATGTAAAATTTAAAGATTTTCTTGTGCAAAAGTAGTAAACAGTTATAAATTGGGCGTCACTGTAATCAAACTGACCCATACTATAAAACTTTATCTATATTCCACACAGTGAACGTCAAAAATAAAATACTAGAAAACATTCCTTCTACCATAAAATCAGATTAAAAAGTGATCAAAACGTCATAACATCTTATCATGCAAAAAACAAAAGACCTCATGTATCAAACTTATGACTTACCCTGTTCTTGTGTCAACATATTTTGTATTTAATGTACAAAAGTAAAATAATATAAATTAAACTACAGAAATTTGGTATCACCATAAATGTGCTGACCCACAGAATAAAGTTAACACTTTATTTGTGCAGCAAATAAAAAATTTAAAATGTCAAAAAAACAACAATGTAATTGCTGTTTTTTATATTTCTTCTAGTAAAAGTTAGATATTATGTTGCATGTATCCCAAAATGTTGCATAGGCAAATATAATTCATCCTAAAAAATTACTCACACAGCTACAGTGGATATAAAAACTCCACACACCACTGTTAAAATGTATGGGTGTGGACAGTATTGCCCTGTCCCTGACCCTGAAAACAACAATCCAATATAGATAATGTCATGCATTTTATATATATACAGTACAGACCAAAAGTTTGGACACACCTTCTCATTCAAAGATTTTTCTGTATTTTGACTATGAAAATTGTACATTCACACTGAAGGCATCAAAACTATGAATTAACATATGTGGAATTATACATTACACTTTACAAAAAAGTGTGAAACAACTGATATTATGTCTTATATTCTAGGATCTTCAAAGTAGCCACCTTTTGCTTTGATTACTGCTTTGCACGCAGAAAAGGTGAATGGCTGGACTCTACATGCCTGGTTCCCACCGTGAAGCATGGAGGAGGTGGTGTGATGGTGTGGGGTGCTTTGCTGGTGACACTGTTGGGGATTTATTCAAAATTGAAGCGGTGAGCGGTCCAGTTCACCTCAAACCATCTCGATTGAGTTCAGGTCTGGTGACTGTGGAGGCCAGGTCATCTGGCGTAGCACACCAACACTCTCCTTCTTGGTCAAATAGCCCTTACACAGCCTGGAGGTGTGTTTGGGGTCATTGTTCTGTTGAAAAATAAATGATGGTCCAACTAAACGCAAACCGGATGGAATAGCATACTGCTGCAAGATGCTGTGGTTGCCATGCTGGTTCAGTATGCCTTCAATTTTGAATAAATCCCCAACAGTGTCACCAGCAAAGCACCCCCACACCATCACACCTCCTCCTCCATGCTTCACGGTGGGAACTAGGCATGTAGAGTCCATCCGTTCACCTTTTCTGCGTGCAAAGCAGTAATCAAAGCAAAAGGTGGCTACTTTGAAGATCCTAGAATATAAGACATATTTTCAGTTGTTTCACACTTTTTTTGTATAGTGTAATGTATAATTCCACATGTGTTAATTCATAGTTTTGATGCCTTCAGTGTGAATGTACAATTTTCATAGTCATGAAAATACAGAAAAATCGTTGAATGAGAAGGTGTGTCCAAACTTTGGTCTGTACTGTATTTATATATATATATATATATATATATATATATATATATAGTGTGTGTGAGGCAGTGACCACTGTTGCAGTTAGGGGGTGCTGTATGTTCTCCTCAGGATGCGCACGGAGGCGTATTGGGGCCATGGAAGTGCATGGCTGTCGCAGAAGTAACTATGATGGTGAGACAATAACTGGCATCATTGCGAGTGGCTGATATGTGTCGCAGAGATGGAGGATGTCCTCTGTGCTGTAAGCCTGAAATGTTGTTGTTCTGGGACCTGTAGGGCTCAAAGAAAGACACTTTAGAATAGTCCAATGGTTTCCTCTTAGCCATTCTTGGGTGTTTTTAGCTGTGTGTCTTGGGTCATTATCCTATTGCAAGACCCATGACCTGCGACTGAGACCAAGCTTTCTGACACTGGGCAGCACATTTTTCTCTTGAATTCATTGATAGTCTTGAGATTACATTGTACCCTGCACAGATTCTAGACACTCTGTGCCAGATGCAGTAAAGCAGTCCCAGAATGTAACAAAGCCTCCTCCATGTTTCACAGTAGGGACAGTGTTCTTTTCTTGATATGCTTCATTTTTCCATCTGTGAATATAGAGCTGATGTGCCTTGCCAAAAAGTTCCATTTTTATCTCATCTGTCCATAGGACATTCTCCCAGAAGCTTTGTGGCTTGTCAACATGTAGTTAGGCAAATTTCAGTCTGGCTTTTTTATGATTTTTTTTAACAATGGTGTCCTCCTTGGTCGTCTCCAATGACGTCCACTTTGGCTCATACAACTACAGATGGTGCGATCTGACACTGATGTTCCTTGATCTTGAAGTTCACCTACAATCTGTTTAGAAGTTTTTCTGGGCTCTTTTGTTACCATTCGTATGATCTGTCTCTTTGATTTGTCATCAATTTTCCTCCTGCGGCCACGTTGGCTACAGTCCCATGGAGCCTAAATTTCTGAATAATATGTGCCACTGTAGTCACAGGAACATGTTCAGGGTGATGAGCTGTGTTGCCTTTATGCCAAGCATATCGTTTGGAATGGTTGCCAAAAAGTTCGATTTTGGATTCATCTGACCAGAGTACCTTCATCCTCATGTTTGGTGTGTCACCCAGGTGGCATGTTGCAAACTTTAAACAACACTTTTTATGGATATCTTTGAGAAATTGGCTTTCTTCTTGCCACTTTTCCATAAAGGCCAGATTTGTGCAGTGTTCGACTGATTGTTGTCCTATGGACAGACTGTCCCACCTCAGCTGTAGATCTCTACAGTTCATCCAGAGTGATCATGGGCCTCTTGGCTGCATCTCTGATCAGTCTTCTCCTTGTTTGAGAAGAAAGTTTAGAGGGACGGCCGAGTCTTGGTAGATTTGCAGTGGTATGATGCTCCTTCCATTTCAATATGATCGCTTGCACAGGGCTCTTTTGGATGTTTGAAGTTTTGGAAATCATTTTGTATCCAAATCTGGCTTTAAACTTCTCCACAACAGTATCACGGACCTGTCTGTTGTGTTCCTTGGTCTTCATGATGCTCTCTGGGCTTCAAACAGAACCCTGAGACTATCACAGAGCAGGTGCATTTATACGGAGACTTGATTACACACAGGTGGATTATATTTATCATCATTACTCATTTAGGACAACATTGGATCATTCAGAGATCCACAATGAACTTCTGGAGTGAGTTTGCTGGACTGAAAGTAAAGGGGCCGAATAATAGAATAATATTGCACGCCCCACTTTTCAGTTTTTGTATTTCCACAAAAATTTAAAATAACCAATAAATTTTGTTCAACTTCACAATTGTGTCCCACTTGTTGATTCTTCACCAAAAATTTACGTTTGGTATCTTTATGTTTGAAGCATGATATGTGGGAAAAGGTTGAAAAGTTCCAGAGAGTCGAATACTTTCACAAGGCACTCTACTTTAGTTTGTTGAATTACCTAATAAAAACATAACTAAATTCCCATCATTGTAGTACAGAGTATCTCACTACACTATACTGATGGCATTAATTACAGAATCATTTTCAAACTACTGAAGATTCCAGTGAGCAGTGTAGGGACCATAATCCGGAAGTGAAAAGAACATAATTTCCCCATAAACCAGCCACAACCGGGTGCTCCCCACAAGATTTCAAATAGAGGAGTGAATAAAATTATCAAAAGGGTTGTCCAAGAGCCAAGGAGCATCTGTGGAGAGCAACAGAAGTACCTGGAATCAGAAGATATAATTGTTCCAAAGAAAATTATAAGTTATGCTGTCAACCTTCATGATCTGTGTGCACACTCACAACACAAGACTCCATTGCTGAAGAAAAAAGTATGTTCAAGTGTGTTTAAAGTTGGCTCAACAACATTTATACAAGCCTGTGAAATACTGGGAGAAGGTAGTCTGAGCAGATGAGACCATATTTGAACTCTTTGGATTTTTTGAGACCAAAATGCATTGCACATCACCCCAAAAGAACCATACCAACAGAGAAGTTTGGAGATGGGAACATCATGGTATGTGGTTGTTTTCAGTTTATGGGACTGGAAAACTTCATATACTTAAAGGAAGGATGGATGGAGAAACGTACCAACAGATTCTTGAAAAAAATCTGCTACCATCTACCGGATTTATAAAGATTAAATGAGGGTAGACATTTCAGCAAGAAAATTATTCCAAACGCAAAGAAACTTTCAATTGGTTTCAGAGAAAGAAAATAAAGCTGCTAGAATGACCAAGCCAATCACCGGACCTGAATCCAATAGAGAATTTATGGAAAGAACAAAATCTCAGAATTCATAGAAAAAGCTCACGGGTCCTTGAGGATTTGAAGAGTGTTTGTGTGGAAGAATGGGCCAAAATCACACCTGTGGACACAATGGACTTGGCCTTCTCCAACTTTGGTAGTTGGGTTTGTTCAGAGTTGTGATTTGTCAAAAATCACAGCTGGCGTCAAGCCCTGGGGTTAGTAATGGAGTAATAAATTGGTGAACAAGGGAGTATCCTTTGTCTTTATTTCTATCTTTTTATGTCTTTCAGGTATCCTTTTCTGGACTACTTCGGATTTGTTGGATTTGTTGGATTACTTCAGACCTTCATGGAATTTTTATTTCTTTTGTTCAAATTGGTGACCGAGTTATAGTGTGGGGGAGTCTTTATTCAAATAAAGTGGGTTTTTTTTCTGTGTGTGTGTCCTTATTTTTAACTAACCGGGTTAGTAATGGGGTGTCTGGTAGATACCTCTCCGTTACTAACCCCAGGGTTTGATTGCAGCTGTCATTTTTGCAAAGCACAGCTGACATAAACCCCAACTACCATTGCACCGATTGCCACCAAACCAGGTCAATCGGGAAGAGCCGGGCAAAGTGTCAGAATTGGGGGTGCCTGCGGGCTTGTATTTTTAGGATGAGAAAGAGTGCTACAGAGTGCTGCTGCATCCCTCTTTTTTGCAAGTTATGCAGTCATTGCAGTGGGCACCTTTTCACACTATATGGAGGTACTGGTCAGGCTTTTTATTCTAAGTAGTTTTCCATTGGAGGTTGTGACTGCCTCATTTCTGACTCTGCACTCCACATATCAGCCCAAGGGTGTTTTTAGTTCCTACCATGCCATTTAAATATGTAGGTTTCTAACCCAGGAGAGGCATGTTTGCCCATTCACACTGTAGGCTTAAAGCCCAAGAGAGGCATGTTTTAGATGATAGGACCCATCATAGAAGTGTCACCTTGTCACGGTTGATGGACTCACATGAATTGGCCAATTTATGCGCTAATAACCTTCATTTTTGTAAGTACTTTTTATTTTATTTTTTTTTAGTACAGTTTAGTCAGCAATTATGTTAGATTTTGTTTGCACATATATTGGTCTCTACAGAGTGCTGCTGCGTCCCTCTTTATTTCTAAGCAATACTCTGTCTTGTTACTTTCATGTTTGAAAGTAAATATGGACTATTGTTTCTCTTTACTTACTGTATTTTTCGGACTATAAGACGCACCGGACCATAAGACGCACCCCAAATTTTCAGAAGGAAAATAGGGAAAAAAAAATAATGTGTCAAATGGGAGTCCATCTTACAGTCCGAATTCAGCTTACCAGAGAAGGGATCAGCACAGATAGAGGAATGGTCACAGGGTCGTTCGGTGGTTCAGGCTGGTGCGATGGTGGTGCTCTGTGTTGCAGGTGTGCTCTGTGGGGTGGCTGTGCTCTGTGGGGTGGCTGTGTTCTGTGTGGTGGCTGTGCTCTGTGGGGTGGCTGTGCTCTGTGGGGTGGCTGTGCTCTGTGGGGTGGCTGTGTTCTGTGGGGTGGCTGTGCTCTGTGGGGTGGCTGTGCTCTGTGGGGTGGCTGTGTTCTGTGGGGTGGCTGTGCTCTGTGTGGTGGCTGTGCAATATATGGTACTCACAAATCCCATAGCGGTGGTCCCAATCCAGCCTCCTGTGCCTTGTGGTGTCGGGGCAGCAGCGGGCCTCTGTGCTACGTGGGGGGCTCCGCCGGCATTTCCCTCTAAGCCGGAAAGCCCCCCGCAGCTGCGACGCGGTGGCCTCAAGAAACATGGCCGCCAGGGGCCTCCGGTGGCCTCAGGACAAGATCTCGGGAGAAGAGATCTCGTTGCCGGAACTTGAATGAGATTCGGCGGCCATCTTACCGGAGGCCCCTGGCGGCCATGTTTGAGGACACCACCGCGTTGCAGAAGGGAGCGGAGCTGCGGGGGGCTTTCCGGCTAAGAGCGAAATGCCGGCGGAGCCCCCCATGCAGCACAGAGCCCACTGCTGCCAGGACAACACCGCACGGGAGGCTGCATCGGGACCGCCACCGGAGGCCCCTGGCGGCCATCTATCAGGAGGCCGCAGCAGCGGAGCTGCGGGGGGCTTTCCGGCTAAGAGGGAAATGCCGGCGGAGCCCCCCATGCAGCACAGAGCCCCGCTGCTGGCCAGACACCACCGCACCACAGGGAGGCTGCCGCCGCCGCCACCGGGACCGCCACCACCAGATTTTTAGGTATGTTGGGACCTTAAGACGCACCCCCATTTTCCCCAAATTTTGGTGGGAAAAAAGTGCGTCTTATGGTCCGAAAAATACGGTAGTTGTCGTTCTGACAAAGTATGTATACTTCGTGAGGTAAAGTTGAATTTGATGGACCTGAGTCATTTTTCAACTCATGTAACTATATACTGTATGTTCTTGCCATATCATAGTTTAGAACAGTCATGGCATAAGTCTCATCCCAGTATTATCACTGCCTCTGAAAACATACTTGATAGTCATAAACACTTTCTGAACGCCGGCGCTTCCACAAATGGACTCTTGACAAGGCACACCTGTTCATTAGAAGCCATTCTAGGTAACTGCCTGTAGACTGTGAGCCCTCACGGGCAGGGTCCTCTCTCCTTCTGTACTTGTGTGTCCCTTGTCTAGCACGTTTATTGTACCTGTCTATATTTTTCCCTTTTCATATGTAAAGCGCCATGGAATAAATGGCGCTATATAAATGTATAATAATAATAATAATCTGCTTGAGAGAATACCATGGGATGGTGGTGGTGTAAAAGTGCCATTAGATTAAAAGAGGGATACTTTGCTCCTTGTTTACATATGTGTTTCTTCATGGTTTTGCTGCCTTCAGCCTGAATCTACAATATGAGTATTCCAATAAGAACAAAGAAAACCACTGCATGAACAGGTGTGTCCAAATTTTTACTGTACATATATCAACTATGTAATCTTACAATTCCCACCATACAGTTGCAGATTCGGCCTTTGAATGTTAGATTTTAATAATATATATATTAGTTAGAGAATTACTAGTGTTGGGTTACTTGAGTTTTATTTGCTTAAAGACACAAATATTGTGCATTGCATACAGTACAAATTTCCAATATGATTTGCATGTTTGTATACAAGACTGCCAGGAGGGGTTCATTCACTAAGTCTTTACTCTTCATGACTCCAGCCTGTCTGACATAAAGCAGCACTTTATATATCACTGGAGTTTTTGTCATAATTTGGAACTTGCAAAGAACAAAACCCTTCCATTTCACTCCAGCAAAGTATACCTCACTCACTACAGTAAAAGACTGTAAAGCTGCAAATCTGGCTGCAGTTCTAAAATAATATCTCAGTGGCCACGTGATACTTTCCATAATAGCAACTACAAAGGATATCATATTCATTACACATCTATTACACTGCATTCTCACAAAAGTTGCAAAATTTCCCACTCATTTTACCAACTTTTAAAAGGCATCTGTTTGTAGTATTTACACTTCTAAGCTGTCTACATGCGCATGCAGGTCATAGAAAGATGAATAAAGTTGTACCTTGATATGTGTGATCCAAAGTCTTATTCCAGATAAATCAATGTTTTTCTTATATGTAAATCAGCTCTATGAACCGAACATAGATCTACTTGAGAATCTGCCTCCAGAGATTATTTTAAAAGAAACGGGGCATTACTAGTGTGGTATGTAAGGTCTGACACTTTGCTCTCATAATTACCCATAGCTATGTAGTGAGATAAGCATTAACACAGTACAGTTGAAGTGAAATTTGTATTATTACAAACACATTTGCATCTACAGTTGTCCTCTCATAATGCTGTTACTGTATGCTTTGCAGCAGAGCTGTGCCTGATTATAACAAACGCAGTACAGCAGAGTTGAACTTTGTCTAATTGCAAACACAACAAACAGATTTACAGTTGTCCTCTCACAGTGCTTCAGCTGTCATCTCCCAGGCAGCGCGTGTGTGTCTGTGGAGGTGGTGGTTAGGGGCAGAACAGCAAAGCTGACAGCACTGTGAGAGGAAAACTGCAAATGTGTTTGTAATGAGAAAAAGTTCACTTCTGTTGCACTGTGTTAGTTCTGCTGAAGGGGTGTACGTATTATTAATGCAAACTTCACAGCCAAACAAAAGGCAAGGTGGCCCACTGCCACCTGCAAAGCAAGCTTAGTTGTGCAGAATGATGAGCTATTGAATGGCAAAGGGACAAAGGGCAAAGGGACATTCATACTGTTTTTGCACAGGGGCTCTCTTCTGTCTGTGTCCGCCAATGATCTGCTTCACTGTGTTAGTTCTGAACTCACCGCAGAGATGAACACCCAAAGTTGGAGAAGGCCAAGTCCTCTGTGGCTGATAATTGTCTAAAAATAGTCTGTAATGTTCTGCTTTGTATTCTTTAGCATCAGCAGTTCTCCAAAAATAAGCTAATAGCAAGATGTCCCACAGCTTTTAAATCCAGTGATTAGCTACAATCATCAGAATAGTTTGGCAGAAAATGTTTAATTCTAAAGTAGCTCCATGGTAACTGCAACATTACATAGTGCACACTGCAGTCGACAAAGTTCCCAAAGTGTGATGCTTTTTATAGATGTTTCTTTTTTTGTCCCACCCCCCATCAAAACAAAATAGTCTATCTGACATGGTACCTCCCAGGAAAAGATTGCTGCTAGGCATGATCAAATCTTTTCAATTTCAAATTCTCCAGGTTCAGTCACTTAAAAAAAAATCAGATTTGCAACTGATAAATTCACTGTCATTCCCAGATACTCCAATTGTCCCATAAAAGATATGTATAACAGTCTGAGATCTCCAATCCAACTCTATCAAACTCCTTTCAATGTCTTTAATACAACCACAGTCTCAGTAATGTCAAAGTGATATAACCATAGAAGCAGAGGAAATCTGGCAGTAACCAGCAGCCCTTTAATAAACACAGTGAACTGGTAGAATTTTCTTTTCTTTCTCATTAATTTTTTTAAATTAATAAATGGTCTAAAAATTATTGCTCTTTAGTCATTTGTGATCAGTCAGACTGTTGAGTGTAGAACACTGACTATTCTGACGGTGTCACTGTCAGAGGCAGCATCATCCAGTTGTGACTGGGAAGAGTAATGTGCCATATATTCCATAACTAGACTTTTATGTTCACAGCAAAAATAGAATAGTATATAGCGCCCCCCAGAGTCGGATTTTCTCCTGGTCTCGGCTACCCCAGAGGGCATGATTCGGGTAGTTTTTTACCGACCCCGCTTTTAGGATCGCCGTTATTAACCCTATAATGGCGATCGCAAAAAAAAAGTCGCGATTCTGTATTTCATTTCTCTCTCCTCTGATGTGATCGCACATCAGAGGGGAGAGAAATAGGGTCCCTGGGACCCCCGATCTGTCCCCCGTGCTTCCCGGTGTCCCCCCAGTCCTCCTGTGGCTCCCAGAGCGTTCAGCATCTTGTCCCGGCTAAGAAAATGGTGGGCGCCTGCGCAGTGCGCAGTACGCCCACCAAATCGGATTTTCTCCGGGGTCTCAGCTACCAAGGGGTAGCCGAGGCCCCAGAGAACATAATTTGGGTCCCCCGCAGTACCCCCGCTTTTGCGATCGCCGAGAGAAATATGGTCCCCGGGACCCCCGTTCACCCCGGTACCTCCCGGTGTCCCCCATGTCCTCCTGCAGCTTCGATCCTCCCTGCGTTTTCATCCTGTAAAAGAAAATGGTGGGCGCATGCGCAGTGCGCCCGCCGAATCTGCCTACCGGCAGATTCATTCATAAAGTGAAAGTACATTTTGATCACTGTGATAAACTATCACAGTGATCAAAATAAAAAAAATAGTGTATAAACCCCCCCTTTATCACCCCTTTAGTTAGGGACATATAATAAAATAAAGAAATTGTACTTATTTTCATTTTTCCATTAGGGTTAGAGTTTGGGCTAGGGCTAGGGTTAGGGTTACAATTAGGGTTAGGGTTACAATGAGGGTTAGGGATACAATTAGGGTTAGGTATACAATTAGGGTTAGGTATACAATTAGGGTTAGGGATACAATTAGGGTTGGAATTAGGGTTAGGTTTATGGTTAGGGTGGGTATTAGGGTTAGGGGTGTGTTGGGGTTAGGGTTGGAGCTAGAATTGAGGAGTTTCCACTATTTAGGCACATCAGGGGGTCTCCAAACACGACGTGGCGTTGAAAAAGTCAAATGGCGCTCCATCCCTTCCGAGCCCTGCCGTGCGCCCAAACAGTGGTTTACCCCAACATATGGGGTATCAGCGTACTCAGGAAAAATTGCACAACAACTTTTGGGGTCCAATTTCTCCTGTTACCCTTGAAAAAAAAATAGCGGACTAAAAAATCATTTTTGAGGAAAAAAATGATTTTTTATTTTCACAGCTCTACGTTATAAACTTCTGTGAAGCACTTGGAGGTTTAAAGTGCTCACCACACATCTAGATAAGTTCCTTCAGGGGTCTAGTTTCCAAAATGGGGTCACTTGTTGGGGGTTTCCACTGTTTAGGTACATCAGGAGCTCTCTAAACGCGACATGGCGTCCAGCCAATTCTGCGTTGAAAAAGTCAAACGTCGCTCCTTCCCTTGCGAACTCTGCCGTGCGCCCAAAAAGTGGTTTACCCCCACATATGGGGTATCGGTGTATTCAGGAGAAATTGCTCAACAACTTGTGAAAATAAAAAAAATTGGTTCTGAAGTAATAATAATAATATATAGCGCCAACATACTCCGCAGCACTTTACAGTTTAACAGTTTCAAAACACAAGTCATAAGTAACAACGTTAACAATACAATAATTAAAGCAATATAAGCCGCCACTGCTCGTGAGAGCTTACAATCTACAATGAGGTGGGGAGATACAAAGTACAGGTGTGTATATACAATGGTGCATTTACAATGATGGTCCAGCCATCTTGAGGGAGTGAGGGATGGATGGAGGTAGTGAATGGGCTACACATACACACTTAAACATAGAACGACTTTGATTAGTGAATGTGATAGGCCACTCTGAAGTAAAGTTTTTACAAAAAAAGTTAAATGTTAATTTTTTCCTTCCACATTGCTTCAGTTCCTGTGAAGCACGTAAAGGGTTAATAAACTTCTTGAATGTGGTTTTGAGCACCTTGAGGGGTGCAGTTTTTAGAATAGTGTCACTTTTGGGTATTTTCTATCATATAGACCCCTCAAAGTGACTTCAAATGTGAGGTGGTCCCTTAAAAAAATGGTGTTGTAAAAATGAGAAATCGCTGGTCAACTTTTAACCCTTATAACTTCGTAACAAAAAAAATTTTGCTCCCAAAATTGTGCTGATGTAAAGTAGACATGTGGGAAATGTTATTTATTAAGAAATTTGTGTGACATATCTCTCTGATTTAAGGGCATAAAAATTAAAAGTTTGAAAATTGCTAAATTTTCAAAATTTTCGCCATGTTTCCGTTTTTTTCATAAATAAATGCAAATCATATAAAAAATTTTTTATCACTAACGTGAAGTACAATATGTCACGAAAAAACAGTCTCAGAATCAGCTGGATTCGTTAAAGCGTTCCAGAGTTATAGCCTCATAAAGTGACAGTGGTCAGAATTGTAAAAATTGGCCCGGTCATTAAGCTGCAAAATGGCTCTGTCACTAAGGGGTTAAAGAGAGAAAGGGAGCATCAAATCTGTCTTGGAGTAAAAATAAAATCTCCAAAGCATGAATGCATCATTCATCAATTTTTGTGCTGGGAACATAAAAGTATACATTAGTGGGCGACTTCCTTTTTCCCATTCACTTGTTATAGATTTAATGCATGCTTTTGTTTTATTGATATATATACAGTAATGCCCACCATTTCCTCCCTACTAATATGCTTGTCAAAGTTAAAGAAGTTAAGGTAAATTAATGTCATGCTAGAACTCATTTGCAGCCAGCTGTTTCAATGGATTTTCCCCAAATTAGTGTAGAACAGAATCTGACTAGCTGAGAGCAATACCATTGAGATAACACGGTCCAAAGAAAAGTATTAATTAGAAAATGACCTATTGTTTTAATCATGCTTTTGTGTTACAAGAATTTAAAAAAAATGTTGGCAATGAGTTTTTTCTTCATATCATGACTTTTATTGAAAAACAAGATTTGCAATCTTTCAATTTTCACAGTACCCGCTAGAGCTATGTTACACTTGTGCTTACTGTCTTTTCATGAAGAGTTTTGAGCAATGCATTTTATCATCAGGATACCTTCACTCGAATATTTTTTCTGTCTGAAGGTTGTCTGTGAAAAGAATAGACCTCACACAGATGGTGCTTGGACCAATGATATCCAATTAGGATGTTCAGATGAGAGTGTTTTTTTCACATGGACCAAATATCTGTGTAGAGTCCAAGGGTGTGCAAGAAAAATCAGTTTCCACACAGATCATCCATAGACCATCTGATTTTTACTGATCATTCCAATTATTAACACAGGAAAATGTCCTTGGTCTTGAATATTTTATTAACTGCTGATGTAAAAACATATGTCATATGGTTGTAAAAAAACAGACATACAGTATAAGCAGCAAACAGAATATGGATTGCATGTAGATGACAATGTCGATGAAAAATCATCCATTTTTTTTGGATGAAAATCAGACACCTTTTTACTCATTCAAATTAACTTATCCTCAGAGGCAATATTACAAAGAAAGGTAACTCTATACACAGCTGATAACACAGGATAATACGATCACAACACGTGATATAACAGCTTATCTTGCTCCTCCTCCTTTATCAATAATATACAGTTAGGTCCATAAATATTTGGACAGAGACAACATTTATCTAATTTTGGTTCTAGACATTACCACAATGAATTTGAAACAAAACAAATCAGATGCAGTTGAAGTTCAGACTTTCAGCTTTCATTTGAGGGTATCCACATTAAAATTGGATGAAGGGTTTAGGAGTTTCAGCTCCTTAACATGTGCCACCCTGTTTTTAAAGGGACCAAAAGTAATTGGACAATTGACTCCAAGGCTATTTCATGGACAGGTGTGGGCAATCCCTTCATTATATCATTCTCAATTAAGCAGATAAAAGGGCTGGTGTTGATTTGAGGTGTGGTGTTTGCATTTGGAAGGTTTAGCTGTGAAGGAAACATGAGGTCAAAGGAGCTCTCCATGCAGGTGAAACAAGCTATCCTTAAGCTGCAAAAAACAGAAAAAACCCATCCGAGAAATTGCTACAACTTTCGGAGTGGCAAAATCTACAGTTTGGTACATTCTGAGAAAGAAAGAAAGCACTGGTGAACTCATCAATGCAAAAAGACCTGGGCGCCCACGGAAGACAACAGTGGTGGATGATCGCAGAATACTCTCCATGGTGAAGAGAAACCCCTTCACAACAGCCAACCAAGTGAACAACACTCTCCAGGAGGTAGGCGTATCAATATCCAAATCTACCATAAAGAGAAGACTGCATGAAATTAAATACAGAGGGTTCACTGCACGGTGCAAGCCACTCATAAGAATCAAGAATAAAAAGGCTAGGCTGGACTTTGCTAAAAAACATCTAAAAAAGCCAGCACAGTTCTGGAAGAACATTCTTGGACAGATGAAACCAAGATCAACCTCTACTAGAATGATGGAAAGAGAAAAGTATGGCGAAGGCGTGGTACAGCTCATGATCCAAAGCATACCACATCATCTGTAAAACATGGCGGAGGCAGTGTGATGGCTTGGGCATGCATGGCTGCCAGTGGCACTGGGTCACTAGTGTTTATTGATGATGTGACACAGGACAGAAACAGCCGAATGAATTCTGAGGTATTCAGAGCCATACTGTGTGCTCAGATCCAGCCAAATGCAGCCAAACTGATTGGTCGTCGTTTCATACTACAGATGGACAATGACCCAAAACATAAAGCCAAAGCAACTCAGGAGTTTATTAAAGCAAAGAAGTGGAATATTCTTGAATGGCCAAGTCAGTCACCTGATCTCAACCCAATTGAACATGCATTTCACTTGTTAAAGACTAAACTTCAGACAGAAAGGCCCACAAACAAACAACAACTGAAAACCACCGCGGTGAAGGCCTGGCTGAGCATCAAAAAGAAGGAAACACAGTGTCTGGTGATGTCCATGAGTTCAAGACTTCAGGCAGTCATTGCTAACAAAGGGTTTTCAACCAAGTACTAGAAATGAACATTTTATTTACAATTATTTAATCTGTCCAATTACTTTTGGTCCCTTTAAAAACAGGGTGGCACATGTTATAGAGCTGAAATTCCTAAACCCTTCATCCAATTTTAATGTGGATACCCTCAAATGAAAGCTGAAAGTCTGAACTTCAACTGCATCTGATTTGTTTTGTTTCAAATTCATTGTGGTAATGTCTAGAACCAAAATTAAATAAATGTTGTCTCTGTCCAAATATTTATGGACCTAACTGTATACACTCAGACAATTCACTACTAAAGATTGGGTAGCATTCTGTACATTGTGGCTATGTACATATATTATTTCCTGAAACAATAGAAAGTTAAAGTCTAAAAAAGTCACAGTTTGAAAATTGCAAGATTTCTATTTTTTATTTTTAATACAGATTGTGACAAAAAATGACGAAAAAACATTTAGGCACAGAAAATCCAATTAAATAATAAGTTATTTTCTCATGATAACTTGCTTTTAAACAGACCAAAAGATCATTTTTGTCATTAAAGTTTCCTACATTCATTTATAGGAAAGACACCTCTAAGAGATAGTCTCTTTTATCCTGAAAAAGACCTAGTTTGCATACTTTTCTCCCATGGAGCATTGCTTGTTAGACTTCATACTCAGCTGGTCTCTTTAAGAAGATCAAGTACATCCCCCATGTCTCCCCATCCAAATGATTGATGAAGGACTCTCCTCTATTACTTGCCTCAATACAGTATATCAAAATTTATTTTCTAAGCCAGATTATTCCTTTAAGAATAATTTAGATTTCATGGTCAAGTTTCAGCATAAAAATACATTTTTTATTTGTTCATCAGAAGAAAAGAAAACACTTTAAACTAGACTGCGCTGCTGGAAGAACGTCTCTTGCTGCAAAAATTAGTAGATGAAGGTTCTTTTACTGGAGAATATAGTATTTGTTTGTGGTCACACAGGGCATAAAAAGAAGACAGGATGGTATATGTTATACAATTTTTCATTTGTTCTAGCATTTAAAATGTCCTGTTACACTATGACCTTTACTGAGATGTCTCCTAAATTTCTGTTTTGGGCAATCCTAACATGTCAATTCTTGGTTATGCCAATGGTTTGAAATCATGAACAAATACCGGTACTTAAAATATGTTCATTTGATTACTCTGTTGGCTTCATCCTTTACTTACCGCCAATGCATATTGCATTTTAGTTATTATAAGTTGAAAAGAAGACTACAACATAAATCATATGACAAGGGTGGTAAATTGAAGAATTCTTTCTTACCTTTCCAATGTGCTTCAAGGTACATTTTAACATTTATAACCTACAATGCTGAGAAATACAATATTTAAATTATATATAATTTCCTTATAATTATATATATTTAAAGTGTCTCAAGACATATTAAGAGTGCCCAGAATGACATAATGTTCAACAGTAAAACAATCAGTAATGAATATCTTTTCCATAGACAACTACTGCAATTGCATTAACATGCAAACATTATTATGAAGATCCAGCTCATTTATTGCGATGATATCATGTATAATTACTATGGAAATCCATATTCTTTCCCAAAGCCACAAGCTTTAGTAATTAGTAAGGCTTTATTCTAAGAGAAGACAGGAGAGGCCAAATAAACCAAACTGTTTTATGGAACACTCCATTTAATTTCTGTATAACTGATACAATGTACTTTAAAATGTGTTCTTATGATCTTGCGTAGAACAAAATATTTATATAAGATGACTTATGTTCCCTAGATAAAAACTAGATCATACTTTATTAGTTCCTACCTAAACCTCACAGTACAAAAAAATTGAGTTGACACCACATGGTGACAATCAGTGTTATAGAGTAGGTGAAAAAGACTTGTAATAAAACCTGAGACTATGACCACATAGATTCTTTCTATGACGGGTGATTGGGTGGTGGTGAGCTGCTAATGAAACGTAGGATGTAGTGGCTCTAGGTAGATGAAAAATTTCCCTCCAAAAATACTAAGGGGGACTATCTACACCTCTATTGGGGTCCGGTATGAATTATTAATGTACGATGTAGTGATGCCTTAACGTTATCTGTTCCTTATACTATATACTAACTGAAACAAAACCATGTATCAATAAAGAATATTTATTACACAAAAGAGTACAGTCTATTCCATATATATACAGTACAGACCAAAAGTTTGGACACACCTTCTCATTCAAAGATTCTTCTGTATTTTCATGACTATGAAAATTGTAGAATCACACTGAAGGCATCAAAACTATGAATTAACACATGTGGAATTATACATTACACTTTACAAAAAAGTGTGAAACAACTGAAAATATGTCTTATATTCTAGGTTCTTCAAAGTAGCCACCTTTTGCTTTGATTACTACTTTGCGCGCAGAAAAAGTGAACGGATGGACTCTACATGCCTGGTTCCCACCGTGAAGCATGGAGGAGGTGGTGTGATGGTGTGGGGGTGCTTTGCTGGTGACACTGTTGGGGATTTATTCAAAATTGAAGCGGTGAGCAGTCCAGCTCACCCAAAACCATCTCGATTGGGTTCAGGTCTGGTGACTGTGGAGGCCAGGTCATCTGGCGTAGCACCCCATCACGCTCCTTCTTGGTCAAATAGCCCTTACACAGCCTGGAGGTGTGTTTGGCGTCATTGTCCTGTTGAAAAATAAATGATGGTCCAACTAAACGCAAACCGGATGGAATAGCATGCTGCTGCAAGATGCTGTGGTAGCCATGCTGGTTCAGTATGCCTTCAATTTTGAATAAATCCCCAAAAGTGTCACCAGCAAAGCACCCCCACATCATCACACCTCCTCCTCCATGCTTCACGGTGGGAACCAGGCATGTAGAGTCCATCCGTTCACTTTTTCTGCGCGCAAAGTAGTAATCAAAGCAAAAGGTGGCTACTTTGAAGAACCTAGAATATAAGACATATTTTCAGTTGTTTCACACTTTTTTGTAAAGTGTAATGTATAATTCCACATGTGTTACTTCATAGTTTTGATGCCTTCAGTGTGATTCTACAATTTTCATAGTCATGAAAATACAGAAAAATCTTAGAATGAGAAGGTGTGTCCAAACTTTTGGTCTGTACTGTATATGTATACCGAAGCTGGTAATTAATAGTACAACACAATAATATCACACATTTAAACCCACAATTACCTATAACATCAAGCTGCTTGGAGATGTCCCTTTTGTCACATTATTTTCAGAGGTACCATCATTTCATAGATTATTGATTTATTATTACTTTTGTCAGATTCAAGTTATTTCTGTCACTATTGTGGATTTTTCTGTCATTAAACGTGGTGTACCCACAATTTTGACCATGTGTGTAAAATACATGTGGGGGGGTTTAATATACAGTGGCATGTAAAAGTTTGGGCACCCCTGATCAAAATTACTGTATTGTGAAAAGTTAAGCAAGTGGATGATGAAATGATCGCTAAAGATGATGCATGTCCTTTGTATTTATATATAATAAAATAAAATTTGGCAGCACTACCAAAAAACTGGGTGCATTAAAACCTGTTAAAGTAATGTACAATCCTCCAAAATAGAAAAACAGAAAAAACAGACAGCACTACAAAAATTTAAGTGAAAAACCGTGGCTTTACTGATCCATTAGCTGCAATATTTCAGCAGATTTCTCTGCCTTTCTCTATGACAAAAATAAAAATGGGCCAATGCAAAAGTTTTGGGCACTATTGGAGATTTGTGTGCTCAGATAACTTTGACCAAGGTATCAGATCTTAAGTAGCCTGTTAAGGTTATGGCTTGTTCACTAACATCGCTAGGAAAGGCCAGGTGATGCAAATTTCCCAGCTTTATAAAAACCCAGCCTCCTCTAACTTTGTGTCAAAAAAACAACAGCCATGGGTTAATTTAAGCAACTGTCTAGTACTCTGAAAATGAAGATGGTAAATCCCATAGCAGGAGAAGGCTATAAAAAGATATCAAAGGGTTTTCAAGTTGCCCTTTCCTCAGTTTGAAATGTGATTAAGAAATGGCATTTAACAGGAACAGTGGGATGACAAGATAAGATCTGAAAGTCCAAGCAAAATATCAGTGAAAGCTGCTGGTAGGATTGATAGAGAGACAAATCAAAACCCCCACTTGACTACAAAAGACCTTCAGAAAGATTTAGCAGACTCTGGAGTTGTGGTACTTTGTTCTACTGTTCAGAGACACCTGCACAAATATGGCCTTCATGGAAGAGTCATCAGAGGAAAACCTCTCTTGTATCCTCATCTTAAAATTTAGCTTCAAAAGTATGCAAAAAAGCATCTAAAAAAGCCTGATACATTTTGGAAACAAGTACTGTAGTCGGATGAGGTTAAAATAGACCTCTTAGGCCACAATGACCAAAGGATTGTGTGGAGAAAAAAAGGCACATCATTTCAGAAAAAAGAACATGTTGCCAACCTGTCAAGGTTCCTCTGCTCAGAGTGTCTGGGACTTGGTGATTGACAGCTATGTCATCCTATCCTTTGCTGGGGCTTGCTGAGCTGTCAGTGCTTTGATTGACAGCTTGGTTGACCTATCTGAGACTGGAAGGGTCAGAGATTTCCACAGGTGCTCCTTGTGCTTGGTGATTGCCCTGCTATTTAGGTGAGCTGTCTGGCCCAGATCACTGCCAGTCAAAAGCTTGTTCTAAGCTTGTGCTCCCTGGTGTGTGTTCGCCTGTTCCCTGTGCTGTAAGTTCTGATCTTCTGCTGCTTAACTTTGGACTGTATTCAGATTACCTGTTTGTTATTGCCCGTTTGTATCTGATATTCTGCTGCTGACCTTTGGACCGTGTTCTGATTACCCGCTTGTTATTGCCTCTTTGCTTATCCACTATTTCTCTGATATTCTGACCCTGGAATGTGACCTGACTTACAACTTCGCATTTTCCCTTGGTTTTCTACATGCTCCTTTGGTATTGACCCCGGAACGCCTGATTTCGCTGACTCACGGCCTGTCTGTGAGTTGTGACTAGCGTCACACAACCATTAAGCATGGGGGTGGATCAATCATGCTTTGGGTTGTGTTGCAGCCAATGGCATGGGGAACATTTCATGGGTAGCGCCGGGTGCTGAAGACGACTCTCATTATTCTCCCCTGCTCTGCCGGCGATCAGTACGAGCAAGGGGAGAATTATGAAAGTTGCATTCAAGTGAGAACAATGACAGCAGGTAGCGTCTTTTGGGACTATTACTCCCATCAACCTATACCTGCTGCCACTAATAGCAGTGACACCAGGAGCGGTTCATGGGCATGGGTTCCCCTGTATTTTTGATAACCAGCCAGGCAAAACCATCAGCTGGGTTGTGCAACCCCCAGCTGTTTGCATTAGCAAGGCTGGTTATCAAGAAATGAGGGGTCCCCATGCCATATTTTTTAATTATTTAAATAAATAATTTAAAAAAAAACAGTGTGGCGTCCCTCATTTTTCACCCGTCACGTTGGGTAGAGCAGTCACATCTCCTGATGTTACGGTTCTACACGTGAGATCACCCTGGGACAGTTGTGATTTTGTGAACTATGGACTTACTGTGCCGCTGCTTTCCTGGCGCCCGCCATGTGGTATTGATGCGGCACACGGGCGGCACACGTGTGCCACACATATTACACACATGGACACACGGACACTGACATCTCCAGCACCATTTTTACCGGCACTGGAAATATCAGGACATGTGAAACTGGCCTTAGAATGTAAATTGGATGTTAGGTGTAAAAAATTGGATTGTACTCACATGAAAAACGCATGACACTTCCACACTAGTCCGACTTTGCAGGACCAAAATTGAACCGATTTTAAAATCGCCAGTGTGACTCCAAGCCTAGGGTATGTGCAGACATTGAGTATTTGCTTCTAGAAATATCTGCAAGGTTTCTGCTTCTCTTGGCAGCAAAAACGTGCATTTTTTTGGTGTGTTTTTGCCGTGGTTTCGTATGCTTTGTTGTATAGAACTAAGTGAAGGCTTTTTTAAGCTAAATATAAGGATATTTAAAAAAGTTTTGTGATGTTATTTCTTGGTTCAACCCCTTCTTCTTCATTCTGATGCAGTAGCATCAGGGTAATGGGATTAGGGCTTGGTGTCAGCAGCTATCACTGACACCAATCCCTCAGTTTAGAAATGAAAAGGTGTCAGCCAGACACACTCATTACTAAGCTGGTAAGTAAATGCACACACATGCGCACGTTCACACTGTTACCAGCCTATGTAGGAACGTTAACAGAATGAAATTACATAGGCTGCAACCAAACAGCAATTGTTAATTTAAAAAAAAAATGTGTGTGCGCCCGCATAATTTTCATAACCAGCAGAGAGAAAGCGATGGCTGAAAACTGTTGTTAATATTCTTGGAAGGAACCAATAGCCATAAAGATTCCTAGGTTATTAATATCAGCTCACAGCTGTTAGTTTAGCCTTTACTGGCTAGTTTACAAGGGGACCCCAGAAAAAAAATTGACATAAAATCTAACTAGCAAAGACAGCTGTGGGCTGATATCAATAGCTCTCAGCTGCCCCAGAAAAGACATATCTATAAGATACGCCAAATCTACCTCGCTCTTCCCAATTGCCCTGTAATGGTGGCAAGTGGGGTAATGGTTGAGGGGGTTGATTTCACCCTTGTATTGTCAAGTGACAGCAAGCCCACAGGTTAGTAATGTAGAGGCGTCTACACTTCCAGCTTCCACCTGGGCCAGGAGATAATTATTCTAGATCTTGATGTCTAAAAAAGAAACCAAAGAGAAACACGACTGCATGAGGGTGAGAAATCTATGGGTATATGAGTCGCACGTAGCAGGGCTTTGGGGTACTCGGCACCGAGCCCGTTCACTTCACTGGGGGGATGTCACTGGTAGCGCAGCTCGGTCCGTTGCCCTGGGCGCTCACTAAAGGGGGATATTTACAGGGGATGATAGATAGAAATGTTCGTGACGCCACCTGTGGTTTCTGATCAGGGTGACCAGCGCTGCAGGGTGAATCCTCTGAGGGGTTGTTACTGGGCAGCAAGGTGTTAAGTCTTCCACAGGTAAGACTGATCCCTCGAGGTATATGGCGGTGTAGGGGTGAAGGAGCAATATTGCAGACACACACAAGACAGTCTCTTTGTGTACCTTTACTGGTGATGAAGTTGCAGGCACGTCCCGGGAGGCCGTCAGGGTGGAGGATGCACGTCCAGCAATCCACTGAGTAGGTGTAAGCCTCCTTACATCTTTATGTGTGTGAGTTTCTAACTTGCATAAAACAGAGTTTAACTCCTTCTCTTCGCTACGCTCGGCTGATCTTGTGATGAGGTCTTCTTGTGGACAGAACAGTGTCTCTATGGCAGTACCTGCCAGACCCCCGTCTTCCTAACCTCGGTTACGTATCAGCACTGCTGGGCCCTGCGACCTGAAGTCCAGGGTCTCTGGTTTTTCCCACTAGCTGTGAAGATACTAGCAAGCTCAGACCCGGTGCAGAGTGGAGGTAAGCTATCAATGAAGGTTGACCTCTGTCACTCTCTCTTTTCCCTTTTCCACTTGCCTGTCATCCTACTCGCACATTTAACATAAGCACATGCAGCAGTAGATGTCAGCTTCTCGCTCAGACTTCCTCAGCCCTCAGGCTAATCTGACAGGAGTCTCTCTCCGGTGTTCTGAGGAGATCTTATCTCTCCCTCAGCTCGTCTGAGGTAACTGCCGTTCTGAGGTGTTCTGCTGTTCTGAGGTAACACCAACAACTCACTAACTCGCAGCTAGACTGCCTTCATCTTACTACTGTCTCAAGGGCTCCCTCTGGTGGCACCAGGGAAAATGTGAAGTGTTGTGTGCTTATCAGGTGATTGTGAATTACCTTTCATGCATCCTCCTGGGTACATGTGGCACCAAGCGCAGCTGGGCTACACATCCCCCCCTAGTTAATATCAGCACTCCCGGGCTGAAAAAGAAAACAATTTTTATAACATCAACAAATAACATAACTCTTCCCTTGCGGGAGGTAAGGACACTTCAAACGTTACAATGTGTACAAATGGCAAATAGAAAATATCAAAATACTTTCACACAATAAATAAAGAATTCTTGTGGAGGACCCGTACCAAACCTCCCACGGTGGTCCTGGGTGGGCTGCAGGACTTCTTTGCTGCAAACCTCACTCAAGGCCACACCATACGGGTTTTCCTTCTGAAGTAGGATGGCTTACGTAAAACCAAGATGGGGCACTGAGTGCCAACTATTTACAACACAGTTTTTGGGCTGGCAAAGTCCTCAGCCACGCAGTCCTTTAAATAGCATTTCACTTATCACATTACCCAACTGGGGTATACTACTTCAGCATGTAAACATTATCATCATATAACATTCTCAATAAAGTGCAATTCTGTTCATAACTTTGTACAGTTCAGTAAACCCTGTCTGGGCCCTACTGGATTAATTTGCTAGGACTACTCTTGGTACCTAACAGGTAACCTTCCTTTCGTTGTGCGTACCGACCTACGTGGTGTTGTTTCAGGTATAGTAGCATCTGGCCTATCTGTCCTGCGTGCTGGCAAACTGGAATACTGCCTTAACCTCTCTAGGGATCTGGCAAGCATACTTGTGGCTGGGCGATGCGGTTCTGTTTCGCCAGGGGATTCTTCTGGTAGTTCCACATCTTGAGGTTCCATTTCTTGAGACTCTACTTCTGGAGGTGCTACAGGAGCAGGTTCCTCTTGAACTATTTCTTCTGCTGCGGCAACTGGTTCAACTGGACGTTGAAGCGCTTCTTGTGGTTGGTAAAATTGAAGTACTGGAATAATCACAGCATCCCCGATACAAGGCCAATCTGCAGGAAAATCTCCTAAGTCCGTGTGTATGACTTCACCTGGTTTCTCTTTTTCCATAACAAGTTCTTCCTCGTGAAGTTTTAACATGTCTGGACACAGTTTTAGGTGGTCTCTAGATATCGTGGTGGTTGTCTTTCCTCCATCTTTGCTAATGGTACAGGTTTTCCTGTTGTCAAACTTGGAATTTTGCACGACATATGGCTCTTTTTCCCACTGATCATCCAATTTGTGCATTCTTCTTTTTCTTTTTAGCACAATTTCTCCAGGCATAAAAGGTTTAGCTGGTGCACTTTTGTTGTAGTTCTCCTCTTGCTTGTCCCTTACTTTATTGAGACTATCTTCCATGCAGGCTTGTACTCTCCTGTACTGTTCCTGTCGGTTCGTGTCCCAATCTTCAGTAGTAACATCAGCTTCTGGTTCTACAACACCAAGTTCCAAATCCATGGGCAGCTTTCCTGGTCTTGCTCGCATAAGGTAGGCTGGAGTGCAGTTGGTGGAACTCACCGGTATGTGATTGTACAGATCTACCAGGTCAGGTAGTAGGTCTGGCCACCGATTCCTCTCCTCAAGTGGTACCGTCTTCAGCAGATCAATGACTATGTGATTCATCTTCTCACAGAGACCATTGGTTTGGGGGTGGTACGGTGTGGTTCTTATCTTCTTACACCCGTACAAGTGACAGAACTCTTTAAACAATTCGGCTTCAAAGGCAGGACCTTGATCAGTTAACACTTGCTCTGTATATCCATGGGGTCTGCAGAAATATGCCTGAAACGTCTTTGCTGCTGGTTCAGCTGTCAGATCTTTGACAGGGGCGACCACCAGGAACCTGGAGTAGTGATCCACCATTGTCAGGGCATATGAGTATCCTGACCTGCTGGGTGACAACTTGACATGGTCCAAGGCCACGATCTCCAAGGGACGAGTCGTCTTGATGGGTTGCAGGGGTGCTTTCTGGCTGCTGTAGTCTTTTCTTCGGAGGCTACAGGACGCACAGTTTTTACACCATTTCTCGATGGAACTTCGCATTCCCACCCAGTAGAAACGACACTTCAATAGGGTTTCCAGCTTCTTCCAGCCAAAGTGCCCCGCTCGATCGTGGTAGGCTTCCAACACCATCTGGATGTCTGTTCTTGGGACTACTATCTGCCATACCATCTCATGGGTTCTGGGGTTGACGTACCTTCGGCTCAGCTTCTCTCGGTAGATAAACAGCCGGCTTCTCTCGTTCCACAGCTGCTTTGCTTGTTGAGACGCATCCTTCTCCAAGGAGGAACCTTCCTGAGTTATCAGCTCCTTGATGCGGCTGACAACCGGGTCACTGTTCTGGGTCTCCTTCCAGCTGTGGTGAGGTAAAGGGTTTAACGTCTTACCACGCTGCCTCCTGTAGGCTCGTTGCTCGTGGATCATCCCATTTCTGTGGAATGCAGGTAGCTCAATCTCTTCTAGATCATCCAATTCCTCTTCCGTGTCAGACTCATGCGGCATTCTGGACAAGGCGTCAGCAATGGCGTTCTTACGGCCCGCCCTGTACTTGATGGAAAATTGATAGTTCGACAGCCGAGCCATCCAACTTTGCTCCATGGCTCCCAGCTTGGCTGTTTCAAGATGTGTCAAGGGGTTATTGTCAGTGTAAGCAGTCAACTTGCTGGAGGCTAAGTAATGCTTGAATCTTTCTGTAATGGCCCAGACCAGCACCAGGAACTCCAACTTGAAGCTGCTATAGTTCTCTGGGTTTCTCTCGGTCGGCCGGAGCTTCCTGCTTGCATATGTGATGACTTTTTCTTGGCCATTTTGCTTCTGACTGAGGACAGCTCCCAATCCTTTGTTGCTGGCATCAGTGTACAGCAGGAACGGCTGGCTGTAGTCAGGGTAGGCTAAGATCTCATCGCCTGTCAGGATCTCCTTCATCTCCTTGAATGCCTCAGCTTGTTCTTTATCCCAGTGGAATGGAAGATTTCTGCTCTTGAGGGGTTGTCCTACCAGGAGGTCCTGCAGAGGCGCTGCTTTCTTGGTGTAGTCCTTTACAAACCTCCGGTAGTAACCTGTCAGTCCCAGGAACTGGCGCACCTCCTTGAGATTCTTCGGCTCCGGCCATTTCTGGATGGCAGTGACCTTCTGGGGGTCTGGCGCTACTCCTTCTGAGCTGACAATATGTCCCAAGTACTGTACCTTTTGTTTGAGCAGATGGCACTTTGAAGGCTTCAGTTTCATCCCATACTTGGACAGTGACTCAAATACCTCTGCCAGGTGCTTCAGATGATCCTCATACGTCTTGGAGTACACAATTTCGTCGTCCAGGTACAGCAACACGGTTTCAAAGTTGAGATGTCCTAGGCAACTCTCCATCACTCTCTGGAACGTTCCCGGGGCACTGCTGAGTCCAACCAGCATCCTGTCAAACTCACAGAGTCCCATCAGGGTGGTGAAAGCCGTCTTCTCCCGATCCTCCTCAGCCACAGCTACTTGCCAGTACCCACTAGTGAGGTCGAGGGTGGAAAAGTAGTTAGCAGTTTTTAAGGCAGCTAAGGATTCCTCAATGCGTGGTAAAGGGTATGCATCTTTATGTGTAATGCGATTTACTTGTCTGTAATCTACACACATTCTCATGCTTCCATCCTTTTTCCTAACTAGGACTAGAGGTGCTGCCCAGGGACTACAACTATCCCTTATCACCCCTGCTTCCTTCATGTCACGCAACATTTCCTTAGCTTTCTGGTAGTGTGCTGGAGGTATAGGCCTGTACCGCTCTTTGATGGGAGGATGGCTGCCTGTAGGGATGTGATGTTGTACTCCCTTAATGGTCCCAAAGTCAAGTGGATGTTTGCTAAATACCTGTGTGTACTCCTGTACCACCCGTAGTACTCCCTGTTTCTGGTGGGCGGGAGTGGTGTCTGTCCCGACATGGAGCTGCTGACACCAATCCTCCACCTGGGTTGCTGGGTCATTATCCTCCACTGGTTGGTGGGAGGCTAAGGACTCGGTCGTGAGAATGGAGTTGTTATCTACGGTATGTAATTTAGCAACAGTGGCATAACGTGGTAAATTTACTTCATCTTCTCCCCAGTTGAGAAGACGTACTGGTACCTTCCCATTTCGTACTTCTACATTATTAGTAACTGTCTGGGAGAAGTTGTGTTTAACCACATTTAAGCCATTTTCCTCATTTACAGTCTTTACTACTAAGAGTCCCTGGTCCTTCAGCTCCACTCTGCCCACCTTTACGTCCACATTTTTGGCTCCGAGTATATCAACAGGGAGACCATTAGAGGCATACACAGCAAAGTCAGGGCTCGGGGGCTGGAGACTGTCCATGGACCAAAACTTATTATACAGGACATCAGGTATGATGGTCACTTGAGATCCAGTGTCCAGCAGGGCAGGGATTGCGATCCCGTCCAGGATGATGGACAGGTAGGGTCTTCCTCCCACAAACCTGCGGTTCCAGTCTGAGGGGCCTGATGAGTCTATTCCTGGGTGTTGGTCCTCGGACCCAGGATCTGCTCGTTTAAAGGACACTGTCGGGCTAGATGACCTTCTCTGTTGCAACAGTTGCAGACGATCTCTCGGCGAGGATGGTGCTGATCAGGGGTCGCTCCTGGGGGTGGCGTTGTCCTCCTTTTCCTCCGGTTAATCCAAGGGACATCCTCTGGGCAGTCGGCTAGCAGGATCTTTCCTCCTTCTTCCTTCCGCAGTTGCAGGGCACTCATTACAGTGGCCAGGTTTTTAGTCAGCTGGCGCACTTCTGAGCGCAGACAGTCCAACTCAGTAGGGGGCGTCACTTGCGTTTTGGCTTCCGCCACCAGCGGGGAAAAGGTGGATGCTGCCGGCTTTAGAGTGGCTTCACCCGGGTGACACTGGATCGACACCTCGGGCTTCTCCAGGGGTCGCAGTCCTTTTATAGCCATATCTTTTAGGGCATCAAAGGTAGCATCAGGATGATCCAAGGACCACCAGTGCACAGTTCTGCTTTCAGCTTGGGACCTCAGTCCCCGTACAAATTGTTCCTTCAACATTTTACTTTCATTAATGGCACTTATAGGGTTGACCTGTTTGAGAGCTCGCAGGGCCCCCTGTAGTCGGCAGGCGTAGTCCCTAATACTGTCATCTGGTCTCTGGGAGCATTGGTAAAACCTCATCCGGAGATCTGTTTCAGTGCGGTCCTCAAAAATAGTCTGTAGCTTTAAGAAAATTGAAAGCACTGATTCCTGGTCTGCAGCTGTCCAAGTCTCTACTTCCCTCTCTGCAGCACCAGTCAATTGTCCCAATACCACTGCAGCTCTTTGTTTCTCTGTCATAAGGTACATGTCCATTATGCTGCATATTTTGCGTTTAAACCCTGACAGGGTATCTGGCTTACCACTATACTGAGGGAGCCACTTTGCTCCAGGCAGGTATGGGAGCGTCAGCGGTCCTATCGGGGCCACAGGACCAGGTGAGGGGCCAGCGATTCCATCCTGCGCGGCAGCGCCGGCGGGTAAATCACCGGAGCGGTCGCCCTGAGCCGCTCTGTCAGCTTGCGGCTGAGACATGTCTGCGCCCCCCTAGTTAAGTGTGGCCTACCTTCTCCTGAAGGCTGCAGCTCTGCCAGGCACAGCGATGTGGAAGGACCTGCCGCCGCGTCAGCGTTGGGGGCGTGTCCGGGACTCCGCGCGCTTCCTGCAGGTACGCCCCTTCTCCTTGCGCTGTAGCGCTGTACTTTGGCGGGCAATGGCGGACAATTGGCGCCAAAAATCTCAAAAACAGCAACACAGTCTATAGCACAAAAACAGTCCACTTCAGGCACACAGGATTCACATATAGCGAGCTTCTTATCCTGTTCGTGACGCCAAAATTAGATAAGTCGCAGGTAGCAGGGCTTTGGGGTACTCGGCACCGAGCCCGTTCACTTCACTGGGGGATGTCACGGGTAGCGCAGCTCGGTCCGTTGCCCTGGGCGCTCACTAAAGGGGATATTTACAGGGGATGATAGAAATGTTCGTGACGCCACCTGTGGTTTCTGATCAGGGTGACCAGCGCTGCAGGGTGAATCCTCTGAGGGGTTGTTACTGGGCAGCAAGGTGTTAAGTCTTCCACAGGTAAGACTGATCCCTCGAGGTATATGGCGGTGTAGGGGTGAAGGAGCAATAATGCAGACACACACAAGACAGTCTCTTTGTGTACCTTTACTGGTGATGAAGTTGCAGGCACGTCCCGGGAGGCCGTCAGGGTGGAGGATGCACGTCCAGCAATCCACTGAGTAGGTGTAAGCATCCTTACGTCTTTATGTGTGTGAGTTTCTAACTTGCATAAAACAGAGTTTAACTCCTTCTCTTTGCTACGCCCGGCTGATCTTGTGATGAGGTCTTCTTGTGGACAGAACAGTGTCTCTATGGCGGTACCTGCCAAACCCCCGTCTTCCTAACCTCGGCTAGTATCAGCACTGCTGGGCCCCTGCGACCTGAAGTCCAGGGTCTCTGATTTTTCCCACTAGCTGTGAAGATACTAGCAAGCTCGGACCCGGTGTCCGGTGGTGCAGAGTGGAGGTAAGCTATCAATGCTGGTTGACCTCTGTCACTCTCTCTTTTCCCTTTTCCACTTGCCTGTCGTCCTACTCGCACATTTAACATAAGCACAGGCAGCAGTAGATGTCAGCTTCTCGCTCAGACTTCCTCAGCCCTCAGGCTAATCTGACAGGAGTCTCTGTCCGTGTTCTGAGGAGATCTTATCTCTCCCTCTCAGCTCGTCTGAGGTAACTGCCGTTCTGAGGTGTTCTGCTGTTCTGAGGTAACACGAACAACTCACTAACTCGCAGCTAGACTGCCTTCATCTCACTACTGTCTCAAGGGCTCCCTCTGGTGGCCCCAGGGAAAATGTGAAGTGTTGTGTGCTTATCAGGTGATTGGGAATTACCTTTCATGCATCCTCCTGGGTACATGTGGCACCAAGCGCAGCTGGGCTACACAGTATACAACCACGCAGACCTCCAAGAGGGACATCCCAGAAGAAATGTGGACACTAGTGAACACACGGTGACATATTAAATACATAAGTAAGTATGTAAGCCGGGACATTTAACTGGCCTTATACATATTAACCAATGCCAAAAGGCAAATATGAGCGTGCTCAAAGTAGCCTTTAGGTTTTCAAACACAATAAATTAGTACACCAATGGGTCATCACTACTCGGTCACTTCTGCACCTCAGGCTTTAATAAAACCTAACTCATGGTTTCGATGTAGAAATCTTGTCACATCTGTGTCTGAATATGCTGCTGTAACCCGTGCCCCTGAATGTCAGTAGCATGTGGGTGTGGGAGTGCTGAGACTGTTGCTCATTGCTTTTACCTTATGTTTTTCTGCAGTGATCTGGTAGGTAATTAGCTCACTGCTGAGGACCATGGGCTGGGCTCATTCTATATAAGCCCCAGCAGATTGACTCTAGCTGCCAGTTATTAGATTGTGTTTAGCTAGTGACATAGGCTCTGACCTTACTCTGATTTAGTTCTGGTTATCTATTTTGTCTCTCCCATGTCCTGACTGCGGCTTGTATTCTGGACTATTCTGACTACCATCTTGCCTCCTGTTTTTGTCCTTGACACGACTTCTCAGCTTGACCCTGCTTGGCTACCATTTCAGCCTCTGGACAACAGCCCCTCTGTGGTATCTATCCACTGGATCCTGTTGTAAGATGAAATCCCTGTATATGGTTAAACGGTGTAGTGTTTTCTCTGGATTCTGTCAGATGGAGTGGCTTGTGCCAAGTCTGTCTAAGGTAGCATTTTGATCTTGTGGCCTCTGACAGATGTAACAGTCTGGGTCAATTCACAGGTAGATACAGGCCAACCTGCATACACCGAGAAATTTCCACTGCCTATATATTATTGAAAATGCTCAAGATCAGCAGCAAAGGCCAAAGCCATTGAAAACAGATAACGCACTTGCTTTTAGCCAAAAAGAATGAAGAATTTACAGATATTAAAGTAAATTTCTCAATTGTGTAGGTGAAAGGGAATTTTGCTTTCCAGAAACATCAAATGCCATTTGATAAATTGCAGTGAAAAGTGGACAAGACAGAGTTTTTGTTTCAAGAGGAGATAAACCGACAATCAACTTATTATTTTTTCCCTTCTGAAATAAGCATGCTTTGCCAAGTTAGGAAAAGTAGCTATGGTCTCACAGCTACAATATCTCAAGTACATGAGAAACACTGAGTACAACCATTGCCAGGGAAAGGAAGAATAATGGAAATGGAAAAGTGTGAAAAATAAAAGGTAACAGCCATTGACAGGGTGTTAGGGTCTGCGGAATGCACCAAATAAATATAAATTATAGGTGCGTTCGCAGCCCGGGGTCCACCGTGCAGGCAAAGCCTGCTGCTAGTAAGATGGCACAATATGGTGGTATAAGCGAACTCTGTTACACCACAGAGTCGCTAACATAGATGCTGTGGCACTATTTGGCGGTATAAGCGAACTCTTTTAGAACGCAGAGTCTCTAACATAGAAGCTGTGGCACTATATGGCGGTATAAGCAAACTCTGTTACTCCACAGAGTCTCTGTGGTAGAGACTGTGTCCTGTTAACCCCACAGGAGTACACAGATAGATGCAGAGCGGATAGCAGTCCGTGGTCATGCAGACAGTAACGCAAACAACCCACTCCTCACCGGAGTAGCCGGTATTCTAGAGGCTATTTCAGCCAAGCCCTGAATATGTCCATACAAAACTCTTCACCGGAGGTGCCGGTATTCTAGGGGCTTTGTTATGTTATGGCAGCTGAGGAGTGCAGGCAAAAAAAGGAAATACACCAGAGCAGTTGGAATCTATGAGATTGCAGTACCCTGACTAACCACCGCAACTAGAGGCAGCCGTGGAGCGTTCCTACGTTGGTCCTAGACGCCTCGTCACAGCCTGAGAAACTAACTACACCTAAAGATAGAAATAGGAAAGCTATCTGCCCCGGAGCAGAACCCCAAAGATAACAGAAAGCCCCCAAACATGAAATGGCGGTTAGACAAGATGAAATACTGACACAGAAAGAAAATAGTATGAGCAAACGCTGGGGCCCAAACTATCTAAATAGAAAAGGACAGGAAGGGTACTTACTGCAATCTCAGAAAACCCTGAAAAACACCAACTCTACTAATTTCAAAATCACCTGAGATCACACGACCTCTACCACCTAAATTAGTTCTCTGGTGTAACAAAATAAAAACAGCAGCCACTGAAAAAAACTGGAAAAAGCAAAAGTACAAAACACAGTGGCTGAACTAAACTGAGAGGGCAAAAGCCCCCGGAGGGGACCCTGAAGGCCCCCACAGAAGTGCAGGACAAAATGCAAAAATATAGCAAAAACACAAAAGAAGAAATTGTCTTATCTGATAGCAGGAGATGCAGACACGACACAGCAGGCTACAAGGGAAACTGGAAAGAAGGATTCAGACCAGAACAACTGATCACCGGCAACCCTGATGGGAAAATGACTCCCTTATATAAGACCAGTCAGTAACACCTGATTCCCAGTCCTCACAATCCTCACTAGTACCGCTTGTAACCACCAGAGGGAGCCTCTGCTCAGAACTCATCTCAAACCCATTCACAACAGTACCCCCCCTTGAGGAGGGGTCACCGAACCCTCATTTGAGCAACCAGGTCGGTCAGGATGAGTTCTATGATACGCACGGATAAGTCTCCTAGCATGGATGTCCGAAGCAAACACCCAAGAATTGTCTTCCTGACCATAACCTCTCCATTTAACCAAATACTGGAGTCTTCGTCTAGAAAAACGAGAATCCAATATTTTCTCAACCACATACTCCAGATTGCCCTCAACCAAAACAGGGTCAGGAGGCACAGCAGCAGGAACCACTGGCTCAACAAACCTCTTCAACAAGGACTTGTGGAACACGTTATGGATCTTAAATGTCCCAGGAAGAAGCAAACGAAAAGAAACAGGATTAATAATCTCCATGATCTTATAAGGTTCAATGAACCTAGGCTTAAATTTAGGAGATGCTACTCTCATAGGAATATTCTTTGAGGACAACCAGACCAAGTCCCCCACTTTAAACCGAGGACCATCAGTCCTATGCCGGTTAGCAAACCGCTGGGCCTTCTCCTGAGAGAGGGACAACCTCTCCACTACCTGGTCCCAAATCTGCTGCATACGCTCAACAACAGAGTCAACACCTGGACAGACAGAAGCCTCCGTCTGTCCTGAAGAAAATCGAGGGTGAAACCCAGAATTACAGAAAAACGGAGACATCAAAGTGGCAGAGCTAGCCCTATTATTAAGAGCAAACTCAGCCAAAGGCAAAAAAGAGACCCAGTCATCCTGATCAGCAGACACAAAGCATCTTAGATAAGTCTCCAATGTCTGGTTTGTTCTCTCAGATTGACCATTGGTCTGAGGATGAAATGCCGAGGAGAAAGACAATTGAACACCCAGTTTAGAACAAAAAGTCCTCCAAAATCTGGAAACAAACTGGACTCCTCTGTCAGACACAATGTTCTCAGGAATGCCGTGTAAACGAACCACGTGCTGAAGGAACAACGGCACCAATTCAGAGGAGGAAGGCAACTTAGGTAATGGCACAAGATGTATCATTTTGGAAAACCTATCACAAATTACCCAGATGGTGGTCATTCTCTGAGAAACAGGAAGATCGGAAATGAAATCCATAGAGATATGGGTCCATGGTCTCTTGGGCACAGGCAATGGCATCAACAAACCACTAGAGCGAGAGCAAGGCTTGGAGCGAGAGCAAGTCCCGCAGGACTGCACAAATTCCCTGACATCGCAAGACAAGGTAGGCCACCAAAAGGACCGACTAACCAAGTCTCTGGTACCAAAAATTCCGGGATGCCCAGCCAATGCGGAACAATGAATCTCAGACATCACACTCTTTTTCCATTGGTCCGGGACAAACAATTTTCCAACAGGGCAGCGCTCGGGCCTATCCTCCTGACACCCCTCCAGAGCAAGTCTCAAATTGGGCGAGATGGCGGAAAGAACTACACCCTCTTTCAAAATAACAGAAGGATCAGATAACTCAGGAGAGTCCGCAAGGAAACTCCTCGAGAGGGCATCCGCCTTAACATTCTTAGTGCCAGGAAGAAAGGAAACCACAAAATTAAAACGTGTGAAAAACAAGGCCCACCTGGCCTGTCTAGGATTGAGTCGCTTGGCAGATTCCAGATAGACCAGATTCTTATGGTCCGTAAGGACCACCACCTGATGTTTGGCTCCCTCCAGCCAATGTCTCCACTCTTCAAAAGCCCACTTCATGGCCAATAACTCCCGATTACCCACGTCATAATTACGTTCAGTAGGAGAAAATTTTCGAGAGAAAAAGGCACAAGGGTTACTTTTAGAGGTCTCTGGATCTTTTTGGGACAAAACGGCACCTGCCCCAATTTCAGAGGCATCAACCTCCACCTGAAATGGCAGAGAAACATCAGGCTGCCGTAGAACAGAAGCAGAAGTGAATCTCTGCTTAAGTTCCTGAAACGCAGAGACTGCCTCAGGAGGCCAATTCACCACATCAGAACCCTTTCTGGTCAAATCAGTTAATGGTTTAACAATAACCGAGAAATTACCAATAAATTTACGATAAAAATTGGCAAAACCCAAAAATCTCTGAAGAGCCTTTAATGAAGTAGGTTGGACCCAATCACAGATGGCCTGAACCTTGACCGGGTCCATTTCAATAACAGATGGGGACAAAATGAATCCCAGAAATGAGATCTTCTGTACGCCAAAAAGACACTTTGATCCCTTCACATACAGAGCATTCTCTCTCAAAATCTGGAATACAGTTCGAACATGTTTCACATGAGAGTCCCAGTCATTAGAAAAAATCAAGATATCATCCAAATAAACAATCAGAAATTTGTCCACAAAATCCCTGAAAATGTCATTCATGAAGGACTGGAAGACGGAAGGAGCATTAGTGAGCCCAAAGGGCATCACTAGGTACTCAAAATGCCCTTCAGGGGTATTGAATGCCGTCTTCCATTCATCCCCGTGCTTAATGCGAATAAGGTTATACGCCCCCCTGAGGTCAAGCTTGGTAAACCAAGTAGCGTTTTTCACCCTGGAAAACAGGTCAGAAATCAAGGGTAACGGGTATTGATATTTCACAGTAATATTGTTCAAGAGACGATAATCAATACACGGCCTTAATGAACCATCTTTTTTGGCCACAAAGAAAAAAACCGGCACCTAAGGGTGAAGAGGATGGTCTGATATGACCCTTCTCCAATGATTCCTTGATATAAGACCGCATAGCGTCATGTTCAGGTACAGACAAGTTAAAAAGGCGACCTTTAGGGAATTTACTACCCGGCACTAATTCAATAGCGCAGTCATAGCTCCTATGGGGAGGTAAGGATGCAGATTTACTTTCGCTAAACACATCAGAAAAATCAAACAAAAAGTCAGGAACATCCTCAGCCTGGGGGGAGGCAGAAAAAACAGGAGTGTTGGTATTAACACATTGGCAGCCCCAACTGGTTACAGACACAGATTTCCAATCCAAAACAGGATTATGAGACTGTAACCAAGGGAAACCCAGCACGATAATGTCATGCAGATTATATAGAACCAAAAATTTGCAGCACTCCTGGTGATCAGGTTCAACCCTCATTATCACTTGAGTAGAAAACTGGGGTTTATTCTCAGCCAAAGGGGTAGAATCGATCCCCAGTTTAGGAATAGACTTCTGTAGGGTATCAAGGGAAACCCACAACGTTTAGCAAAATCATAATCCATCAGGTTAATAGCTGCTCCAGAATCAACGAAAGCCTGAGCAGAAAATGAGGACAGAGAGCATATCAGAGTGACAGTTAACAAAAACTTAGTCTGAACACTACCCAAGACAACTGAGCGTACAAAATGTCTTCCCCGCTTAGGGCAGACTGAAATAGCATGAGAGGCATCACCACAGTAGAAACATAACCCATTGCGCTTTCGAAACTCATGACGCTGTGCCCCAGACACCACTCCATCACACTGCATGGGCTCAGCAGCTGGCTCACAAGGCAACACCACTCCACGCATACTTCTCCGCTCACGCAAACGTCTGTCAATTTGAATCGCTAATGACATAGAATCATTGAGACCAGAGGGGACAGGGAATCCCACCATAACATCCTTTACATTATCCGACAGACCCTTCCGGAAAAGGGCCGCCAAAGCGTCGTCATTCCATTTGGTCAGGACTGCCCACCTACGGAATCTCTGACAGTATAACTCAGCGTCATCAAGCCCCTGATTTAATGCCAACAAGGCTTTTTCAGCTTGATCAGTGACATTAGGCTCATCGTACAATAACCCCAAAGCCTGAAAAAATGCATCAACATCACTCAAAACAGGATCCCCAGGTATCAGGGAAAAAGCCCAATCCTGAGGATCGCCGCGCAGGAGAGAGATGATAATTTGAACCTGCTGCGCTGCGTTTCCTGAGGACTTAGATTTTAAGGCAAAAAACAATCTACAATTATTTTTGAAATTCTGAAACCTAGCTCGATCCCCTAAAAACAAATCTGGCATGGGGATCCTAGGTTCCACAACAGGCAACCTAGCAAGATATGCAGCAATACTCTGAACCTCAGTGGCAAGCTGATCCACACGGCCAGACAACTGTGCAAACTCCATTGGGAGAAAAGATCCTCCCCAGCACCCAGAGATACAGAGGGAAAAAAAAAAAAAAATGCAACAAACAGAAAAATATCTCTGACAACTTTTCTTCCTTCAAAATATTTTTTCCCTTCTGTGAGTACCATACAATTTTTAGGCCGGTGATACTGTTATGTTACGGCAGCTGAGGAGTGCAGGCAAAAAAAGGAAATACACCAGAGCAGTTGGAATCTATGAGATTGCAGTACCCTGACTAACCACCGCAACTAGAGGCAGCCATGGAGCGTTCCTACGTTGGTCCTAGACGCCTCGTCACAGCCTGAGAAACTAACTACACCTAAAGATAGAAATAGGAAAGCTATCTGCCCCGGAGCAGAACCCCAAAGATAACAGAAAGCCCCCAAACATGAAATGGCGGTTAGACAAGATGAAATACTGACACAGAAAGAAAATAGTATGAGCAAACGCTGGGGCCCAAACTATCTAAATAGAAAAGGACAAGAAGGGTACTTACTGCAATCTCAGAAAACCCTGAAAAACACCAACTCTACTAATTTCAAAATCACCTGAGATCACACGACCTCTACCACCTAAATTAGTTCTCTGGTGTAACAAAATAAAAACAGCAGCCACTGAAAAAAACTGGAAAAAGCAAAAGTACAAAACACAGTGGCTGAACTAAACTGAGAGGGCAAAAGCCCCCGGAGGGGACCCTGAAGGCCCCCACAGAAGTGCAGGACAAAATGCAAAAATATAGCAAAAACACAAAAGAAGAAATTGTCTTATCTGATAGCAGGAGATGCAGACACGACACAGCAGGCTACAAGGGAAACTGGAAAGAAGGATTCAGACCAGAACAATTGATCACCGGCAACCCTGATGGGAAAATGACTCCCTTATATAAGACCAGTCAGTAACACCTGATTCCCAGTCCTCACAATCCTCACTAGTACCGCTTGTAACCACCAGAGGGAGCCTCTGCTCAGAACTCATCTCAAACCCATTCACAACAGGGCTTATTTCAGCCAAGCCCTAACCGCATGCGTACATGACCACACTGGCGCAAAGCACACAACAGGATTGATACTAGCGCATGGCCGTGCGGCCATGCAACTCTTTTATAGCTACAGCAAGTACAGGACCTTCCCAGAAAGACAAAGGAAAGCTGTCCCAGAACTAGAGCAGGTTCAGGACCTTCCTGGAGGACCAATGGGAGTCGCTGCAGTACCCGAGCACGTGACCCCTGATCTCCTATGAGAGATCTTTCCCTGGGCATGCTCAGAAGGGAACACACAGGACTTAGTCCTAAATACGTCTGCACGCCGTTGACCTGCACTGGTTACAATAGCAGAACCTGGAGAGGCAGCAGTCATCCTCTGCACAGTGTTAGACTGAGCGAGACGCTGGGACCGACGTCTCTGCGGAGCAGGCTCCACTGCGGCCGGAGACAGATGGGGGACCGCAGCGGGAATGGCTCGAGATTCCCCTTGTGCAGCAGTGGGAACTTGATCCCTAACACAGGGTGGATTACACTTTTGTCTAATACCGATAGTTGATAGCATTACATAAATTTGCAAGTAGTTCAGAGTTAAAGAGGGAGTTACCGACGGGCGTCAGATGTGTTACAGGAGGTTCACACCATGCAAATCAGGTTCATAATACTGTCCTACAAAAAATCCAAATTAGTATAGAAATTTTTGACAGGCTCTTGTTTATTGACAAAATAAATAATCAGCAACGGCTGATAGAAATTAGCAAGCTTTGGCTAGAACTTACCATTTGAAGTATAAAAATCATTAAAGACTCTAGAAAATAAAATAACTTAATACCCAAAGTAAAGATACACACAGCACTTACTTGTATTCATGATGTATGAGACATTAATTTTTATATAATCTACCTATAGAGAACATGAACTAATGGAGACCAATGTATGCAATGCCATTGGAAAATATATTCAGACATGTATACAGTATGTATAGCATATACACACAGATGTTCTTTGGAAGCCAACAAGATGAATACATTACATTAACATCTGCCTCTGATTCCAAAGCTGAAAGAGAAAGAAGTCTAATCTGCATAGGGTGACTGAGATTAACCAGCACCAAAATTTACATAATAAACGATTGTCATGGCTTTAAACCTGCCTCTACTCATTTTCATTTTTTTCTTCCCTTCTTTCAAGAGCCATATTTTTTTATTTTTCTGGCCATATAGCAATATGATGGCTTGTTTTTTGAGACAAGTTGCACTTTTGAATAATATTATTAATTCTACCACATAGTGTATTAGAAAGCTGGAAAAAATCCAAATGCGTTGAAATTGCAAAATAATGATGAGTCTAATTTTCAGCTTTGCACAACACCTGGTCATCTAATGGTTAGACCGAGAACTGGAGAGGCGTACAAGCCACAGTGTCTTGCACCTACTGTGAAATTTGGTGGAGGATTGGTGATGATCTGGGGATGCTTCAACAAGACTGGAATTGGGCAGGTAAATCTCTGCGAAGGAAGTTTGAATCAAGCCGCATATAAGGTTATCCTGGAAAAACAGTTGATTACTTCTGCTCAGGCAATGTTCCCCAACTCTGAGGACTGTTTTTTTCAGCAGGACAATGCGCCATGCCACACAGCAAGGTCAATCAATGTGTGGATGAAGGACCACCACATCAAATCCCTGTCATGGCCAGGGCAACCTCCAGACCTGAACCCCATTGAAAACCTCTGGAATGTAATCAAGAGGAAGATGGATAGTCACAAGCCATCAACAAAGAAGAATTGCTTACACTTTTGTACCAGGAGTATCATAAAGTCACCCAAAAGCAGTGTGAAAGACTGGTGGAAAGCATGCCAAGACGCATGAAAGCTGTGATTAAAAATCATGGTTATTCCACAAAATATTGAATTCTGAACTATTCCTGAGTTAAAACATTAGTATTGTTGTTTCTAAATGATTATGAACTTGTTTTCTTAGCATTTAAGGTGTGCAAGCACTGCATTTTTTTGCTAATTCGACCATTTCTCATTTTCTGAACATAAATACAAAATTTATTGCTTGCAAATTCGGAGACATGTTGTCAGTAGTTTATAGAATAAAAGAGCAATTTACATTTTACTCAAAAATATACCTATAAAGAGAAAAATCAGACAAACTGAAAATTTTGCAGTGGTCTCTTAATTTTTGCCAGAGCTATATATATATACAGTACAGACCAAAAGTTTGGACACTCTTTCTCATTTAAAGATTTTCCTGTATTTTCATGACTATGAAAATTGTACATTCACACTGAAGGCATCAAAACTATGAATTAACACATGTGGAATTATATACTTAACAAAAAAGTGTGTAACAACTGAAATTATGTCTTATATTCTAGGTTCTTCAAAGTAGCCACCTATTGCTTTGATGACTGCTTTGCACACTCTTGGCATTCTCTTGATGAGCTTCAAGAGGTAGTCACCGGAAATGGTCTTCCAACAATCCTGAAGGAGTTCCCAGAGATGCTTAGCACTTGTTGGCCCTTTTGCCTTCACTCTGCGGTCCAGCTCACCCCAAACTATCTCGATTGAGTTCAGGTCTGGTGACTGTGGAGGCCAGGTCATCTGGTGTAGCACCCCTTCACTCTCCTTCTTGGTCAAATAGCCCTTACACAGCCTGGAGGTGTGTTTGGGGTCATTGTCCTGTTGAAAAATAAATGATGGTCCAACTAAACGCAAACCGGATGGAATAGCATGCCGCTGCAAGATGCTGTGAAAGCCAGGCTGGGTCAGTATGCCTTCAATTTTGAATAAATCCCCAACAGTGTCACCAGCAAAGCACCCCCACACCATCACACCTCCTCCTCCATGCTTCACGGTGGGAACCAGGCATGTAGAGTCCATCCGTTCACCTTTTCTGCGTCGCACAAAGACATGATGGTTGGAACCAAAGATCTTAAATTTGGACTCATCAGACCAACGTACAGATTTCCACTGATCTAATGTCCATTCTTTGTGTTCTTTAGCCCAAACAAGTCTCTTCTGCTTGTTGCCTGTCCTTAGCAGTGGTTTCCTAGTATCTATTTTACCATGAAGGGCTGCTGCACAAAGTCTCCTCTTAACAGTTGTTGTAGAGATGTGTCTGCTGCTAGAACTCTGTGTGGCATTGACCTGGTCTCTAATCTGAGCTTCTGTAAACCTGCGATTTCTGAGGCTGGTGACTTGGATAAACTTATCCTCAGAAGCAGAGGTGACTCTGGGTCTTCCTTTCCTGGGGCGGTCCTCATGTGAGCCAGTTTCTTTGTAGCACTTGATGGTTTTTGCAACTGCACTTGGGGACACTTTCAAAGTTTTCCCAATTTTTCGGACTGACTGACCTTCATTTCTTAAAGGGAACTTGTCACCCCTCCCCTGGCCGTTTTGAAGTAAAAGAGCCACCTTCAGCAGCACTAAGGCTGCATTCTGTGAAGGTGGCTCTTTTACTTCTGTGCCCCTGGAACGCTGAAATATTCAGTTTTAAAAATTGTTCCCCTTACCTTATTTGCCTCAACCATCTGCTGCCCTGATGTGCGTGGCCCATGTTATCACCCAGACTTTGTGCTTGGAGGATTGCTTCTCACTAGGTGAGCCTAACAGACCATTAGTCATACGCTGTGTTTGCAACAATATGTGTTTGTAGTAAAGGTACTGCCACACTAAGCTATCCCGCTAGCGATCTCGTTAGCGTTGCATACTAATGAGATCGCTAGCGGGATTGTTTCTATATCGCTAAATGCTGCCGCATTTAGCGATATAGTTAACGACGCTATCGCCGTTAGCGATCTTCTTAACGACTTTAGCGGTACAAAAGTACCGCTAAATCGCTAAGAAAAGGTGCCACACAGCGATTAGATACTTACCCAGCGGGAGCGCCGACGAGAAAATAGGGTCCGGAGCGATTCCAGCGACGAGCGAGATCACAGCAGGAAGCTCGTCGCTGGAAGCTGCCGCACTGAACAATATCGCTAACGGGATCGCTAAATAGTGATGTTTTTTAGCGATCCCGTTAGCGATATTGTTTAGTGTGGCATACCCTTAAGCTTCAAAGCGCCCCCTAGTCATGGCTGTAGACAGCCAAAATGTTATTATGTAACAGTATGCCTATGCTGGAAAAATGGAGCTCTACATCCAATCACTAGAAAGAAAGAACATTGAGAAGTTTTAAATATTACTAATCTTTTAACTCCTTTGTGGACAATCTTGATATATTTAAACTCTTCAAGTGTAATTCATAAGTATACAGTAGTCAGGAATGCAGACCCCTACTGCCCATGCATCTTATGTAAAATATGGAGCTTGATTTTACTGTGTGTCGCTTGGTTGAATGCTACAGTAATTCTTTTCACCACATGGCATACAGGATCACTTTGTTTTATAGACAGGAAAGAAATAAATCTGCAAATACATTTTAACTGCGTCTACACATTCTAACTTTGGTCTGAAATTAATTTTTCACTAACTCAAACACAAAGACATACTGCATAACCGAGACAGTGCAAATTATTCCCACGCAATGTGTCTGACATCTCCTCTTGTTGGTAACATCAGCATTTGATCACGGCTTGCAATAAGTCTTCTTTATAATATATAGCAACATTCCGTATGTAATGTATACCATAAATACAATGTGTCAACTACAAAACTGTTTTATTAGTATACCAGAGCGTAGAATGCAGTTCCTTTGTCATATTTCCCTTAAATCAATATGATATAGAGCCTCGTTTGTACCTTATCTTACCTTACGCTGCGCATTCTGGAGTGCAGAACAGTCTAGGTGAGTTTAAAGGGATTGTCTGGTTAAGAAAAATAATTTTGAAATATCATATTAGGGTATTTTATTAAGAGCACCCCCCTTTCAAGACACTTATCTACTGCAAGTCGGCTGGCTTTTGTATTTTTTGTTATCAAAATTATGTTAAGTTACGTTTATTGATTTGCTTATTATGTTTTTCTTTTGGGTTTTTGTCTGTTTAGTGGTCAGTGTGAACTTGCACTTATATACTGCATGCACACCAACTTATATTCTAATACATTTCTTTAGGCTTTCTGTGTCAGTCTGTTTGCAGTCAGTGCATATAAAGGCATGGCCTGCCTATTTCTTGAGCTGGGCATTATATTAACCCCTTAATGACCAAGCCATTTTGTAGGTTAAAGACCAGGCCAATTTTTACAATTCTGACCACTGTCTCTTTATGAGGTTATAACTCTGGAACGCTTCTACGGATCTTGGCGATTCTGAGAATGTTTTCTCGTGACATATTGTACTTCATGATAGTGGTAAAATTTCTTCAATATAACTTGCGGTTTTTTATGAAAAAAATGGAAATATGGCAAAAATTTTGAAAATTTTGCAATTTTCAAGCTTTTAATTTTTATGCCATTAAATCAGAGAGATATGTCACAAAAATTAGTTAATAAATAACATTTCCCACATGTCTACTTTACATCAGCACAATTTTGGAACCAAAATTTTTTTTTGTTACGAAGTTATAAGTGTTAAAAGTTGACCAGCAATTTCTCATTTTTCCAACAAAATTTACAAAACCATTTTTTTAGGGACCACCTCACATTTGAAGTGAATTTGAGGGGTCAATATGACAGAAAATACCCAAAAGTGACACCATTCTAAAAACTGCACCCCTCAACGTGTTCAAAGCCACATTCAAGAAGTTTATTAACCCTTTAGGTACTTCACAAGAATTGAAGCAATGTGGAAGGAAAAAATGAACATTTAACTTTTTTTCCCAAATTTTTCTTTCGACACAATTTTTTTAAATTTTGTCAAGGGTATCAGGAGAAAATGAACCACAATATTTGTTGTACAATTTCTCCAGAGTACACCGATATACCATGTGTGGGGGTAAACCACTATTTGGGCGCATGGCAGAGCTCGGAATTAAAGCAGCGCCATTTGACTTTTTTGGCTGGAATTGAGATTGGACGCCATGTCGCATTTGGAGAGTCCCTGTGTGCCTAAACAGTGGAAACCCCCGAGAAGTGACCCCATTTTGGAAACTGGACCCCTCAAGGAACTCATCTAAATGTGTTGTGAGAGCTTTTAACCCCAAGGGCTTCACAGAAGGTTATAACGTAGAGCCGTAAAATTAAAAAATCATATTTTTTCCACAAAAATGATCTTTTCATCCCAATTATTATTTTCCAAAGGATAAAAGGACCCCAAAAGTTATTGGGCAATTAGTCCTGAGTACGCTGATACCCCATATGTGGGGGTAAACCACTATTTGGGCGCATGGCAGAGCTCGGAAGGGAAGCAGCGCCATTTGACTTTTTTGGCTGGAATTGAGATTGGACGCCATGTCGCATTTGGAGAGTCCCTGTGTGCCTAAACAGTGGAAACCCCCACAAGTGACCCCATTTTGGAAACTGGACCCCTCAAGGAACTCATCTAAATGTGTTGTGAGAGCTTTTAACCCCAAGGGCTTCACAGAAGGTTATAACGTAGAGCCGTAAAATTAAAAAATCATATTTTTTCCACAAAAATGATCTTTTCATCCCAATTATTATTTTCCAAAGGATAAAAGGACCCCAAAAGTTATTGGGCAATTAGTCCTGAGTACGCTGATACCCCATATGTGGGGTTAAACCACTATTTGGGCGCATGGCAGAGCTCGGAAGGGAAGCAGCGCCATTTGACTTTTTTGGCTGGAATTGAGATTGGACGCCATGTCGCATTTGGAGAGTCCCTGTGTGCCTAAACAGTGGAAACCCCCACAAGTGACCCCATTTTGGAAACTAGACCCCCAAGGAACTTATCTAAATGTGTTGTGAGAGCTTTTAACCCCCAAGCGCTTCACAGAAGGTTATAACGTAGAGCCGTAAATTAAAAAATCATATTTTTTCCACAAAAATGATCTTTTCATCCCAATTTTTATTTTTCAAAGGGTAAAAGGACCCCAAAATTTATTGTGCAATTAGTCCTGAGTACGCTGATACCCCATAGGTGGGGGTAAACCACTATTTGGGTGCATGGCAGAGCTCGGAAGGGAAGCAGCGCCATTTGACTTTTTTGGCTGGAATTGAGATTGGATGCCATGTCGTATTTGGAGAGTCCCTGTGTGCCTAAACAGTGGAAACCCCCACAAGTGACCCCATTTTGGAAACTAGACCCCCCAAGGAACTTATCTAGATGTGTGGTGAGAGCTTTGAACCCCAAGGGCTTCACAGAGGTTATAACGTAGAGCAGTAAAATTAAAAAATCATATATTTTCCATAAAAATGATCTTTCCACCCCAAATTGTTATTTTCCAAAGGGTAACAGGACCCCAAAAGTTATTGTGCAATTTGTCCTGAGTACGCTGATACCCCATATGTGGGGGGAAACCACTATTTTGACGCATGGCAGAGCTCGAAAGGGAAGTAGCGCCTTTTTCAAATGCAGACTTTGATGGAATGGTCTGTGGGTGTCATGTCACGTTTGGATAGCCCCTGATGTGCCTAAACAGTGGAAACCCCCCACAAGTGACTCCATTTTGGAAACTAGACCCCCAAGGAACTTTTCTAGATGTGTGGTGAGCACTTTGAACCCCCAAGTGCTTCACAGAAGTTTATAACGTAGAGCCGTGAAAATAAAAAAATCATATTTTTTTCCACAAAAATAATCTTTTTGCCCCAAATTTTTATTTTTATAATGGTAACAGGAGAAATAGGACCCCAAAAGCTATTGTGCAATTTGTCCTGAGTACGCTAATATCCCATATGTGGGGGGGAACCACTATTTTGACGCATGGCAGAGATCGGAAGGGAAGGAGCACCGTTTTTAAATGCAGACTTTGATGGAATGGTCTGCGGGTGTCATGTCGCGCTTGGAGAGCCCCTGATGTGCCTAAACAGTAGAAACCCCCATAAATGACCCCATTTTGCAAACTAGACCCCCCAAGGAACTTATCTAGATGTGTGGTCAGCACTTTGAACCCCAAGGGCTTCACAGAAGTTTATAACGTAGAGCCGTGAAAATAAAAAAAATCATATTTTTTTCCACAAAAATGACCTTTTTGCCCCCAAATTTTTATTTTTATAAGGGTAACAGGAGAAATAGGACCCCAAAAGCTATTGTGCATTTTGTCCTGAGTACGCTGATACCCCATATGTGGGGGGGAACCACTGTGATCGCCTTACTGCGATCTTTGGGGGGCACAATGAACAAATCTACCAAAGGTGAAGAATTGGTTTTCTTTTTTACGCCGTTCCTCGTGCGGTATTAGTGATTAGGCGACTTTATTCTTCGGATCGGTGCGATTACAGCGATACCAGATTTACACCCTTTTTTCATGTTTAGCTTCTGTCACACTCTAAAAGATGCTTTTTTTTGGAATAATTTTTTGTAAGAATTTTTTGCATCGCCGTATTTTGAGAGCTATAATTTTTCCATATTTCGGCCGACAGTTATCTGTGGGCTTATTTTTTGCGGGACGAGCTGACGTATTTATTGGTACCATATTCGGGCACATAACGTTTTTTGATCGCTTCCTATTCCGATTTTTGTGGAAGCAGAATGAACAAAAACCAGCAATTCAGGAATTGTTTTTTTTAAAAAAATTTTTTCCCCCGTTCCGTGTGTGGTAAAATTGATAAAGCAGCTTTATTCTTCGGGTCACTGCGGTTACGGCGATTCCTCATTTATATATTTTTTTATGTTTTGGCGTTTTTTACACAATAAAGAATTTTATAGAAAAAATAATTATTTTTGCATCAGTTTATTCCGCGAGCTATAACTTTTTTATTTTTTCGCTGATGATGCTATATAGCGGCTTGTTTTTTGCGGGACAAGATGACGTTTTCAGCGGTACCATGATTATTTATATCTGACTTTTTGATCGCGTGTTATTGCACTTTTTCCAAGCGGTATAATGATACCGCTTGGAAAAAGTATAATTTACTACTTTTTTGTGTTTTTTTTTTACGGCTTTCACTGAAGGGGTTAACTAGGGTTATGCTTTTATAGATGGGATTTTTACGGACATGGCGATACCTAACATGTGTATTTTTTTTGTTTATTATTTTTTTTATTACATAAAAATGTGTATTTTTTAGGGGATTTTTTTAAAATTATTTTTTAATATTTTTTTTACAATTTTTTTTAAAAAATGATTTTTTTCAACTTGTCCCTTTATGGGACTTTCACTTTTTTTACTTTTGATTGCAGTTACAATGCATTGCAATGCTCTGGCATTGCAATGCATTGCAACTATAGTGGAAGCTGCTGTGACATGATCACAGCAGCTTCCCGTAGCTAAATGACCCGGAGGTTGTCATGACAACCCCCGGGTCATCAAGGCAGAGATCGGGCCCTGCGATTACATCGCTGGACGCTGATCTGAGGCAGAGGGAGCTCCCGACCCTCTGCCTCCCCCCCTGAGCTCTGCGATCGCGCTGGATCGCAGCAGTCAGGGGGTTAACAGCCAGGGGCGGTGGGTAGAGTTGAGCGATACTTTCCGATATCCTAAAGTATCGGAATCGGAATGGTATCGCCGATATCACTAAAATATCGGCGATACCCGATACCGATACCGGAAGTCCCATGTAAGTCTATGGGAACAAAATATCGAAATTAAAAAAAAACCCATTCTTGCCTTGTTGGTTAATTGTACATGAAGGAAAACAAGAAAGAGTAATGTAGAATGTATTGGGGAAGGTTGAGGAGACATTAAAGGCATAGATGTTTAACCCAATCAAATGGAATAGCATAAATATTTTTTTTTTTAAAGATGTTCGGATTGACGAAGAAATTGACAATGTTAACGTTTTTTATATTTTGGCAAATATGTATATTACACAACTTCCATGCTCTTCATCTTCACCTTTTTAACTTTTCACACACTTTCTCCTTCATAATCTTCTGCAGCATCATCTTTTTCATCAAATTATTCTTCATCTTCACCTTCTTTATCTTCTTCTTAAACTTCTTGCTATTCATCTTTGTTAACATTACTCATATTCTTCTTATTAAACTATTATTCTTATTCATATTCTGCTTCATCTTCTTCATCATATTCTTATTTGTGACAGAGAATCCTGTACTTGTAATCTGTCAAAGTATGAATTTTTCATCCTTCCGTTCTTGCTGTCACAAAAGATTTAAATTACAACAGTATTTGTCCGTGTTCAGTTTAGCCTGCAGCAGCAGGCATTTTCCAGGGGCACCACGAGGAGGAACGGACTCACCCCATACACTGCTTAGTCTTCTTCTGCTTAGAATTTAGAGCATATATTTTGCTCTTCATTTTGGTCTTATACTTCATGTTCTTCTGCTTTTAGATCTTCTGCTTATTGTTCTTGTGTCTCTTGTTCCGTATCTTGTATTTGTAGCACAATCTTGTACCAGCTGATGTTACTGGGACACGGTTACTAAGCAGGAGGTACCTGTGCTCCAAAGCACTACCAAGGACCAGCAGACGTTGCTGGAACTCGGATACCGAGATGGAGGCACCTAGGCCAAAGGCACTGCGGAGAACCAGTTGACGGTACTGGAACCCGGAGGGGCAGCAGAAGGAAAAGAGCCAATGGCACAACCGAGGACCAGCTGATGTTACTGGGACACGGTTACTAAGCAGGAGGTACCTGTGCTCCAAAGCACTACCAAGGACCAGCAGACGTTGCTGGAACTCGGATACCGAGATGGAGGCACCTAGGCCAAAGGCACTGCGGAGAACCAGTTGACGGTACTGGAACCCGGACGGGTAGCAGAAGGTACAAGAGCCAATGCAAGTAACGAGGACCAGATGACTGTGCTGGAACCCGGAGGGGCAGCAGAAGGAAAAGAGCCAATGGCACAACCGAGGACCAGCTGACGTTACTGAACCCCAGTAACACAGGAGCAAGTGTTGACTGTGCTAACAGCACTTCCGAGCAACAACTGGCGGTGTTGGAGCCCAGGGTCAAGGAGGATGTTTAAATACTAGATCAAGTAATTTCCTTGTTACCTGTCAATTTTAAATGTCTATACTTCAAACAAGAGAAAGATAACCTTTACTACCATAAGATGATGATTTCATTTAAACTAATATCTAGATAAATAAAGAATTGACAAACATAAACACATACATTAACATGTTGAACAGCAATGCAAACCACAAAATAAATTAGTTAAGGAATTTGCTATACGGTTGTACATAAAAGCATACAAGTACATATCTGAATCCATTAATGATGGATAAGTAACAGTATGTACACCATTTTTATTGTATAGACAATGAATGTCTGACTTCAAAACATCATCAGCATTACAAGTTATCTGTGATATTACTAAAAAGTTCCATTTGCTGAATAATGTCACTAAATATTTTATACAAAATTATACAATTTCCATCATGTAATACTCATAATATGTGGCAATAATCATTTTTATTAACAAACATAACCTTTCAAAAGTGCATAGTGCATAGTGAAAATTGCTATTTATGGCTGACTGTGACTGTCGACTTGGAAGCATGACAACAGATAGATAAGGTATATATAGATGAGACTGCATAGCCACAGATGGTGAATTGCGATGTAATACTGTACCTCAATAAAGTGTGCGTCACTACTACATAATTTTTTTTATATAGCTTTATAAACAGGGTACATGGATGTATGCTTGTGCCTTTGTTTTGACGCACAGACTGCCTTCCTGCTGAGACGCATTGGGTAGTGAACAGTTGTGTGCAGTGTTCACTGCAGTCTCTGCGGAATAACCACACTTAGACCTTATAACTTTTCAGAGTTTCTTTATCAATCTACCAAGATGAAGAAGGCAGGGAGTAAGGCACGTGGTCGTGGAGTTTCTTCAGGGAGAGGACGTGGGGATTCTGTGGCTGCTGCGGCCCCCAGTGACACAGCATCCACCAGTTTTCCCCGTGAGCGTTCCTTTATGCGCACTTTTGTAGGAGCTCGGAGTACCCCCCTGCTGCGGGAAGAACAAATTGAAGCCGTTGTTGTTTGGATGTCAGCCAATGCATCGACTTCAATTGCTTCCACCTCCTCTCAGGACCACAGCACTGTTGGGCAACCATCTGTCTCTTCACCGCCTGGCAAATTGCCCAGGCAGTCAGAGAGTTCTGTACAGGAGCCAGCTGAGTGTCTGCTTCTGTTCTCAGAATCTATTGGCTTGCAAACAGGGGCCCAGCCAAGCAGCATTCTGTAATGTGAAGAGGGAGTATGCAGTGATGCGCAACAGCTGTGTCTCTCTGAATCTGAAGAGGCGGGTGAGACAGTGCCGATGGTCAGCACACCGCAGAACGCATCTGATGATGATGAGACCCAGGTGCCAGTTTCTGTTGAGCATGGTGCTGGCCAGACCACCCAACAGCAGGTGTTGGAAGAGGGTAGTGGAGATGATGAGGTCCAAGACCCAACATGGCATGAGGAACAGGAAGGTGGTGGGAGCAGCTCAGAGGAATAATAATAATATTTATTTATATAGCGCCATCATATTCCGCAGCGCTTTACAGTTTAGCCGTTTCAGAACACAAGTCATAAGTAACAACGTTAACAATACAATAATTTAAGCTAAATAAGTCGCCCCTGCTCGTGACAGCTTACAATGTACAATGAGATGGGGGAGATACAAAGTATAGGTGTTTATATACAATGGTGCATTTACAATGATGTTCCAGCCATCTTAAGGGACTGAGGGATGGAGATAGTGAATGGGCTAGAGACACACACACACTTACACAGAATACATAGAATGACTTTGATTAGTGAATGTGATAGGCCGCTCTGAACAAATGTGTTTTGAGGGAGCGCCTGAAACCATGCAAATTGTGGATAGTCCTAATTTCTTGGGGTACAGCATTCCAGAGGATTGGCGTAGAGCAGGAGAAGTCTTGGAGTCGGGAGTGGGAGGTACGTATTAGTGCAGAGGTTAGTCGAAAGTCGTTTGCAGAGCGCAGCAGTCGGTTAGGCCGATAGATAGAAATGAGGGAGGAGATGTAGGAGGGGTGCTGCACTGTGGAGAGCTTTGTGGGTGAGAACCAGTACTTTGGTTGAAAGCTGGGAGAGGCCTAGAGAAATGGTTAGTGATAGAAGGAAGATAGAGGAAGACATTGCCCCAACGGTACAAACAGGAGGGAGAGTTAGGCTGCAGACTCGGTTGCCTGTAGCCTCCAGTTTGGCACCTGTTCGGAGCAGTTGTCTTCCAAAAGTCAAAACGTGCGCTCCCAGGACTTGCACTGCGTGGTCCTTTTTTCACACACTTGCACATGATATTTGCTATGTGAAATGCAAGCTGTGTAATTAAAAATTAAAAATAGCTAAAAGTGTCAGTCACCTCAATACCACAAATATGTGGAAACATGTGCGGACAAAGCACGTAGTTGAGTTACAAAGACACACTAGAGATGTAGGCCAACCTACAGCAGCACCTACATCTTCAGGTTGTGTTGAAGCCTCTTCATCGAGCTCACACACAGCTGGTTATGCTTCCTCACAGGATCGCCATGGAAGAACCTCGGCCACTGTTGTCCAGAGACAAACTGTTATTCCACACACAGCAGCAAGTTCCCTGTCATCCTCACACTCCCAGGCCACAAAACAGCCAGCGGTAGCACAGGCATGGGATAAAAGACGGCCATACTCCGCAAACCATGCACGAGCACAGGCTCTGAATGCTGGCATTGCAAAACTCCTGTCCCTTGAAATGCTGTGATTCAGGCTGGTGGAGACAGACAGTTTCCGTAACTGAATATCATTGTCAATCCCACAATACAATGTGCCAAGCCGATTTCATTTCAGCAGGCAAGCCGTCCCTGGTCTGCAAAAGCATGTTGAGGGAAAAATTAAACATGCGCTACTAAAAGCCCTCAGTAGCAAGGTCCACCTGACCACCGATGCGTGGACCAGTACCCATTGTTATGATCTGCTACAACCAGTAAGGAAAGAAGGGAATTCTGTCCCTACAATACAACTAAGCTGAATCCCTACGATGTAACGGGGAACCTGATCCTGCGACCAGACCCGCTAAAGTCCTCATCTAGTGTGAACGAAGACCTATAGTTGCGAGGGAGTAATCCCTACAAGATCTAGGGACTGTGAGAAAAGGTGGACACCTCCTAACATAAATTGTAGCATGGATAATTAAACAGAAAAATAAATACTTTGTGATCCTAACATCAAGCAAAACTGACAGATTAAGGCACCTTAGCACCCGGCTAGCTTAACAGTAGATAATACAATGAAGTCAAGCAAAGCCAGAAGGGCGGAGCCAGACTAAATAGGGAAAAAAGGTCATGTGACCAGCAAACTGAAACAAAACCTAACAAGAGGGTTCTAACACCCATGGCCAGGGACAATACCTTTCCCTCACTGCCCATTGGGTCAATGTTGTGCAGCCGGGTACTGATCTTGCGAGTGGCGCTGTACGTGTTCTGCCAACTCCAAGGATTGCAGGAATCAAGTCTGTACACATTGATTCCTCCTCCTATTCCAGTTCCTCAGAATCATCGCTGCAGGAGCCGTCACGGTCTACCTCCACATGGACCCGTGAACGTTTACCTGTTGCGACCGATATGAGCACAGCCGTGTCCAAATGTCAACAGGCCATCCTGAAATTAATTTCCATGGGGAATCTTAGCCACACAGCGCAGGAGCTCTGTAATGCCATAAAGCAGGAGAGCGACGTGTGGTTTTTGGAAGAGAATCTACAGGCAGGCTTGGTAGTGTGTGACAATGGCCGAAATCTGGTGTCAGCTCTGGGCCTTGGCAACCTCACTCACATACCATGTCTGTCATATGTGCTCAACTTGGTCGTGCAGAGTTTTTTGAGGGACTATCCGGATCTTGATGCACTGCTGCACAAGGTCCGCCTAGAGTGCGCTCACTTGCGACGTTCCAGCATGGCCAGATCGCTGATTGCAGCTCTGCAACGCAGATTTCACCTTCATGAACATCGCATCATATGTGACGTACCCACCAGGTGGAATTCCTCGTTACATATGTTGGAGCGGTTGTGTGAGCAGCAGCCAACAGTAATGGAGTATCAGCTGCATCAGGCGCAGTCAACTCGCAATTTGCGCCGTTCACACTTCACCACTACTGAGTGGGCCTCTATAATAAGAATAATAATATTATTTATTTATATAGCGCCATAATATTCCGCAGTGCTTTACAGTTTAACAGTTTCAAAACACGAGTCATAAGTAACAACGTTAACAATACAATAATTAAAGCAAAATCAGCCGCCCCTGCTGGTGAAAGCTTACAATCTACAATGAGGTGTGGGAGATACAAAGTACAGGTGTTTATATACAATGGTGTTTTTACAATGATGGTCCAGCCATTTTAAGGAAGTGAGGGATGCATGGAGATAGTGAATGGGCTACACACACAGAATTACACATAGAATGACTTTGATTAGTGAATGTGATAGGCCACTGTGAACAAATGTGTTTTGAGGGAGCGCCTGAAACCATCCAAATTGCGGATAGTCCTAATTTCTTGGGGTAGAGCATTCCAGAGGATTGGCGCAGCGCGGGTGAAGTCTTGGAGTTGGGAGTGGGAGGTACGGATTAGTGCAGAGGTTAGTCGAAGGTCGTTTGCAGAGTGCAGCAGTCGGTTAGGCCGATAAATATAAATAAGGGAGGAGATGTAGGGGGGTGCTGCGCTGTGGAGAGCTTTGTTGGTGAGAACCAGTAATTAGAATTGGATCCTATAATGAATGGGCAGCCACTGCCAGTGTAATGAGTGGCGAATAACTCTATGAAGGATATCTGCCACGTTTTGCGTGCGTTTGATGAGTCAACGCGGATGGCGAGTGCAGATGATGCACTAGTCAGCCTGACTGTCCCCCTTATCTGCCTGCTTCAAAAAACACTGCAAGCACTAAGGCATGAGGTTTTGGAAGAGGTGGAGGATGAGGAGTCACAAATTCCATCACCTTCTGGACAGTCAGCGCAACGTGGTTCCTCACAAAGGGCTGGAGGACTTTCAAAGTACCATGCTGTATCAACAATTGAACCTCCAGAGTCGCTGTCTATATTTTCATAACCATTACAAACTTTTAATGTATTTACAAAGCACATAATGTACATTTTTTGTCTATCCTTTTGTAATGGTATTGTGTTTCCATAAACTGATGTTACAGAATTATGATACAAAGTTTTTAAATTTTGAGTTTTAAATTTTGTAAATTTATATGTATTTGAAGGACTTTGTGAGGAGGATGAGGAGGAGTCAATGGAGGAGGAAGACATCGCTCCAGAGGGAGGTAGACAATGCTCTAGTCAGTATGTAGACCAAGGGTGGGGTGATGCACAGCAGGCGGAGATGACGCCTCTTGCAGGGGACAACGTTTCTTGGCCAGTTGGGAGTCTGCAGCACATGGTTGATTTCATGCTGCAGTGGCTGAGAAACGACCGCCGCATCGAACACATTCACACCACGTCTGATTATTGGGTGTACACCCTCCTAGACCCTCGCTACCGGGACAACTTACAAAGCCTCATCACACCGTTGAACCGGGAGCGTAAAATGCGGAAGTACCAAGACACACTGGTGCAATCCATAATGTTCTCCATTCCAGCCGAGAGCACTGCTGCTGCTACTGATTTACAAAGCAGCTCTGTGCGTCGAGGCAGTGGAGACAGCTCTGCAACAAGAGGGAGCACAAGCAGCGCCTCTGCACAGGGCAAGAACAGTATGTTCCAAATGTGTCGAAGTTTTGTGGCAGCGCCACCAATGTCTACACCATCCGAGACGGCTCCAGTCAGCAGGAGGCAACATTTCCGTAAGATGGTTACAGACTACATGTCTTGCCCTCTCAGTGTACTCTCAGATGGCTCTTCCCCATTCAAGTTTTGTGTCTCTAAGCTGGATACATGGCCAGAGCTTAGCCAGTATGCATTCGAGGTGCTGGCTTGATCTGCTGCCAGTGTATTATCGGAGCGCGTCTTTACTGCTGCAGGTGGTGTACTAACAGACCGTTGCATGCGACTATCCTACGATAATGTAGAACGGCTTACTTTTCTGAAAATGAACTAGGCATGGATCTCGCCTGAATTTGCCTGTCCGGTTTCAGATTAACTAACTGGTTGGCAACGTTTTCCATGTCTCCTGTTATGTTCATCTTTCTACCACCTGAGCTATACTCCCTGGGCTACAACACTGCCAGTTGCTGCTCAGAAGTGTCGTGTCCACAGACCAATACACAAGCTATAGTAATAGTGGGGTTCAGTAACGCCTGCTGTTCCCCTGCTGTGTGTCCGGCAAAAATTACTGCTACCTAGCTACACATGTTTAAAAAAACATGACATGTTAAAGTGGCTAGTGCTACACATAGATATCAGGCTACACCCTTATTTCTAAGCTGTAAACAAGTGAAACGTCAAATTTAAAACCATTCAATGATTAGTGTTGGTAACAAATCTGTAACTAAATAATTGTGACATATTATGGCAGATATCCACATGTCTAACACAAATGCTAACACAAAAGCATACTTATGCTATAGGGTACTGATGGTGAACCTTCTCACTCCATAACTTTGACCAATCCAACTCACATCATGCCTCAAATGCTGCAATGTTGGAAGTGCATAATGTGGGTTGAACTTTGACAACAGCTGCAGTGCGAAGGTTATCCTTCTGTGTTCTTGGCTTTTAAATAAAAGCATACAAGTAAATATAATAATACATTGTTGATTAAGGGACATGATGTACACCTGTAATATTGTGCAAACAATGGATGTAGGACTATTCCTCTTCAACATTACTTATATTTGTGTCATTTGAAAAAATACATATTTTAGTTAAAAATTAAAAACCCATGTTCAGTAGCTGTGAAAGGCCCGTTTGTGTACTTCTATATTGTTTGCAACCAATGTATTGTATACGGATGGAAGCGCGTCACACTAATAGATTAGATTTATTTTAAATGGAATGTAGCAGAACCAATTGGAGATAAATGAAAAGGATGAGCCACTGAGACACGCTCAGCAGAGTACAAGCAGCAGTGCTTGAACAAGTAACTGGAGCGTGATCTGCACTCAAAAAAGTAAAAAACACAGACTGAAGTGAACACTGAAACACAACTGTCCACAATCTGTGAAAAGCTCCTTTCTGTACTTCTATAGTGTTTGCAACCAATGTATTGTATACGGATGGAAGCGCGTCACACTAATAGATTAGATTTATTTTAAATGGAATGTAGCAGAACCAATTGGAGATAAATGAAAAGGATGAGCCACTGAGACACGCTCAGCAGAGTACAAGCAGCAGTGCTTGAACAAGTAACTGGAGCGTGATCTGCACTCAAAAAAGTAAAAAACACAGACTGAAGTGAACACTGAAACACAACTGTCCACAATCTGTGAAAAGCTCCTTTCTGTACTTCTATAGTGTTTGCAACCAATGTATTGTATACGGATGGAAGCGCGTCACACTAATAGATTAGATTTATTTTAAATGGAATGTAGCAGAACCAATTGGAGATAAATGAAAAGGATGAGCCACTGAGACACGCTCAGCAGAGTACAAGCAGCAGTGCTTGAACAAGTAACTGGAGTGTGATCTGCACTCAAAAAAGTAAAAAACACAGACTGAAGTGAACACTGAAACACAACTGTCCACAATCTGTGAAAAGCTCCTTTCTGTACTTCTATAGTGTTTGCAACCAATGTATTGTATACGGATGGAAGCGCGTCACACTAATAGATTAGATTTATTTTAAATGGAATGTAGCAGAACCAATTGGAGATAAATGAAAAGGATGAGCCACTGAGACACGCTCAGCAGAGTACAAGCAGCAGTGCTTGAACAAGTAACTGGAGCGTGATCTGCACTCAAAAAAGTAAAAAACACAGACTGAAGTGAACACTGAAACACAACTGTCCACAATCTGTGAAAAGCTCCTTTCTGTACTTCTATAGTGTTTGCAACCAATGTATTGTATACGGATGGAAGCACGTCACACTAATAGATTTGATTTTTTTCTAATATAATGGAGCTGCACCAATTCCACTAAATAAAATAAAAAAAAAAAAAAAAAAGTGACACGTGCAGATGCCTACAAACAGCGGTGGATGCAGAGCAAACTGCAGCGTCACCTGCACTGTCACACACACACCTTGCACAGAGCTGTTAAAACAACACTGGCAAAATGAAGCTTTACACAGCGGTTGGTAAACTAGCCTGCCTCAAGCACAGTAGTACACAAAATCGCAATATCTAACTGTCCTCAGAGTCAGCACAGCAGCGTTCTGTCCCTAACTGAGTTCACAGCACAGTGACGCTAAAATGGCTGCGGCGCCTTTTATAGTGCATTCTGACATCATTTCAGCAGCCAATCACAGCCATGCCATTAGTTAAGATGACCGCATCATTACAGGATGTGCCCACACTTCGTAGGATTCCTCATTGGCTGACTAAAATCACATTGCCTCTCAAAGAATTATGGGAACTTCCGATTCCGGTATACGATATTGAAAAAGTATCGGAATTAAGTATCGGAATTCCGATAACGCGAATATCGGCCGATACCCGATACTTGCGGTATCGGAATGCTCAACACTAGCGGTGGGGGCTCCGCTCCTGGCTGTCAGTGCAGGAAGCCTGGCCACTGCAGCGCCGGCTCCTGCACTGATCGCGCTGGGGAAGCTGAAATTTCAGCTTCTCCTGCGCGATCGCTGCTGTGTTTGGTCAGTCAGATTGACTGACCAAGCACAGCGCTGTGGGTGCGGGGACCGACGGCAAAGGTCCCCGCACCGCTTGCCGTGCCTGTCAGCTGTCTGTGACAGCTGTCGGCACTGATCTACCACTGCGTGTTTACACGCAGTGGTAGATCAAAGGCATGACGTGCAGAGTCCGTCCTGGTGCCGGAACTGGCACCTTGCCATGACGGACTCTGCACGTCAGTGGACATTAAGGGGTTAATTCAGTTCTCCACGGCTGCATGTCCACTAGCCTGGTTTCAGTCCTTCTTTGTCCTTACCCATACACATGTCGTTTGACAAATGGTAAGGTTTAATATTTGAGGATAGCACTCAAATAGGGTCAATGTGACGTGGTGGGATGGCTTTTGCATTGTTTTAATTGAAATTATGTTAACTAAACACCTTATATTATTTTCATGCACAATTGCTGTTTATTTATTTACTGTAGGGTAATTGTTCATTATATTTTTATTTTGGGTTGAACATGGTGTGAACTTGTGCTTATATGCCTTGCAGTGCTGGGGTCCTGGGTACAAATCCCAACAAGGACAACATCTGCAAGGAGTTTGTATGTTCTTCCTTATTTGCGTGGGTTTCTTCCAAGTTCTCCGGTTTCCTCCACACTCCAAAGACATACTGATAGGGAATTTAGATTGTGAGCCCCATCTGGGACAGTGCCAATAATGTCTGTAAAGTGCTGTGGAATTAATAGAACTATATAAATGAGTAAAATAAAAATAAATAAATAAATATGCTGCTTGCACACAACTTATATTCCAGCTCATCTCTTTAGGTTTTCCATATAACTGCACAGTCAGACACAGCCATTACACATGTAATGCAACTACGGAGCAGTTGCGTGCAACCTCCACCAGGGGGCACCGGTAAGGGGAAAAAGGGTTGCACTCACCGTAAAGCACCACAGTGCAGATGTGCAGGCCGCCACTAGGAGGCGGCAGAGTAGTTAGACAGGCCAGGTCAGCAACAAACAGGAAGACAAAGTACCCGAGGTCACAGCAATGCACGTGGTCAGAGACAAGCCTGAAGTCAGAGTCAGACAGGAACGCGGTATCCAAATCGTGAGTCCCGAATGGGGAGTCAGAGTACAAGCCAATGAGTTAAAAGCCAGCTGGTAACTGTTAGGGATCGAGTTCCCGCTGCTGCACAAGGGGAATCTCGAACCTGTCCCGCTGCGGTCCCCATCCATCTTCGGCTGCAGTGGAACCTGCTCAGCAGAGATGTCGGTCCCAGCATCTCGCCCGGTATAGTACTGTGCAGAGACTTGATGCTGCCACTCCTGGATCCTCTGTTGTAACCAGTGTTGGAGCAGGCAGATTTGGGACTAAGTCCTCTGCTTCTCCATCTGAGAATGCCCAGAACAAGATCTTCCACTGGAGATCATGGGTCACATGCTCGGATACAGTTGTGACTCCTATTGGTTCTCCAGGAAGGTCCTGAACCTGTTGGTGTTCTGAAGCAGCTTCCTATTGGTCCTTTCTGGAAGGTCTCGTGCTCGTGGCTACTATAAAAAGGTGGCATAACCGCACGGCCGTGTGCTAGTATCAGATTTGTTACGTGCTTGCGCCAATGTGGTTATGCATGTGTTTAGGGACCCGGCTGAAATAAGCCCCTAGAATACCGGCACCTCCGGTGAGGAGATGTGTGTATGGGTTCAGGGCTCTGGCTGAAATAAGCCCCTAGCATACCGGTTTCTCCGGTGAGGAGTTTGCTGTGTGCATTGCTGACTACTTTATGTTGAAGCCGCGCAGTCCGGACGTAACCCGGTGGCGGCACGCGGACATTGCTATTAGTCAGCGTTTCGGTTGTGACTCTGTGGTGCAACAGAGTTCTCTCATAACGCCATATAGCGCCACATCCTTTTATTTAGCGGCTCTGTGGAGTAACAGAGTTTGCCCACTTTTCCATATAGTGCTACGGCAACCATATCTGCGACTCTGCGGGATTACAGAGTTCGCTCATACCATCTACTGCGCCATCTTACTAGCAGCAGGTTCTGCCTGCACGGTGGATCCCGGGCTGCGAACGCACTTTCTCTTTATATTTATTTGGTGCGTTCCGCAACCCTTAACAGTAACGTAGTATCAGAGACAGAAAAACAGGAAGTGGGGTTCAGAGTTCAAGATGAGTCATACACTATAGGGAAACAACCAAACGTACACAAAGTCAGGGATAGAGAACGGGTCAGACACTAATACGGGAAGTCAAAGGCAGAAAAATCACTAGGGTTATACCGGTCAGCTGCTCTAGCCTGGAAGCATGAACTATCACTTATATTGGTCAGCAGGCCACAGCAGCTTGTAATAGCCCCACAGAACCCAAAACAAGGCAGAGAAGGTTAACCCTCGCATAACCAGACCGGGGATAGAATAATATGAAACAGACCATGGCCTGGATCATGACAACACAGTACACAACAGACAGGGGCACCTCTATAAGATTATCTCAGCACAGGAACATTTTATTTAAACACATCCACTTGTGGAACTTATTATTATTCAAAGATCTATTGATTAAAATGTATTTTGTTTGCTGGACCAGCTCTTTAAGGGCACACTCAAGGGCATAATTTGTTTTAAGGTGGCACCAATGGGGCACTACTACTGGGTTAAGGAGTGCAATGCTTGCCTTACCCTGGACACTGGCAACCAAAATTAAATCACTGCCAAAGTGAGCATCATTGTAAAACCTGAAATTGCTGTTTTTCATTCCTTGACCTTTTCATGTTCTTGCCATGTAGTAGCAAAGAGGATAATCAGATCCCTCTCGCCAAGGGTCCCACAGCAGCTACATGGTCTCATGGTACTATATGGTATACACTCTTCATGTGTATATTTACCTTTTTCTGATTTTAGCCATTTAAAGAACTGAGCTGGGGTTCTGAGAGCGTTAAAAATAATGAAAGCTGTTTTTCCCAAAACTCTTTTCCCAGAAGTGAGTGTATTGGAAAATTCATGTACGGTACAGAATACAGTAATTGCATAACTTTCACAGTAATTTTACAAAATGCTTTGTTCGTGGCCAGTAGTTCGGTCCCATTCCACCCTATGGAATGTTGGGTTAGTATCTATAACCTGAAGATAAATTAGTTTTATTACATACTAGCTGAAGAGCCCGGCGCTGCCCGGGCATAGTACCTAACTACGGTTAGTTATAACAAATTGTAATGATTATATCTATATACAAGTATTCAGCTTTCTCCCCATTATGTAGATAGGGCCAAAATAGTTTGGCGATTTGGAAAGTGCGGGGGTTAAAATTTCCATTCAACACATAGCCTATGATGCTCCTGGGGTTGAGATGTGCGGGCATGCAAAATTTCATGCCCGTAAGTACAACGGTGCAGATTCCTATCCCGGGCCAAAATTATTTGCCGATTTGGAATGCGCGGGGTTAAAATTTAGACTCAAAACCTAGCCTATGACGCTCCCGGGGTCGAGACGTGTGGGTGTGCAAAATTTCATGCCCGTAAATGCAGATTCCTATGCCGGACATACACACAAGCATTCAGCTTTCTCCCCATTATGTAGATAGGGCCAAAATTGTTTGGCGATTTGGAACGTGCGGGGGTTAAAATTTCCATTCAACACATAGCCTATGATGCTCCTGGGGTTGAGATGTGCGGGCATGCAAAATTTCATGCCCGTAAGTACAACGGTGCAGATTCCTATCCCGGGCCAAAATTATTTGCCGATTTGGAATGCGCGGGGTTAAAATTTTGACTAAAAACCTAGCCTATGACGCTCCCGGGGTCGAGACATGCGGGTGTGCAAAATTTCATGCCCGTAAATGCAGATTCCTATGCCGGACATACACACAAGCATTCAGCTTTCTCCCCATTATGTAGATAGGGCCAAAATTGTTTGGCGATTTGGAACGTGCGGGGGTTAAAATTTCCATTCAACACATAGCCTATAATGCTCCTGGGGTTGAGATGTGCGGGCATGCAAAATTTCATGCCCGTAAGTACAACGGTGCAGATTCCTATCCCGAGCCAAAATTATTTGCCGATTTGGAATGCGCGGGGTTAAAATTTCTACTCAAAACCTAGCCTATGACGCTCCCGGGGTCGAGACGTGCGGGTGTGCAAAATTTCATGCCCGTAAATGCAGATTCCTATGCCGGACATACACACAAGCATTCAGCTTTCTCCCCATTATGTAGATAGGGCCAAAATTGTTTGGCGATTTGGAACGCGCGGGGTTAAAATTTCGATTCAAAACATAGCCTAGGACTCTTTCGGGGTCGAGACGTGCGGGCGTGCAAAATTTCATGCCCGTAAGTGCGACGGTGCGGATTCCAATCCCGGACAAACATACCCACATACATACACACATACAGTTATGGCCAAAAGTTTTGAGAATGACACAAACATTAATTTTTACAAAGTCTACTGCTTCACTTTTTCTAATGGCAATTTGCATATACTTCAGAATGTTATAAAGAGTGATCAGCTTAACAGCAATTACTTGCAAAGTCAATATTTGGCTAGAAAATGAACTTTATCCCCCAAAACACATTTCAACATCATTGCAGCCCTACCTTAAAAGGACCAGCTAATCTCTTTTCAGTGATTGCTCCATTAACACAGGTGTGGGTGTTGATGAGGACATGGCTGGAGATCAATCTGTCATGATTAAGTAAGAATGACACCACTGGACACTTTAAAAGGAGGCTGGTGCTTGGCATCATTGTTTCTCTTCTGTTAACCATGGTTATCTCTAAAGAAACACGTGCAGTCATCATTGCAATGCACAAAAATGGCTTAACAGGGAAGAGTATCGCAGCAAGAAAGATTGCACCTCAGTCAACAATCTATCGCATCATCAAGAACTTCAAGGAGAGAGGTTCCATTGTTGCCAAAAAGGCTTCACGGTGCCCAAGAAAGACCAGCAAGCGCCAGGACCGTCTCTTAAAAGTGTTTCAGCTGCGGGATCGGGCTACCAGCAGTGCAGAGCTTGCTCAGGAATGGCAGCAGGCAGGTGTGAGTGCATCTGCACGCACAGTGAAGTGGAGACTCTTGGAGCAAGGCCTGGTCTCAAGGAGGGCAGCAAAGAAGCCACTTCTCTCCAGAAAAAACATCATGGACAGACTGATATTCTGCAAAAGGTACAGGCAGTGGACTGCTGAGGACTGGGGTAAAGTTATTTTCTCTGATGAATCCCCTTTTCGATTTTTTGGGACATCAGGAAAATGCCTCATTCGGAGAAGACAAGGTGAGCGCTACCACCAGTCTTGTCTCATGCCAACTGTTAAGCATCCTGAAACCATTCATGTGTGGGGTTGCTTCTCAGCCAAGGGAATCGGCTCTCTCACAGTCTTGCCTAAAAACACAGCCATGAATAAAGAATGGTACCAGAATGTCCTCCAAGAGCAACTTCTCCCAACCCTCCAAGAGCAGTTTGGCGATCAACAATGCCTTTTCCAGCATGATGGAGCACCTTGCCATAAATCAAAGGTGATAACTAAATGGCTCAGGAAACAAAACATAGAGATTTTGGGTCCATGGCCTGGAAACTCCCCAGATCTTAATCCCATTGAGAACTTGTGGTCAATCATCAAGAGACGGGTGGACAAACAAAAACCTAAAAATTCTGACAAAATGAAAGCATTGATTGTGCAAGAATGGACTGCTATCAGTCAGGATTTGGTCCAGAAGTTGATTGAGAGCATGCCAGGGAGAATTGCAGAGGTCCTGAAGAAGAAGGGTCAAAACTGCAAATATTGACTTGCTGCATTAACTCATTCTAACTGTCAATATAAGCTTTTGTTACTCATATGTTTGCAATTATTATATTTCTGTCTGTGATAAAAACATCTGTCAAACACACATAAAAACCAGAGGGCAACAGATCATGTGAAAATATAATATTTGTGTCATTCTCAAAACTTTTGGCCATTACTGTACATACATTCAGCTTTATATATTAGATTCATAAATGGAACCATGTGGTCACCAATGGGAATGAAACATCTGCTCCTACTGCTTCTCTCCTTTTTGATAGCCTTATGTTATACTTTAATATTATTGTCTGTCTGCAATATTCTACCGAATTGTGGAATAAAATGTGTTATTATTGTTAGGAAAAGCTCTATGGGAAAATTAGGGAAGTACAGCTGGTCCATGAATTAACACTTCAAAGACATTATGCAATGAGAAACAATATTCTGTACATAAACAAAGCTGAAAGAGAAATGAATGCACTGGATATACAGTTTGTAGTATAGGATTATGGATTCTAGAAAAAAAAATTCTTCATGTCACTTCATATTATGTATATAACATTGCTTTCCTAAAGACTCAGTAAATAGACTCTCTTCGCCACAGAGGGGGGTCCTAATGTTACATTCAGATATCTGAAATATGAATGTTTAGACCATGGGAATAAAAATTAACAAGTAAAATCTTTACCAAAAAAAGGACACCTTATTTAAGGGGTGGACTAAAAGTGTTCTCTGACAAAAGGCAATAATAGCCATCATTCCTTATGCAGCATAATTATGATAAATTTAAAGGGGTTAGTTTGGACATATGATATTGATGGTCTATCCTTAGAATAGGTCATCAGTATTGAATTTGATGGGGGTACATGAAACAGCTGTTATTAGCTGCTGAGGCGGCTGGATGTAAGTCATGAAGTTACCTGCACTGCACAGCTCCTTTCAATGTGTAGTGGCCACTGCTGAGGGCTGAAGATCAACTTCTACTAAAGACAATCAGATGCCCAGCTGAGGTCGCTAAACATTGAAAGGAACTGGTTAGTCCTGCTCCATTTGATCTCTACATCTGGCCTTCGCCAGAGCTAATAACAGATGATTGGTGACAGTGGCGAGTATTGGACCCCTATCGATCCGATATTGACAATTAGAGATGAGCGACTTTGCCTCCGGGAGGGTCGAGTCGAGTTTCGGACCACCCGATTTTCACAAAAGTCGAGTCGAACGAAATCGGCCGACTATCGGCAAAAGTCAAAGGTCCGACTGAAACACGAAACCCAATGCAAGTCAATGGGGAAGAAAAGTCGGCAGGGAGTGGAGGACAGTAAACACACCTACAGTGCCCATTTCAATGCCAACGACATCAATTCTTATTAATTAAGCTTGTCAACCTTAATTAACTTTATAATAATAGTAAGGCATTAAAAACTGGGGGTTATTTGGCTAAAGTTGTGGGGGGGAGCAGTGCTGGCTCCAGGTTTTCGTGGGCCCCGGGCCAAAGAGTCTCAGTGGGCCTCTTTAACACATACCACAATTCATGATGCTCCGATACGGCAGAGAAATATCGGTATAGTACAATGCCAAATACTTCACTTTCTTACATTACATAAGTGATATCTATTTTAAATTCTACAATAGCTCAAAAAACAGACAGTATAGTCCTCCATACAGTATTATGGGCTCCCCATAGTGCGTCATACAGAATAATGAGCCCCATATATTGCTCCATACATAATTGGTCCCATATAATGTTTCATACAGTATATGATGAGCTCCACATAATGCTACAGTATATGATGGTCCCCATTTAATGTGCCATACAGTATAGGACGGTCCCCATAGAGTATAATGAGCCCCACATCTTGCTCCATATAGTATAATGAGTCGCATATAAAGCTCCATACAGTATATGATGGGCCCCATATATTGCTTCATACAGAATGGGCTCCATATAATGATCCATACAGAATTGGCCCCATATGTGCTCCATATGATGCTCCATACCCTATATAATGCCCCATAAATAATGAACCCCATATGATGCTCCAGTATATGATGGGCCCCATGACTGATGCTCCAGTGTATGATGGGCCTATATAATGCTCCATATATAATGGGCCCCATATGATGCTCCAGTATATGATGGGCCCCATGGATGATGCTCCAGTGTATGATGGGCCTATATAATGCTCCATATATAATGGGCCCCATATGATGCTCCAATATATGATGGGCCCCATGGATGATGCTCCAGTGTATGATGGGCCTATATAATGCTCCATATATAATGTGCCCCATATGATGCTCCAGTGTATAATGGGCCCCATATATGATGCTCCAGTGTATGATGGGCCCCATGGATGATGCTCCAGTTTATGAATGGCCTATATAATGCTCCATATATAATGGGCCCCATATGATGCTCCAGTATATGATGGGCCCCATGGATGATGCTCCAGTGTATGATGGGCCTATATAATGCTCCATATATAATGGGCCCTATATGATGCTACAGTGTATAATGGGCCCTGTGTATGATGCTCCAGTGTATGATGGGCCCCATGGCTGATGCTCCAGTACAGTCATGGCCAAAAGTTTTGAGAATGACACAAATATTATATTTTCACATGATCTGCTGCCCTCTGGTTTTTATGTGTGTTTGACAGATGTTTTTATCACAGACAGAAATATAATAATTGCAAACATATGAGTAACAAAAGCTTATATTGACAGTTAGAATGAGTTAATGCAGCAAGTCAATATTTGCAGTGTTGACCCTTCTTCTTCAGGAACTCTGCAATTCTCCCTGGCATGCTCTCAATCAACTTCTGGACCAAATCCTGACTGATAGCAGTCCATTCTTGCACAATCAATGCTTTCATTTTGTCAGAATTTTTAGGTTTTTGTTTGTCCACCCGTCTCTTGATGATTGACCACAAGTTCTCAATGGGATTAAGATCTGGGGAGTTTCCAGCCCATGGACCCAAAATCTCTATGTTTTGTTCCCTGAGCTATTTAGTTATCACCTTTGCTTTATGGCAAGGTGCTCCATCATGCTGGAAAAGGCATTGTTGATTGCCAAACTGGTCTTGGAGGGTTGGGAGAAGTTGCTCTTGAAGGACATTCTGGTACCATTCTTTATTCATGGCTGTGTTTTTAGGCAAGACTGTGAGAGAGCCGATTCCCTCGGCTGAGAAGCAACCCCACACATGAATGGTTTCAGGATGCTTAAAAGTTGGCATGAGACAAGACTGGTGGTAGCGCTCACCTTGTCTTCTCCGGATGAGGCGTTTTCCTGATGTCCCAAACAATCAAAAAGGGGATTCATCAGAGAAAAAACTTTACCCCAGTCCTCAACAGTCCACTGCCTGTACCTTTTGCAGAATATCAGTCTGTCCATGATGTTTTTTTCTGGAGAGAAGTGGCTTCTTTGCTGCCCTCCTTGAGACCAGGCCTTGCTCCAAGAGTCTCCGCCTCACAGTGCGTGCAGATGCACTCACACCTGCCTGCTGCCATTCCTGAGCAAGCTCTGCACTGCTGGTAGCCCAATCCCGCAGCTGAAACACTTTTAAGAGACGGTCCTGGCGCTTTCTGGTCTTTCTTGGGCTCCCTGGAGCCTTTTTGGCAACAATGAAACCTCTCTCCTTGAAGTTCTTGATGATGCGATAGATTGTTGACTGAGGTGCAATCTTTCTAGCTGCGATACTCTTCCCTGTTAGGCCATCTTTGCAATGATGACTGCATGTGTTTCTTTAGAGATAACCATGGTTAACAGAAGAGAAACAATGATGCCAAGCACCAGCCTCCTTTTAAAGTGTCCAGTGGTGTCATTCTTACTTAATCATGACAGATTGATCTCCAGCCATGTCCTCATCAACACCCACACCTGTGTTAATGGAGCAATCACTGAAAAGAGGTTAGCTGGTCCTTTTAAGGCAGGACTGCAATGATGTTGAAATGTGTTTTGGGGGATAAAGTTCATTTTCTAGCCAAATATTGACTTTGCAAGTAATTGCTGTTAAGCTGATCACTCTTTATAACATTCTGGAGTATATGCAAATTGCCATTAGAAAAAGTGAAGAAGTAGACTTTGTAAAAATTAATATTTGTGTCATTCTCAAAACTTTTGGCCATGACTGTATATGATGGGCCCCATTAATAATGCTACAGTTTATAATGGGCTCTATCTATGATGCTCAAGTGTATGATGGGCCCCATATATAATTCTCCAGTGTATAATGCTCCCCATATATTGCTCCAAACATTTAAAAAAGTGAAATACCTCTCCTCGCTGATCACTGTTGTACTCTGGACTCCTCAGCGGCGCAATCTTCCAACTCTCTGCACTGTGACTGTTCAGGCAGTGGGCACACATACGTGATGTCATCGCGCTCTCTGACCTGAATGTCACTGACAGGAAACTGGCATATGTTGAAGTGTAGGCTGGACCTCCAGCAGCTGCAAATGGAGGAATAGGAGAAGTCGGAGGAAGAGGAGGACAAAGCGAGCCATTTTGCTGGCAACCTATGTGTCATCAGGTGAAGGTGGTACAAAATCCTTTGAAACCCAGGCATGGTTCATTTTAATGAAGGTGAGATCACCAACATTTTGGGTCGACAGCCGGGTCCTTCTTTCTGTCAGGATTGATCCAGCAGCACTGAAGACTCCTTCAGAAAGCACATTACCAGCAGGGCAAGCGAGCTCCTGTAAGGCAGATTGTGCCAATTTAGGACAGGTGTCCAGTTTACAGGCCCAGTAGTCAAAGGGGAATGAACTGTGAGGGAGAACATCGATAGGGGAGGAGAGGTAATTTTGAACCATCGTTGACAACTGCTGTCTCCAGTCTGTTACAATCGATTCAGTATTACCAGTCGTGTGAACGGTACTCAAGAAATCAGTCCACAACATGGTCATGAAACCCCTGTCTCCAACGCCACTGCGGCTGTGTGCACCACGAACACCTCTTCCATGTTGCCCAGTACGGCTCGTGGTAGCACCTGCACCGCTGCTGTGTGATGGGAATGCCTCTAACAAACGGTTTACCAGAGTTGCTTGTTTGTTCGCCAATATTAGCTCTACTGTAGGTTCTCCTGTGGCATGATTTTCTGTAATTTGCCTTCACAGCGTGGATCGAGGATGTTGTCCAACCAGTAGTCGTCATCCTTCATAATTTTGGCAATGCGGGGGTCCCTTTTTAGGATCCGCAAGACATAATCACACACGTGGGCCAATTTTCCAGGTGTCAATGATGCACTGACAGTGGTGGGTGGAGGAGCTCTTTCTGCCAAATCCACATCCCTCCAGTCACGCACAAACCCTGTACCTGACCTTGGCAAGCCAACATTTTCTCTTGCCCTTGAGAAGCATCCTCCTCCCCAAAATAATCATCCCCCTCATCCTCCTCCTCCTCCTCTTCATTTTACACCTCGTCCAGGACAGTTCCCTGAGAAGACAATTCCTGACTGTCATCAAGGCTTCCCTCCTCTCCGCTGCAGATGCCTGATCCTTAATGTGCATCAAAGTTTGCATGAGCAGACGAATAAGTGGGATGCTCATGCTTATGATGGCGTCGTCTGCGCTTAACCCAGCAGTCTGCATTCCTCAAAACACTGAAGGACTTTACAGAGGTCTTTCAGCTTTGACCACTGCACACCCGACAACTCCATGTCTGCCCTCAAACTGCCTGCCCGTGTATCCTCCCATTGCAGCCTGCCTCTGTTCGCACAGCCTCTCAACTATGTGCATGGTGGAGTCCCACCTTGTTGCAACGTCTATGATTAGGCGGTGCTCGGGGAGGTGGAGTGATCGTTGCAGCCTCTGCATACGACTGGAGTCTACGGGCGAGCAATGGATGTGCGAGCACAGTCTTCGCACCTTATGGAGCAGTGCTGATAACTCCGGATAATTGTTTATGAAGCACTGTACCAGGTTCAAGGTGTGAGTTTTTCCAGGGCTATGGCCGACACAGAATTACAGCCGTTATCACTGACTAACTTGCCTGGCTCAAGATGTAGACTGCCCAGCCATGACTCAGTTTCTCGCTGCAAGTAGTCGGCCAGTACCTCCGCGGTGTGTCTGCTGTCGCCCAAAGACATTATCTTTAAAACAGCCTGCTGATGCTTAGCACTAGCTATTCGATAGTGGGACACCTCGTGTGCAACACTGGCAGCTGTGCATGGAGTGCTCATGCGACTGTGCTCTGTCGATGAGCTTTCGCTTCAGGAGGAGGAGGAGGGTTGAACGCCTACCACCAACTGTTGCCTATATCGTGGGGTAGGCAGCGCTGTCCACCGCCGCTATCCCCTGTGGACCCTGCATCCACCACATTAACCCAGTGCGCAGTGATGGACACGTAACGGCCCTGGTCATGCCTACTGGCCCATGCATCTGTTGTGAGGTGCACCTTTCCACTCACTGATTGTTTGAGTACATGGACAATGCGGTCTTTCACATGCAGGTGGCGGGCAGGGATGGCTTTTCTAGAAAAGAAGTGCCGACTGGGTAGGTCATAGCGTGGGACAGCGTAGGCCATGAGCTATCGGAACGCTGTGCTTTCAACCAAATGGAAGGGCATCATCTCTAATGAGATCAGTTTGGCTATGGAGGCGTTCAAAGCCAGTGTACGCGGATGAGAGGATGAGTACTTTCTTGTCCTACTTAGAGTGTCTGCTAGGGTGAGCTGTACTTGAGAGCTGCATATGGGGGAACTAGCGGTGGACATGGCGTAATGAGAGGGGGTTGGTGATGGTGATGGTGGTGGTGATGATGGCCTAGATTCAGTCTTTTGTTGCAAAAACATTGTGATTCCCTAACTACTTTGGCTCTGCGATGACACCTTAACATTTCTTGCTGGTGGTGGGCTTACAGTGGGGGAAGCGATGTAGCATTGCTGGCTACCTTCAGTCGGAGCAGGTGCACATGTGCTACCTGAGGTATTGTAGTCCGTCCACGCTTGCAAGTGCATGTTGTTTAAATGTCTAAGCATGCAACTGGTATTCAAATTTCTGAGATTTTTCCCTCGGCTAAAGGTCCTTCCGCACTTCTTACAGATAACCTTTGCCTCATCAATAGGATTTTGGTCAAAAAAGTACCACACTGCACTCTTCCTACTATGGGATAAATTTTCAGGGCTTGCACGCTGTGCTAATTTGACCGTCGGGCCAAGCTGTCCTGCAACTCTTTTTGTTTTTTTAACACGTTTTTGGACTGCTATGGGCCTGCCAGATAACCGCAGCTACAATGTCGATGCCTGCTGCGGATCCTCCTCCTCTTCTGAGCTAGCGGCACCCTCTTCCAATCAGGGTCAACAACTGGGTCATCCATCACCTCCTTTTCAATTTCATCTGCACCTTCCTCTGTGTCACCGAGTAAGGTGGTATAGTATGCAGGAAGGGGTACCTGAGTTTCATCAGGGTCAGATTCTGGCTAAGTAGACTGCGAGGGCACTGTAGTGCTCCTGGTGAATGTACCAGCAGAATCATATAGCAGTGGCTGTGCATCAGTGCACTCCATGTCAGATTCATCTTGGACTGGGGAATTCAGGATTTCACTTGATAACCCACGCATGGTATGTGAAAAGAGCTCCATGGAGTAATCTGAAGTGTGGCCTGCCACATCCTTCACTTTTGGTGGGGGTGAAGGACACAAGGAAAGGTGTTGTTCCTGACCAGGAGCCAGCACTGACGACTCAGTGCATGCATTTTTTGAAACTTCAGAAGAGTAGGCGATAGAGCTGGAGGCTGTTTCAGCCATGTAAGCCAAAACCTGTTCCTGATGCTCCGGCTTTAAAAGCGGTTTACGTACTCCCGAAAAGGGAGCCTTTCAGGTCTTCTGGAGCCAGACGATGATGCAGACTCAACACCTCCTGCCTGAGGTGCCATTGTGCTTCTGGAACCACCACCATCAGTGCCAGCTGGCCCCCCCGCCCACGTACACGGCTTCTTCCACCATACTTCCTCATGTTTTAGAAAATGTACCAAAAATACCAGCAGATATATGGTACTGTATCAGAAGATACCAGGTGTATATAGTATAGGGTAAAATTTAAATCTCTGTGTATATTTCCGGAGTCACACACAGACGCTCTCTCAGTATGGATTTGACCATAATACAAAAGGCAGAAAAAAGGTACTGTATCAGAAGATACCAGGTGTATATAGTATAGGGGAAAATTTAAATCTCCGTATATATTTCTGGAGTCACACACAGACGGTCACAGGCTCAGTATGGATTAGACCAGAATATAAAAAGCAGAAAAAGGGTACTGTATCAGAAGCGTACAGCTGTATACAGTGTAGGGAAAATTGTAAATCTCCGTATATATTTCCGGAGTCACACACAGACGCTCACAGGCTCAGTATGGATTAGACCAGAATATAAAAAGCAGAAAAAGGGTACTGTATCAGAAGCGTACAGCTGTATACAGTGTAGGGGTAATTGTAAATCTCTGTATATATTTCCGGAGTCACACACAGACGCTCACAGGCTCAGTATGGATTAGACCAGAATATAAAAAGCAGAAAAAGGGTACTGTATAAGAAGCGTACAGCTGTATACAGTGTAGGGGTAATTGTAAATCTCCGTATATATTTCTGGAGTCATACACAGACGCTCACAGGCTCAGTATGGATTAGACCAGAATATAAAAAGCAGAAAAAGGGTACTGTATCAGAAGCGTACAGCTGTATACAGTGTAGTGTTATGTTTCGGTAACTGAGGAGAAATAGCAAAAAATAGCAAAAGAGGTAATACAGCAGAGAGGCTGGAACATATTGGATTGCAGTAACCTGAACTAACCACACAACTAGATGTAGCCGTGGAGCGTTCCTACGGTGATCCTAGACGCCTCGTCACAGCCTGAGAGATAACTACACCTAAAGGCAGAAAGATGAAAGCTATCTGCCCCGGAGCAGATCCCCAAAGAAAATAGGAAGCCCCCAAACATGTAATGGCGCTTAGACAAGAAGAAAGCACAGACACAGACAGAAAATAGAATGAGAAAACGCTGGTGCCCAATCTGTCTAGAAAGAAAAGTATAGGAAAGAATTCTGACTTCTGATTGCCAAAAAACCTGAGATCACACGATCTCATCCACCTAAATCAGATCTCTGGTGTAACAAAACGCTATTCAGCAAATAAAAAGTAACAAAAGAGCAAAGCAAAAGTGCAGACACAAACAGAGCACAATTGCAGCGCCAGACCCCCAAAAGGGGACAGGCTGCAGTCCACTGCAGGCAGCAAACCAGCAGAGAAAATCAAACAAAGGAAAAAAAAAAACAGCAAACACTTATCTGAAGGAGAGCAGAAAACTAGCAGTGCTTCAAGCAAGACCTAAAGGAACAATTGATAACCGGCAAGGCTGCTGGGAACTCAGGCCACTTATATCCTACCATTCAGCGCCAGCTGAAGGCCATTCAGTAATCAGTTCATTACCCTCAGCAACCACCGGAGGGAGCCCCAGCTCAGAAGCCTCCTCCAGCATATTCACAACAGTACCCCCCTTGAGGAGGGGTCACCGAACCCTCACCTGCGCAACCAGGCCGATCAGGATGGGCTCGATGATAGACACGGATAAGTCTCCCAGAATGAATGTCCGAAGCAAACACCCAAGAATTGTCCTCCTGACCATAACCTCTCCACTTAACCAAATACTGGAGTCTCCGTCTAGCAAAATGAGAATCCAATATCTTCTCAACCACATACTCCAAATTGCCCTCAACCAAAACAGGGTCGGGAGGTGCAGCCATAGGAACCACTGGTTCGACAAACCTCTTCAATAAGGATTTATGGAACACGTTATGGATCCTAAATGTCCCTGGAAGAAGCAAACGGAAGGAAACAGGATTAAGAATCTACATGATCTTATAAGGTCCAATGAACCTAGTCTTAAACTTTGGAGATGCAACCCTCATAGGGATATTTCTTGAGGACAACCAAACCAAGTGCCCCACTTTAAACCGAGGACCATCAGTCCTATGCCGGTTGGCAAACCGCTGGGCCTTCTCCTGAGAGATAGACAACCTCTCCACCACCTGGTCCCAAATCTGCTGCATACGCTGCACAATAGAGTCAACCCCAGACAGACAGAAGCCTCCGCCTGTCCTGAAGAAAATCGAGGGTGAAACCCGGAATTGCAGAAAAATGGAGACATCAAGGTGGCAGAGCTAGCTCTATTGTTAAGAGCAAACTCAGCCAAAGGCAAAAAAAGAGACCCAGTCATCTTGATCAGCAGACACAAAACATCTCAAATAAGTCTCCAAGGTCTGGTTTGTTCTCTCGGTTTGTCCATTGGTCCGAGGGTGAAATGCAGAGGAGAAAGACAACTGAACACCAAGTTTAGAACAAAATGTCCTCCAAAATCTGGAAACAAACTGGACTCCTCTGTCAGACACAATGTTCTTCGGAATGCCATGTAACCGAACCACATGCTGAAAGAACAAAAGCACCAACTCGGAGGAGGAAGGCAACTTAGGTAATGGCACAAGATGTATCATCTTGGAAAACCTATCACAGATTACCCAGATAACAGTCATTCTCTGAGATACAGGAAGGTCAGAAATAAAATCCATAGAAATATGGGTCCATAGCCTCTTGGGTACAGGTAATGGCATTAACAAACCACTAGAACGAGAGCAAGGCTTGGAACGAGAGCAAGTCCCACAGGACTGCACAAAGTCCCTGATGTCACGAGACAAAGTAGGCAACCAAAAAGAGCGACTCACCAAGTCTCTGGTACCAAAAATCCTGGATGACCAGCCAACGCGGAACAATGAATCTCAGACATCACACTCTTTTTCCACTGGTCTGGAACAAACAACTTCCCAAAAGGGCAGCGCTCAGGTTTATCCTCCTGACACCCTTCCAGAGCCAGTCTCAAATTGGGCGAAATGGCGGAAAGAACCACAAAATTAAAACGTGTGTTGTTATGTTTCGGTAACTGAGGAGTGCAGGTAAAAAAGGCAATACACCAGAGCAGTTGGAATCTATGAGATTGCAGTACCCTGACTAACCACCACAACTAGAGGCAGCCGTGGAGCGTTCCTACGTTGGTCCTAGACGCCTCGTCACAGCCTGAGAAACTAACTACACCTAAAGATAGAAAGAGGAAAGCTATCTGCCCCAGAGCAGATCCCCAAAGATAATAGAAAGCCCCAAACATGTAATGGCGGTTAGACAAGAAGAAATACTGACACAGACAGAAAATAGTATGAGCAAACGTTGGGGCCCAAACTAACTAAATAGAAAAGGATAGGAAGGGCACTTACTGCAATCCCAAAAAACCCTGAAAAGCACCAACTCTACTAATTTCAAAAACACCTGAGATCACACGACCTCTACACCTAAATTAGTTCTCTGGTGTAACAAAATCAAAACAGCAGCCACTGAAAAAACTGGAAAAAGCAAATGTACAAACATCAGTGGCTGAACTAATCTGAGAGGGCAAAAAGCCCCGGAGGGGACCCTGAAGGCCCCCACAGAAGTGCAGGAAAAAATGCAAAAATAAAGCACAAAAACAAAAGAAGAAAATGTCTTATCTGTTAGCAGGAAATGCAGACACGACACAGCAGGCTACAAAGGAAACAGGAATCAAGGATTGAGACCAGAACAATTGATCACCGGCAACCCTGATGGGAAGGTGACTCCTTATATAAGACCAGTCAGTAACACCTGATTCCCAATCCTCACAATCTTCACTGGACAGTCCAGTACCGCTTGTAACCACCAGAGGGAGCCTCTGCTCAGAACTCATCTCAAGCCCATTCACAACAGTACCCCCCCTT
>JARQOD010000002.1:70422142-70571157 GCA_033576555.1 Oophaga sylvatica | reverse complement strand
TCACTTGGAAGCTTGCTGAGTCTTGCCTCTTCTCCTGCTCTCAGATAAGATATTTTCTGTTTTTTGTTTTTGTGCTTACCATTTGCATATTTCTCTGCATTTCTGTGAGGTTAGCCAGGTTCCCCCCCCCGGGGGGCTTGGGCTCCTCTCAGTTCTTCTGGAGCCACTGTTATTTGTCCATTTGCCTTTTCCAGTTTTTTCAGTGGCTGCGGCTTAGTTTTGTTACACCAGAGAACTAATTTAGGTGGTAGAGGTCGTGTGATCTCAGGTGTTTTTGCAATTAGTAGAGTTGGTATTTTTTAGGGTTTTTTGGATTGCAGTAAGTGTCCTTCGTATCCTTTTCTGTCTAGGCAGATTGGGCCCCAACGTTTGCTCATACTATTTTCTGTCTGTGTCTGTATTTCCTCTTGTCTAACCACCATTACATGTTTGGGGGCTTCCTATGTTCTTTGGGGATCTGCTCCGGGGCAGATAGCTTTCTTCTTTCTATCTTTAGGTGTAGTTAACCTCCCAGGCTGTGACGAGGCGTCTAGGACCAACGTAGGAACGCTCCACTGCTGCCTTTAGTTGTGGTGGTTAGTCAGGTTACTGCAATCCAGTAGATTCCAACCTCTCTGGTGTTTTGCCGGTTTTGCCTGCTCTCATCCGCTACCAAATCATAACAGTTATTTCTGATTGTTTATTTGGATGATATCTTGATTTTTTCCAATGACTGGGACTCTCATGTGAAACATGTTCGGACTGTGTTCCAGATTTTGAGAGAGAATGCTCTGTATGTGAAGGGATCAAAGTGTCTTTTTGGCGTACAGAGGATCTCATTTCTGGGATTCATTTTGTCCCCATCTGTTATTGAAATGGACCCGGTCAAGGTTCAGGCCATCTGTGATTGGGTCCAACCTACTTCATTAAAGGCTCTTCAGAGATTCTTGGGTTTTGCCAATTTTTATCGTAAATTTATTGGTAATTTCTCTGTTATTGTTAAACCATTGACTGATTTGACCAAAAAGGGTTCTGATGTGGTGAATTGGCCTCCTGAGGCAGTCTCTGCGTTTCAGGAACTTAAGCAGAGATTCACTTCTGCTCCTGTTCTACGGCAGCCTGATGTTTCTCTGCCATTTCAGGTGGAGGTTGATGCCTCTGAAATTGGGGCAGGTGCCGTTTTGTCCCAAAGAGATCCAGAGACCTCTAAAAGTAACCCTTGTGCCTTTTTCTCTCGAAAATTTTCTCCAACTGAACGTAATTATGACGTGGGTAATCGGGAGTTATTGGCCATGAAGTGGGCTTTTGAAGAGTGGAGACATTGGCTGGAAGGAGCCAAACATCAGGTGGTGGTCCTCACGGACCATAAGAATCTGGTTTATCTGGAATCAGCCAAGCGACTTAATCCTAGACAGGCCAGGTGGGCCTTGTTTTTCACACGTTTTAATTTTGTGGTTTCCTTTCTTCCTGGCACTAAGAATGTTAAGGCGGATGCCCTCTCGAGGAGTTTCCTTGCGGACTCTCCTGAGTTATCTGATCCTGCTGTTATTTTGAAAGAGGGTGTAGTTCTTTCCGCCATCTCGCCCAATTTGAGACTGGCTCTGGAAGGGTGTCAGGAGGATAAACCTGAGCGCTGCCCTATTGGGAAATTGTTTGTCCCAGACCGGTGGAAAAAGAGTGTTATGTCTGAGATTCATTGTTCCTCGTTGGCCGGTCATCCCGGAATTTTTGGTACCGGAGACTTGGTTAGTCGGTCCTTTTGGTGGCCTACTTTGTCTCGTGACGTCAGGGAATTTGTGCAGTCCTGCGGGACTTGCTCTCGCTCCAAGCCTTGCTCTCGCTCTAGTGGTTTGTTGATGCCATTGCCTGTGCCCAAGAGACCAGGGACCCATATCTCTATGGATTTCATTTCCGACCTCCCTGTTTCTCAGAGAATGACCGTTATCTGGGTGATTTGTGATAGGTTTTCCAAAATGATACATCTTGTGCCATTACCTAAGTTGCCTTCCTCCTTCGAATTGGTGCCTTTGTTCCTTCTGCACGTGGTTCGGTTATACGGCATTCCTGAGAACATTGTGTCTGACAGAGGAGTCCAGTTTGTTTCCAGATTTTGGAGGACTTTTTGTTCTAAACTTGGTGTTCAATTGTCTTTCTCCTCGGCTTTTCATCCTCAGACCAATGGACAAACTGAGAGAACAAACCAGACATTGGAGACTTATCTGAGATGCTTTGTGTCTGCTGATCAAGATGACTGGGTCTCTTTTTTGCCTTTGGCTGAGTTTGCTCTTAATAATAGGGCTAGCTCTGCCACTTTGATGTCTCCATTTTTCTGCAATTTTGGGTTTCACCCTCGATTTTCTTCGGGACAGACGGAGGCTTCTGTCTGTCCAGGTGTTGACTCTGCTGTGGAGCGTATGCAGCAGATTTGGGACCAGGTAGTGGAGAGGTTGTCCCTCTCTCAGGAGAGGGCCCAGCGGTTTGCCAACCGGCATAGGACTGATGGTCCTCGGTTTGAAGTGGGGGACTTGGTCTGGTTGTCCTCAAGAAATATCCCTATGAGAGTTGCATCTCCTAAGTTTAAGCCTAGGTTCATTGGACCTTATAAGATCATGGAGATTCTTAATCCTGTTTCCTTTCGTTTACTTCTTCCAGGGACATTTAAGATCCATAACGTGTTCCACAAGTCCTTATTGAAGAGGTTTGTCGAGCCAGTGGTTCCTATGGCTGCGCCTCCTGACCCTGTTTTGGTTGAGGGCAATCTGGAGTATGTGGTTGAGAAAATATTGAATTCTCGTTTTTCTAGACGGAAACTCCAGTATTTGGTTAAGTGGAGAGGTTATGGTCAGGAGGACAATTCTTGGGTGTTTGCTTCGGACATCCGTGCTAGGAGACTCATCCGTGCGTATCACAGAGCTCATCCTGACCGACCTGGTTGCTCAAATGAGGGTTCGGTGACCCCTCCTCAAGGGGGGGGTACTGTTGTGAATGTGCTAGAAATGAATTCTGAGCAGAAGCTCCCTCTGGTGGTTACAAACAGTACTGAACTATCCAATGAAGATTGTGAAGATTGGCGATCAGGTGTTACTGACTGGTCTTATATAAGGGAGGTTCCCTCCCATCAGGGTTGCCGGTGATCAATTGTTCTGGTCTCATCTTTGATTCCTGTTCACTTTGTAGCTTGCTGTTTCGTGCCTGCATCTTCTGCTAACAGATAAGACATTTTCTTCTTTTAGTTTTTTGTGCTTGCTTTTTGCATTTTGTCCTGCACTTCTGTGGGGGTCTGCCGGGTCCCCTCCGGGGGCTTGTGCTCCTCTCAGTTTAGTTCAGCCACTGTTGTTTGTTCATTTGCCTTTTTCAGTTTTTTCAGTGGCTGCTGTTTAGTTTTGTTACACCAGAGAACTAATTTAGGTGGTAGAGGTCGTGTGATCTCAGGTGTTTTTGTAATTAGTAGAGTTGGTACTTTTCAGGGTTTTTTGGGATTGCAGTAAGTGACCTTCCTATCCTTTTCTATTTAGGAAGTTTGGGCCCCAACGTTTGCTCATACTATTTTCTGTCTGTGTCTGTATTTTCCTCTTGTCTAACCGCCATTACATGTTTGGGGGCTTTCTATGTTCTTTGGGGATCTGCTCCGGGCAGATAGTTTTCCTCTTTCTATCTTTAGGTGTAGTTAGCTTCTCAGGCTGTGACGAGGCGTCTAGGACCAACGTAGGTACGCTCCACGGCTGCCTTTAGTTGTGGTGGTCAGTCAGGGTACTGCAATCCATAGATTCCAACCTCTCTGGTGTATTTCCTTTTTTGCCTGCTCTCCTCAGCTACCAAATCATAACAGGGTACTATTGTGAATGTGTTAGAAATGAATTCTGAGCAGAAGCTCCCTCTGGTGGTTACAAACAGTACTGAACCATTCAATGAGGATTGGCAATCAGGAGTTACAGACTGGTCTTATATAAGAGAGGTTCCCTCCCATCATGGTTGCCGGTGATCAATTGTTCTTGTCTCAACTGTGGTTCCTGGTTCACTTGGAAGCTTGCTGAGTCTTGCCTCTTCTCCTGCTCTCAGATAAGATATTTTCTGTTTTTTGTTTTTGTGCTTACCATTTGCATATTTCTCTGCATTTCTGTGAGGTTAGCCAGGTTTCCACCCCCCCCCCCGGGGGGCTTGGGCTCCTCTCAGTTCTTCTGGAGCCACTGTTATTTGTTCATTTGCCTTTTCCAGTTTTTTCAGTGGCTGCGACTTAGTTTTGTTACACCAGAGAACTAATTTAGGTGGTAGAGGTCGTGTGATCTCAGGTGTTTTTGCAATTAGTAGAGTTGATATTTTTTAGGGTTTTTTGGATTGCAGTAAGTGTCCGTCGTATCCTTTTCTGTCTAGGCAGATTGGGCCCCAACGTTTGCTCATACTATTTTCTGTCTGTGTCTGTATTTCCTCTTGTCTAACCACCATTACATGTTTGGGGGCTTCCTATGTTCTTTGGGGATCTGCTCCGGGGCAGATAGCTTTCCTCTTTCTATCTTTAGGTGTAGTTAACCTCTCAGGCTGTGATGAGGCGTCTAGGACCAACGTAGGAATGCTCCACGGCTGCCTTTAGTTGTGGTGGTTAGTCAGGGTACTGCAATCCAGTAGATTCCAACCTCTCTGGTGTTTTGCCGTTTTTGCCTGCTCTCCTCAGCTACCAAATCATAACAGCCGTATATCTGCTCTTTGTATTACGGTCAAATCCATACTGAGAGAGCGTTTGTGTGTGACTCTGGAAATATATACGGAGATTGAAATTTTCCCCTACACTGTATACAGCTGTACGCTTCTGATACAGTACCATATATCTTCTGGTATTTTTGGTACATTTTGTCAAACATGAGGAAATATGGTGGAAGAGGCTGCGGACGTGGCCGCGGGGGGGCAGCCGGTACTGATGGTGGTGGTGGTGCATCTGCTGGTAATGTCAAAGGCACCAAAGGCAGGAGGTGTTGAGCCTGCGTCATTGTCTGGCTCCCGAAGGCCTGCAAGGCTCCCTTTTCTGAGAGTAGGTACACCTGTTTTAAAGCCGGAGCATCAGGAACAGGTTTTGGCTTACATTGCCGAAACAGCCTCCAGCTCTATCGCCTCCTCTTCTGAAGTTTCAAAAAATGCATGCACTGAGTCGTCAGTGCAGGCTCCTGGTCAGGAATGACACCTTTCCTTGTGTCCTTCACCCCCACCAAAAGTGAAGGATGCGGCAGGCCACACTTCAGGTTACTCCCTGGAGCTCTTTTCACATACCATGCGTGGGTTATCAAGTGAAATCCTGAATTCCCCAGTCCAAGATGAATATGACATGGAGTGCACTGATGCACAGCCACTGCTAGATGATTCTGCTGGTACATTCACCCAGAGCACTGCATTGCCCTCACAGTCTACTGAGCCAGATTCTGACCCTGATGAAACTCAGGTGCCCCTTCCTGCATACTATACCACCTTACACGGTGACACAGAGGAAGGTGCAGATGAAATTGAAGAGGAGGTGCTGGATGACCCAGTTGTTGACCTGGATTGGCATCCATTGGTGGAAGAGGGTGCCGCTGGCAATAGCTCAGAAGAGGAGAAGGATCTGCAGCAGGCATCGACATCGCAGCTGCGGTTATCTGGCAGGCCCGTAGCAGTCGAAAAACGTGTTAAAAAAACAAAAGGAGTTGCAGGACAGCTTGGCCTGACGGTCAAATTAGCACAGCGTGCAAGCACTAAAAATTTGACCCATAGTAGGAAGAGTTCAGTGTGGCACTTTCTTGACCAAAATCCTATTGATAAGGCAAAGGTTATCTGTAAGAAGTGCGGAAGGACCTTTAGCTGAGGGAAAAATCTCAGAAATTTGAATACCAGTTGCATGCTTAGACATTTAAACACCACGCACTTGCAAGCATGGACGGACTACAAAACCTCACTGGCTTTGAACTTCTACATTGCCAAACTGATCTCATTAGAGATGATGCCCTTCCGTTTGATTGAAAGCGCAGCTTTCCGAGAGCTCATGGCCTACGCTGTCCCACACTATGACCTACCCAGTCAGCACTTCTTTTCTAGAAAAGCCATCTCTGCCCTACACCTGCATGTGAAAGACCGCATTGTCCATGCACTCAAACAATCAGTGAGTGGAAATGTGCACCTCACAACAGATGCATGGGCCAGTAGGCATGACCAGGGCCGTTACGTGTCCATCACTGCGCACTGGGTAATGTGGTGGATGGATGCAGGGTGCACAAGGGACAGTGTTGGTAGGACAGTGCTGCCTAGCCCATTGTATAGGCAACAGTTTGCTGTAGGCGTTCGACCCTCCTCCTCCTACTCCAGAAGCGAAAGCTCGTAGACAGAGCGCAGTCGCACGAGCACTCCATCCGCAGCTGCCAGTGTTGCACACGAGGTGTCCCACTATTGAAAAGCTAATGGTAAGTGTCAGCAGGCCATTTTAAAGTTGATGTCTTTGGGCGACAACAGACAACAGACACACCGCGGAGGTACTGGCCGACTACTTGCAGCGAGAAACTGAGTCATGGCTGGGCAGTCTAGATCTTGAGCTGGCAAGGTAGTCAGTGATAACAGCTGTAATTTTGTGGCAGCCATAGCCTTGGCAAACCTCAGACACATACCTCCGTCGCTCGCCCGTAGACTCCAGTCGTATGCAGAGGCTGCAGCGATCGCTCCACCTCCCCAAGCACCGCCTAATCATAGATGTTGCAACAAGGTGGAACTCCACCATGCACACATGGTTGAGATGCTATGCGAACAGAGGCAGGCTGTAATGCATTTGTGGGAGGATACACGGGCAGGCAGTTTGAGGGCAGACATCGAGTTGTCGGGTGTGCAGTGGTCAAAGCTGAAAGACCTCTGTAAAGTCCTTCAGTGTTTTGAGGAATGCACACGGCTGGTAAGCATGAGCATCCCACTTATGTGTCTGCTCATGCAAACTTTGACGCACATTAAGTATCAGGTGTCTGCAGCGGAGGAGGAGGAGGAGGGAAGCCTTGATGACAGTCAGCCATTGTCTGCTCAGGGAACTGCCCTGGATGAGGTGGAGGAAGAAGAGGAAGAGGAGGAGGATGAGGGGGATGATTATTTTGGGGAGGAGGATGCTCCTCAGGGGGCAAGAGAAAATGTTGGCTTGCCAAGGTCAGGTATAGGGTTTATGCGTGACTGTTGGGATGTGGATTTGGCAGAAAGTGCTCCTCCACCCACCACTGGCAGTGCATCATTGACACCTGAAACATTGCCCCACATGTGTGATTAAGTCTTGCGGATCCTAAAAAGGGACCCCCACATTGCCAAAATTATGAAGGATGACGACTACTGGTTGGCCAGCATCCTCGATCCACGCTATAAAGGCAAATTACAGAACATCATGCCACAGGAGAACCTAGAGCTAATATTGGCGAACAAACAAGCAACTCTGGTAAACGTTTGTTAGAGGCATTCCCAGTACACAGCAGTGGTGCAGGTTCTACCACGAGCCGTACTGTGCAACATGGAAGAGGTGTTTGTGGTGCACACAGCCGAAGTGGCGTTGGAGACAATGGTTTCATGACCATGTTGTTGACTAATTTCACGAGTACCGCTCACACGACTGTTAATACTGAATCGATTGCAACAGACTGGAGACAGCAGTTGTCAACTATGATTCAAAATTACCTCTCCTCCCTATCGATGTTCTCCCTCACAGTTCATTCTCCTTTGACTACTGGGCCTGTAAACTGGACACCTGGCCTGAATTGTCACAATATGCCTTACAGGAGCTTGCTTGCCCTGCAGGTAGTGGGCTATCAGAAAGAGTCTTCAGTGCTGCTGGATCAATCCTGACAGAAAGAAGGACCCGGCTGTCGACCCAAAATGTTGGTGATCTCACCTTCATTAAAATGAACCATGCCTGGGTTTCAAAGGATTTTATACCACCTTCCCCTGATGACACATAGGTTGCCAACAAAATGGCTCGCTTTGTACTCCTCTTCCTCCGACTTCTCCAATTCCTCAATTTGCAGCTGCTGAACGTCCAGCCTACACCTCAACACATGCCAGCTTTTCCACCTCCCTAACTGGGCTGTACCCCCCCAGGACTGGCGTCAGCACCTGGCGCACTCAGGCAAGTGCCGGGTCCCTGAGCAGGTGGTGGGGCCCACTCATGGGCGACGGCACTGGCACAGGGCCCCTCATAGTACACCAGCGTCTCTGATGGTGGGGGGGCCCACTCGCCATCCGAGACACCGGCGTACTATGAGGGGCCATGTGCCAGTGCCCACGAGTGGGCCCCCCCTGCTTGCTCAGGGCCCCAGCATTTGTAATACTTACCTCTCCCTGCTCCACCGCTGTGACGTCTTCTGCGTTTCCTTACAGTGACATTCAGGTCAGAGAGCACAATGACGTCACGTCTGTGCGCCCTCTGCCTGAACAGTCACAGTGCAGAGAACTGGAAGATGGCGATGCTGAGGAGTCCAGCGAGGAGTGGTATTTCATTTTTTTTAATGTTTTGAGCAATATATTGGGAGCATTATACACTGGAGAATTATAAATGGGGCCCATCATACACTGGAGCATCATATACAGGGCCCATTATATATGGAGCATTATATAGGCCCATCATACAATGGAGCTCATCATATACTGTATGGAACATTATATGGTACCAATTATGTATGGAGCAAATTATTCTGTATGGCACACTATGTGGTGCCCATAATACTGTATGGAGGACTATACTGTTTGTTTTTTGAGCTATTGTAGAATTTACAATAGATATCACTCATGTAATAAGTGAAGTATTTGGCATTGTACTATACCTATATTTCTCTGCCGTATCGGAGCATCATGAATTGTGGTATGTGTTAAAGGGGCCCACTGTTAAGTGTCGGGCGATGGCTGGATTTGAACCTGGATCTGAGGCATCAGTGGTCCCCCATCCAGGTTTCAGCCGGGGCAGATGCTGCTTAGGCTTCGCCATTGATCCCAGCACCTAGCCAGCACAAGAGAGTACAAGCTGTCTCCAGGGTTTTTGTTAATAGTAGCCTTAAACCTAAGTTACAGAACAGGAAAAGGCTGTGGTAAGCCTAAGTCCAGAAATGCCTGCACTGAGCATGTCCTTGACATGGCAAGCCATTATTGGTGGTTAATGTCAGCTGATCCTCTGACCTGGCACCGCATGATTGGTCACGGATGACTTCACCGATGATGCGATTGACGAGATGGCTGGGGGCGGAGGTCAGCCCTTAAATAGCTTGTCTGTCCGCGGCGCGGTCAGATCATACTAAAATAGGCAGTGCTCATGTGTGGACGTACCAGAATCTGGGCTCCACGTGCTCTCTAGCTTTGCTCTCCGGGACCTGCCGATGCCAGAGTTCGCTCGGCTAATTAGCACAGGTCCTTCAGGCAGGTTTAGCTTATGCCAGGCAGGTAGCCAATGTGGCGCAGTCTTGCTATGAATATAGGGTAGCTATACACCCTGAGCAGACTGCGGGGCGCGTAACCTGGGCATCGCCTGCCAAGCTGAACAGAGAGTTGCTCAGTCTGGTCTCACGTCGCCTGGTAGCACGTATGCCTGGCGTTAGTCGCACGCACTTCCTAGCTGCTGGCACATAGCTTCTGTCCAGTCAACAGGGCTACGTCTATACCAGCTTGCAGCACATAGTGCAAACCTTATATCTGTCAAGTGGCTTCTGTGCCATCAACAGGGCTACATCTACGCCACTCGATAGCACATCTCCCGTGATGTTAACGGAGATAGTGCCAATTCTACATCTCCCCTAGTGTGAAGTAACACAGGCGAGATCTACTATTATATTTCTGTCGTCAGTTGTTACCCTAATACCCAAAGGGTGTTCGGCAGCAGTGACAAACTGCATCGCGGACCCCGGGTTCAGTTGCAATCCATTATATAATAAAGTTGTTGCAACCGAGCTCATAACACCCACTGAGACTCTTTCGCCCAGGGCCCACGAAAACCTTGAGCCAGCTCTGCCCCCCCACAACTTTAGCCAAATAACCCCCCAGTTTTCAATGCATTACTATTATTATAAAGTAAATTAAGGTTGACAAGCTTAAGTAATAAGAATTGATGTCGTTGGCATTGAAATGGGCACTGTAGGTGTGTTTACTGTCCTCCACTCTCTGCCGACTTTTATTCCCCTTTGACTTGCATTGGGGTCGGATTTTCAACTCCGACTCGATCTTTTCCGTTAGTTGGCCGACTTCATTCGACTCGACTTTTGGGAAAGTCGGGTGGTACGAAGTTCGACTCGACCCTCCCAGAGCCAAAGTCGCTCATCTCTAGTTAGGATTAGTGTTGGGATTAGGTTTTAGGGTAAGGGTTGATATTAGGGTCAGGTTTGGTATTAGGGTTAGGTTTGGGATTAGAGTTAGGGTTGCAATTAGGGTTAAGGGTATGTTGGTGTTAAGTTTGTGGTTAGGGTTATGGTTAGGGTTGGGATTAGGGTTAGGGCTTTGTTGCAGTTAGGGTTGTGGTTAAGGTTATGGTTAGGGTTGGGATTAGGGTTAGGGGTGTTTTGGGTAGGGGGTAGGGTTGGGATTAGTGTTAGGGGTGTTTTGAGTTTAGGGTTGGAGTTAGAATTGGAGGATTTCCACTTTTTAGGCACATCAGGGGCTCTCCAAAAGCAACATTACACCCGCAGACCATTCCATCAAAGTCTGCATTCCAAAACGTCACTACTTCCCTTCTGAGCCCTGACGTGTGACTAAACAGTAGTTTTCTCCCACATATGGGGTACCAGCATACTCAGGACAAATTGGAAAACTTTTGGGGTCTAATTTTTCCTATTACTCTTGTGAAAATAATAAATTGGGGGCTAAAAAAAATCATTTTTGTGGAAAAATAAAGTTTTTTTTCATGGCTCTACATTATAAACTTTAGTGAAACACTTGGGGGGTCAGCATGCTCACCACACATCTAGATAAGTTCCATGAGCGGTCTAGTTTCCAAAATGGGGTCACTTGTGGGGGGTTTCCACTATTTCGGCACATCAGGGGTTCTCCAAATGCGACATGACGTCCAATCTCAAACTCAGCCAATTCTGCATTGAAAAAGTCAAACGGCGCTCCTTCCCTTCCGAGCTCTGCCGTGCGCCTAAACAGTGGTTTACCCCCACATATGGGGTATCAGCGTATTCAGGAGAAATTTCACAAGAAAGTTTGTGGTTCATTTTCTCTTTTTACGCTTGTGAAAATACAAAAAATGGTTCTGAAGTAAAATGTTTGTGAAAAAAGTTAAATGTTCATTTTTTCCATCCAAATTTTCTTCAGTTCCTGTGAAGCACATAAAGGGTTAATAAAGTTTTTGAATGTGGTTTTGAGCACCTTGAAGGGTGCAGGTTTTAGAATGGTGTCACTTTTGGATATTTTCTGTCATATTCACTCCCCAAACTCACTTCAAACTTGAGGTGGTCCCTAAAAAAATAGTTTTGCAAATTTTGTTGGAAAAATAAATAATCGCTGGTCAAATTTTAACCCTTATAACTTCCTAACAAAAAAATTATGTTTCAAAAATTGTGCTAATGTAAAGTAAACATATGTGAAATGTTATTTATTAACTATTTTGTGCGATATGACTCTCTGATTTAAGGGCATAAAAATTAAAATTTGAATATTTCAAAATTTTCACAAAATTTCCATTTTTTTAACAAATAAACGCAAATCATAGCAAAGAAATTTTATCACTATCATAAAGTACAATATGTCACAAGGAAAGAATTTCAGAATCACCAGGATCCGTTGAAGCGTTCTAGAGTTATGACCTCAAAAAGTGACACGGATGAGAATTGAAAAAATTGGCCCTGTCACAAAGGCAAAAACAGGCTCTGGCGCGAAAGGGTTAATAGATAACTGTTGGTTGAGCTAGTGGCTTGCCAAAATCTTCCAAAAGTTGTTTCAACCAAATTACTTCTTGACTTGCATAAGCAGCAGACATATTCTGCTTCTGTAGAAGATAATGCGACTGATACTTGTTTTCTGCTGGACCAAGAAATTTAATTTTCTCCTAACTTGAAGAACAAGTAGCCACTTGTTGATTTCCGATCACTTGAATCTCCAGTACAATCTGCATCCACATAACCTCTGAGAGTAAGATCTCCTAAAGCAGATATCTTAAGATTTAGCCTTTGAGTTTAAGATATTGAAGAATTCTCTTAATTGCATTCCAGCCTCCTTGGCGTGGCTTGCTTACACGTCGGCAGAGAATTCTGACTGTGGTTGTGATATCCAGACGAGTTGTGGTTGCTATAAACAGAAGCGCCCTCACTGCTTGTCTGTAACTCTCATTGCTGGGTAGCAGATCTTCCTCTACTTCCAACTTTAAGTAGGACAGATCCATTGGTGTTGACGCACCTTTGGCTTCTAACATTCCAATCTGGTTTAGTATTGCAGAAATTTTTGAACTTTGGTTGAGAAGAAAACTCCCATCTTCCTCTCTCTGGATTTGAATTCCCAAATAATATGTCACATTTCCAAGGTCCTTAGTCTCAAAGTGCTGGTATAGAATTTCACCTACCTTTGCAATTTCCTTTTCATTGTGGTAGCTCAGTAAACTCCCATGTCTGCAGTTGGTGAAAAGAATCCATCTCTTCATTAGCGACATTTATCCACTTCTGTTTCTCATGAACAGGCAATTTTTGCATCTCTTGCCATGACTGTGGCTCTGGTTCAGGAAGTGTTCTGACCATATAAGAATAGCGTCCAGCTGGGACACCTTTGATTGGCCTTTCTGGTCTCCTGACTGGAGGTTGACTTGGTTCTTCTGTGCCTTCCTTGGTGGCTTCAGAGCTTATCCACACTTCAGTGTTTTCCTTTTTGGTGTCTGGGTTTGGTGATTGAGATTCTTGCTCTTGTTTCTTAAGTTGAATAACTGGTGTAACTTCATGGAATTTGAGCGATACAGAGTTTTCGTCAATCACTACATCTCTCCTGATTGTTATTGTGTTGGTTTCTGGGTGCAGGATTCTGTATCCCTTTAGAGTTTCGCTATAGCCCACCAGGACTCCTTGCTTTGCGTGTGATTTCCATGTGGAACATTTTTGTTTGGAAACATAAATAAAAGTTTTGCTTCCAAATATCCTGAGGTGCTTCAGGTTAGGCTTCTCACAGTTCCATAGCTTATATGGAGTTTTATTTATGGCTTTACCTGGCACTCTGTTTTGAAGATGGCAAGCTGTCATGATGGCTTCTCCCCATTACGTTGTAGGTAGATTCGCATCAAACAACATACTTCTTCCACTTTCACTGTACGGTTCTTTCTCTCTGCAATGCCATTTTGTTCTAGGTTGTATGGAATGGTAGTCTGGAACACGATTTCATTCTTTTTCAAAATGGTTTGCACCTTACCACTTGTATATTCGGTTCCATTATCTACACACAAGGCTTTTGGCATTCTTTTAAATTTGTTAAACACTACAGCAAGATATTCTTCAAGTTTCTGTGGAACTTCATCCTTACTGTGAAGCTGGTAGGCGACTGTATATCTGGAGTAGTCATCAATAAATGTGAGAAATTATCTCTTCTTATTATGAGTTGGAACACTCTTTGGACCACATACATCTGTATGTATCAGATCCAGAGGCTGTGCAGATCTAGTGGTGATTATTTTAGGAAAGGATTTTCTGGACATTTTCCCTTTAAGACAGCTAGTGCACTTAATCATTTGACTATACTGGTTGATTTCAATACCATTTGCAAACTGAGCTAGCTTCCTTACTGCTTCTGGGTCTCTGTGCCTAAGATGTCTGTGCCATACATGGATACAGTTCTTATGTAGATCTTGTCTAGCACTGTATACTCTTTCTTTGCATTTTAGCTGATAAAGTTCATCTTGGGGTTTTTCCTTCTGCAAGTGTGTGACCCTTCTTTGAGATGATGGAGCTGTTATCTTTAAAAGTAACTACATTCCCCTTTTGCTTGAGCTTCTTTACTGACAGATGATTGCTTTCAAGGCAGGGAACATAGAGAACATCCTTTATTGGGATCTTTCTGCTTTGTGCTGAGGAAACTGGACAGTGGAGGTAGCTAGCTCCTACTCCTTCTGAAGTCATATAGTGACCATTAGCCAAGATGACCTTTTCTGACTTGCTTTCATTAAGGTCAGTGAAGAAATCCTTGCTATTTTTGTCTGCTATTTTTGCACCAGAATCTATACACCATATGTGCTTTACAGATGGGCCTGTACTGGTATTAATTGCAGCTTCAACACATGTAGAATCTTCCTTTACTGCTGTTTTAACCCTTTGATGACTGTTCTGCTTTTTAAGCTGACTCATTCTTGCTTTCCAAATTCTGCAGTCTGCTTTAACATGGCTGGGTTTTTTACAGACAAAACATTTACGAGTTTCTCTTAGATTCCTCTTATATTTAGGGAAATCATGTGTCTTTAATGCTGTTTCTGCTCTGGATTCATTACTGCTGCTTACATGCTGCATTTTTCTCTTGAATTCATCCTAAAGTTTGCCTTTAACATACTCTAGTGTTAGTTCATCATCTGGCCATGCACCTAGTGCAGTCACGAGTGTTTCATAATTCTCTGGAAGACCACTTAATAGAAGTGCAGCAACATGAAAATTTTTAATTTCTTCTCCAATACCCCTGAGACACTTCACAATCTCTAGGGTGTTTCTTATATAGTCCTGCATATTCTGTCCATCATTTAGCTTAGACTGATACAGATTTTTCATGAGTAGTGTTGAGCGATACGATACCGCAGGTATCGGGTATCGGCCGATATTAGCTCTATCGGACTTTCGATACTTAGTTCCGATATTTTCGTCTTATCGGATACCGGAATCGGATTTGTCACTGTCACTGTCAGTGTCCGTCGGTCGGGTCTGTCAGGAGTCTACGGCACTTACCTGGCAGAAGATCTCCGGCGGTCACGGGCTGGACTGCTTGATGGCCGCCATCATCTTTCCCCGGCGGTCACATGCAGTTTCTCGCGATAACTGCAGTGACTGCTGGGTAATCCCGGCCGTAAAGCAGTCAGTCCGATGACGTCACCGCCGGGGAAGCAGGTAATCAGCTGTGCTGCGTCGAGATGACAGGCTCTGCCTGTCATTGCGATGTAGCAGAGCTGGATCGTCGTGGGACCCTCGTTACTATGGACTGCGTCGGACAGGTGGTATACTGTTGGTTTTTTTTTTTTCTTTTTTACAGGAGATCGATGGCGTCGCAGGAATGAGAGTATAATAAAAGAAATGAAAACTGTGTTGTCTTTTTTATTTCAGTAAAATACTTTTTTCTTGCTGTGTCTTTTTTTTTATACATTTAAAAACTTTGGGATTAATAATGGATCGGTGTCTTATTGACACCTCTCCATTATTAACCGGGCTTATTCTCACCGTGCAATCAACGGTGACATTAACCCTTATTACCCCGCTTGCCACCGCTACAGGGCAGTGGGAAGAGCCGGGTAAAGTGCCACAATTGGCACATCTTTTGATGCGCCAAATGTGGGGCTGCTGTAGCCTGGTATTATCAGGCTGTTGAGGGCCAAAATCCATGGGCCTTGACAGTCTTTTAATACCAGGCCGCAGCAGTCTGCATTTTACTTGGCTGGTTAACAAAAATAGGGGGACCCCTACGCCGTTTTTTTTTCGAGGGGATCCCCTATTTTTGTTAACCAGCCAAGATATGCAGACTGCTGTGGCCTGGTATTATCAGGCTGGCAAGGTCCATGGATATTGGATCCTTACCAGCCTGAAAAACCAGGCCTCAGCAGTCTGCTTCATCTGGCTGGTTAACAAAAATAGGGGGGACCCCACGCCAAATTTTTTTTGAGGGGATCCCTATTTTTGTTAACCAGCCAAGATATGCAGACTGCTGTGGCCTGGTATTATCAGGCTGGCAAGCAGGGTCGGACTGAGGCACCGGGACACCGGAAAAACCTACGGTGGGCCCCAGCTCCTGCGTGGTGGGCCCTGATTTGAAAGGATAGGTCGCGGGGCAGAGGGGGTGGTGGCCCTGGGGCCCGCGCTCTGAGGGGGCCCACCCGGAGCTACGATACAGTTACATTCTGCGGCAGAGCAGGGAGAATCGCTCTCCCTGCTCTGCCGCCCGGAAGCTATGGGGCCTGAACAGGCGTTGGGGGGGCCCGGTGCCAGCAGTGGGCCCCCCACCCGTCATCTGAGGGTCAGCTGTATCGGCATCCAGCCGATAAAGCTGACCGCATGGAGAGAGAAGGAGCGAGCGCTCCTACTCTCCCATAATCCCCCTCTCAGCGTATGACAGCGGGCGCAATAACATCACCTGCCGGCGCCCGCTGTCAGACGCTGAGAGGGAGAACAGTGAGCAGCACAGGAGCCGGGAGGTGAGGTTTTTTTAAATTTTTTTTTTAATGGGGGTGCAGTCGAGTCCTGGCTGGAGAAGTCGTCATGTCGGTGTGGGCCAGATGGAAAAGACATGAAAAGTGAACAATTCCATTAGAAAGAACATCAGCGGTAAGTCATTATCTGTACCTGTGCTGTAATCTATTATATGTTCTGTAGGACTGGTATTATTTAACACAGACCATATGGCGGTAATATCAATATTGGTCTTTTTATATAGAGATTATTTTGGCCAACAGCGCGGTCATTTGCTGAGGTTCTCTGATGATGGGCCCACTCAGAAGTTTTGCCCCACTAAACCAAAACCCTAGCTACGCCTATGGCTCTCTCTCTAGTCTTTCTTTCTCGCTCTCTGTTCTTTCCTTCTCGCTCTCTGTTCTTTTTTCTCTCTGTTCTTTCTTTCTCTCTTTTCTTTCTTTCCTCTCTTTCTTTTTCTGTTTGTTCTTTCTCTCTCGCTGCTCTTTCTTTCTTTTCCTCAGTACCAGCCACTGTGCCCTCATTACCAGTCAGTGTGATCAGCAGTGCTAAATGGTTACGCTTGGGGCGAGGATATGGGTGTGATTAGCTGTGAAATGGGTGTTGTCGGGGCGTGGCCTAAAATTTTCAGCGGCGCGCAACACGCGCCGCAGCCTTTAATCCTCTTTCCTGTCTTCCAAATTTGGGAGGTATGCTGTATGACCTCCCTACAACTTCTGGCCATGCTCCTGATGGTCTCGTGAGGGATCTCCTCCCACACCTGGACTAAAGCATCCACCAACTCCTGGACAGTCTGTGGTGCAACGTGGCATGGCCTAAAATTTTCTGCAGCATGCACAGCGTGCCACAGCCTTTGTCCCTCTTTCCCTTATTCAAAGGTTGGGAAGTATGATGTTGGGCCGCAAGAATATATTTTCTCTGGTGGGCCCAAGGTACTCCAGTCCGACGCTGCTGGCAAGGTCCATGTATGTTGGCTCCTTAACAGCCTTAAATACCATGCCTCAGCAGCAGGGGCGTACATATAAATCATGGGGCCCCATAGCAAAAGTCTGAATGTTCCCCACCCCCCCAAAAAAAAAACCCAGAGGCATTGTAAATGTAAAGTGCCAGCACAGTGAGGGAAGTTGAGTCGCACAGAGACAGGGATTTTGGGGGTACTCGGCACCGATCACGTCGACTTCTATGGGGGATGTCACGAGTAGCACAGCTCGGTCCGTGACCTGGGCGATCACTGGAATGTGGGATATTTCCAGGGGATGATAGAATGTTTGTGTAGTTTGTCGTGACGCCACCTGTAGTACCTGGTCAGGGTGTCCAGCGCTGCTGTGCAGGTCCTCTGGAAGGGATGGTGTAGTGCAGGTAGGTGAAAAGTCTTCTACAGGTAACACGCTATCCTTCCAGGGCAGATAGATGTGAGATAGAGCAATGGTGCAAAGTGATGTAGCAGAGTGGACTATGCGACGTAGTAAGAAAGCAGGAAACACTTCAAGTTAAACGTTGCATAATAACATTTTTAATAATAACATTACAAAAGTGCAAATGGCTTATATTATGTGACATGTTTTGTTACTGTTCATACCCTTGATATGTGTTATACATGTGTGTTAATAAATACATATTCAACAAAAGTGCAAATAGCATTAGTGCCGAAGTTCGTGGAGACTTCTTAGGACTACAACCCCACCGGGGTAACTTCACAGTGTCCTTTACTTGTGCTTGTGGAGGACCCGCTCCAAACCTCCAACTGTGGTCTTGGGTGGGCTGCAAGACTTTCCTTGAGCAGACCTCACTTTCGGCCACACCAAACGGGTTTTTAGTTTCTGAGGTAGTTGAAAATAGTGCACAGTAAAGTTTTTTGTAAAACCAAGATGGAGCACCGAAGTGCCAACTATTTACAGAAAAATTTGTGAGCCAGTACAGTTCATGGCTTCAAAGTTCAACATTTTCATTACAGTGAAACACCATTACCCAACCTGGGTATATTAAGGCAACAATAAACTTGTTCTTCTGAACATTCACCCGTCCGGGTACATCAAACCATTACCCGACCTGGGTATATTAAGGCAATAAACTTCTTTTTATGAACATTCACCCGTCCGGGTACATCAATAATTTAACTATTTACATACAGAGACCCTGTCCGGGTTATTTAGACTTCTTTGGCTGGCCTCTTCCAGGTACCACCTGGTACTCTTCTGCAGCTTGCCAACCATCCGTGACAGGAGGGTCCACCCAGACCTGATGACGTCGTGTGGCCTGTACAGTGACGTCGTGACCCGCTATCTGGGTCTGTGTGGCCACCTCTTTCATCTCCCTCCGGGTCTGGACCCCTATGTCCCGGACTGAACGAACCCCAGGGGGCCTAACAGGCGCCGGGTACGGGCCAGCTATCATTATCATGTCCATAGCTGGGGCTGCTGAGGAGACCACTGAGGGAGGCTGGGGAGATTTACGGCGTGGGGTGGGCACTTGTGCAGAGACCTGGTTGGGGGAGGCTGAAGGCTCGTAGGGTCTGTCAGTTTCCTGACACTCTGGGGAGTAGGGGTCGCACCTGGTAACATTTAGGGCGTACCATCCATTGTAACCCCAGTGTCGGGTGTAAGTCACCAAGTCTCCTGGCAACAGGTCCCTCCCCGGGTGTCCTTCTGGGAGGTGAGCCTCCACGTCCCGCCGGGTTACAAAAACTTCTAAATAAAGTCCAGGCTCCTGGATGAAGCCCCAACCACCTTTTAACTTAAAGTTCCGTACTGCACCCTTACGCCGCGGCTCCCTCACCGTACTTTTATCCTTTCTCATACGTGCCTTCTCTGCCAGGTCCTTCTCCAGGTGACGTTGCCGAAGCTTTTGGGATTCTCGCTGCTCCCTTTGTCGCTCTGCTTCCCGCTCCCGACGTCTCCACTCTTCCTCCTGACGCCGGTTGTAATTCTCCTCCACCAGCATCTCCATGTCTCCACCATCAAACGCCAGCTTACGATGTACGGTTTGCGGCAGCTCTCCTGGCGCCCGCCAGTCCTGGCGGCGCTCACCTGCGGCGGAAGCAGCCGGCTCTGGAACAGATGACGGTCGGGGCTCCGGTACAGGCAGGTAGAGCTCTGGTGCCTGCGCGGCCTCCTCCATGAGTACGGGTGTCGCTTCTTCTGCCTCAGCGACGGGGGCAGACAGCGGGATCTGGGGTGCTGGTGCGGCGTTTTCTGCAGGAACGGGTGCCTCCACTGTGATACTGGCAACCGGTTCAGATTGCAAGGGCTGGGATGCCCGCACGGCCTCCTGTACTGGAACAGGTGCCTCCACTGAGATACTGGCAACCGGTTCAGATTGCAAGGGCTGGGATGCCCGCACTTCCTCCTGTACAGTCATGGCCAAAAGTTTTGAGAATGACACAAATATTATATTTTCACATGATCTGCTGCCCTCTGGTTTTTATGTGTGTGTATGACAGATGTTTTTATCACAGACAGAAATATAATTGCAAACATATGAGTAACAAAAGCTTATATTGACAGTTAGAATGAGTTAATGCAGCAAGTCAATATTTGCAGTGTTGACCCTTCTTCTTCAGGACCTCTGCAATTCTCCCTGGCATGCTCTCAATCAACTTCTGGACCAAATCCTGACTGATAGCAGTCCATTCTTGCACAATCAATGCTTTCATTTTGTCAGAATTTTTAGGTTTTTGTTTGTCCACCCGTCTCTTGATGATTGACCACAAGTTCTCAATGGGATTAAGATCTGGGGAGTTTCCAGGCCATGGACCCAAAATCTCTATGTTTTGTTTCCTGAGCCATTTAGTTATCACCTTTGATTTATGGCAAGGTGCTCCATCATGCTGGAAAAGGCATTGTTGATCACCAAACCGCTCTTGAAGGGTTGGGAGAAGTTGCTCTTGGAGGACATTCTGGTACCATTCTTTATTCAAGGCTGTGTTTTTAGGCAAGACTGTGAGAGAGCCGATTCCCTTGGCTGAGAAGCAACCCCACACATGAATGGTTTCAGGATGCTTAACAGTTGGCATGAGACAAGACTGGTGGTAGCGCTCACCTTGTCTTCTCCGAATGAGGCGTTTTCCTGATGTCCCAAACAATCGAAAAGGGGATTCATCAGAGAAAATAACTTTACCCCAGTCCTCAGCAGTCCACTGCCTGTACCTTTTGCAGAATATCAGTCTGTCCATGATGTTTTTTTCTGGAGAGAAGTGGCTTCTTTGCTGCCCTCCTTGAGACCAGGCCTTGCTCCAAGAGTCTCCGCCTCACAGTGCGTGCAGATGCACTCACACCTGCCAGCTGCCATTCCTGAGCAAGCTCTGCACTGCTGGTAGCCCGATCCCACAGCTGAAACACTTTTAAGAGACGGTCCTGGCGCTTGCTCGTCTTTCTTGGGCACCCTGGAGCCTTTTTGGCAACAATGGAACCTCTCTCCTTGAAGTTCTTGTTGATGCGATAGATTATTGACTAAGGTGCAATCTTTCTAGCTGCGATACTCTTCCCTGTTAGGCCATTTTTGTGCATTGCAATGATGACTGCACATGTTTCTTTAGAGATAATCATGGTTAACAGAAGAGAAACAATGATGCCAAGCACCAGCCTCCTTTTAAAGTGTCCAGTGGTGTCATTCTTACTTAATAATGACAGATTGATCTCCAGCCATGTCCTCATCAACACGCACACCTGTGTTAATGGAGCAATCACTGAAAAGAGGTTAGCTGGTCCTTTTAAGGCAGGACTGCAATGATGTTGAAATGTGCTTTGGGGATAAAGTTCATTTTCTAGCCAAATATTGACTTTGCAAGTAATTGCTGTTAAGATGATCACTCTTTATAACATTCTGGAGTATATGCAAATTGCCATTAGAAAAAGTGAAGCAGTAGACTTTGTAAAAATGAATATTTGTGTCATTCTCAAATCTTTTGGCCATGACTGTACTGGAACGGGTGCCTCACCTTCCGGTACAGACACTTCAGGGGGTAAGAGGGATTGGCTCTGCTCCAATTGTAGTTTTAGGGCCCGCCAGCTCGCTTCCATCCTGGTGACCTCCTCCCGGTGCCGGGCCAGGTCTCTCAGGGTATCCTCCGCTTCTTCCAGCGTAGGAGGGTTTCCAGGCCGGGTGCCAAACGGTGGCTCCGTGGCGATCGGGTCGCTTCCGTGGGGGGAGAGCTCTGACTCCTCCATCCCTTCCCACTTCTGCTCACGTCCATTCGCCATCTCAGCAAAGTCACATGTGTCATTAGCATCAGGAGAGGCGACATCTTTTGTAGGGAGGCGGGACCTTCGCGTTCGTTTACGCCCACTGAGGAGGATGAGGAGGCGGAACTCCAGAGCTGTGGGGCACGATCTTACATTGCAGTAACATTTAGAGTGTGCGGACATCGTTTTCGCGCCACGGAGTGAGTGTACGCCCACGAGAGCACCCCCTTATTCTTCACCTGTGCCTCGTGGCGCAGATATGACGGAAAAATGGCAAATACAGTCTATGATGATTTTTGCAATTCTCAAGCAAAAAAACAGTTCAATTAAGGCACACAGGACTCGCTTATAGCGAGCTTCTGAATCCTGTTCGCTGGGTGCGATGCAACATCTCTGTGGCGACTGGACCCTCGGGTGCTTCTGTCTTTTCACAAAAGCCGGCTTTACCCGGCAATTGAATCAGAGGCTATTTTACTATGTAGAAGTGAATAAACTATAAATATATGTATATATATATGTCACAATGACATGTATATATATATATATATATGTATTCTAAGTGTGTATATTTTGTGTTTACAAGGAAAGAAAGTGTTTTTTTAGTTGCGATATTTTGTTCCCATAGACTTACATGGGACTTCCGGTATCGGAATCGGATATCGCCGATAGTTAGTGATATCGGCGATACCATTCTGATCCGATATTTTTAGATATCGAGCAGTATCGCTCAACACTATTCATGAGATAAAGCTTACTGCTGAGATTTTATCTTTTGTGCACTCTCTGTAACTCATCCCACATCTCCTTTGCAGCTGCACACTTGCATATATGCACAATCGGATTAGCATCTACATTGAGGGAGATGCTTTATGCTTTCTAATCCTTCTCTAGCCAATCATCTGGTAATGGATGAGGCACTTGTTTCTGTGTATATTTCAACGTACCTTCTCTTATGAACAGCATCTTCACCTTGAATTTCCAGGACTCATAGTTCTGGTTAGTGAGGCTTGGCACTGAGAACTTGACAGGATTGCTGCTAGTGGACATCTTTTTTATTGCTCCGTGCTGCTTTTGCTTTGGGCTTCTGTTGCTGTGTTACTCTGAGGTTCTGTGTCACTCTTGGCCCATAACCTGTTGGCAGATTATTCAGGATACTCTCCAAGCGTGTGACAACAGAGCTTCTTTATTCCAGAAGAATCAGGAACAATATATGATAAGCTTAATAGATCAGGAATAAATCATTTGTGAGTCTCTATCTGTGCAGCATCTATAGCAGGCTGATTCTCTCATACACAGACACAGGAAATACAGTCACATGCTGTCCCTGTGTGAGCCTCTGGGAGTTTTTTTGTTCCATCTTTATAAACAGTGTACAAGTCTAGCAACTGAACACTCAAAGACATATTCCAACACGCTGACTACTGGGTTGCCACTCTGTTAGATCCATGGTACAAGAGTAAATTTAGGCAGATGTGTGCATGCTGGAGTATTGAAACATGCTTGCAGACTATCCTAAGAGTGGTTTTACCCAAGACAGCAGTTAGGCATATAGTGTGCATCCCAGTTCTAGACGTCCAACCCCAGGAACATCAAGACATCATCGCAAAAATATTATCAGCAGCACCAGCAGTGTAAGTGGCACAAAGCAAAGCAAGGCGCGGGAACGCCGCTTAGACACTTGGAGCAACAGGCACTATATCTATATGGAACGCCATTAACCCGTTCGCACAGGTTGGATACTCTTGGCCATTACCTAGCCATATCATTTGTCTTCTTTGTTATTCTCTATAAGAAACTCCAGAGATACTTTGTCTCTATACTAAGCGATTATATGATTAAGACTCGGGAGAGTTGAAACGTCATTCATTGCTCTGCCAATCGCTCTGTATATATGTTTGATCCCCATGGTTTTGTTAATAAAATTATACGATTTTGCATAGAATTCCTTTAGAGTGTGTGGTATATTCTACATTCTGAGTTAGTAGGACCGCATAGTCCACTATACCAGCACCTCGCCCCTTTTATGACCGAGTGCACACCATTTCTTCTGTGATAAGGCACTGTAATGCCTCAGCCATCTTTGTTGTGGTCTTGCATTGATTGGCTGGCTTCACAGCATCATTAGGGGTTTAAGAGACCAGACGCCGCCCTGCTCGGCGCATTCTGCTGATTGAGATAGTGTAGGGAGAGCTGCTGCCGAGATAGGGTCAGATTTGGGGATTTCTTAGTCAATTTGGGGTGTTACCATCCTAAACTACTTAAATCCAGCTAAACCAACAGTCCTTCTAAGGAATAATTCCGGAGTATATAGGTTGCAGTGTTAGGTAGGCAGGGGAGTGTATGTTGCTCTATACATATCAGAGCAAGGCCTGTAGGCACTGTATGTGTGTAAATAGATATCATTGCATACATCAAGAGGGTCCATTCCATTACTGGCTGCTGCAGCTGCTACCTATAGCATATATTGACCGTATATACCTAGCCCCAGGTATAATTGGCTAGGAAACAATTTTTTGCCAGGTCAATAGAGATTATTTTATTCCAAAGCTTTCAGAGTTCTTTTTTTTATCTCCATTTGCTTTTTGACACTGCACAATACAGTCAGATCCTTTTCCTAGCACAGTGTGAAAATCCAGCAATTTTAAAGGGTCCCAAAAATCACATTTGAGTGCACAGAAAAATCTGTAATTTTTTTGTGGTGCAGTAGAATTTTTTTTGAGTGTTATACACAATTTCTTGACACCATTTTGCTGAACCCAAAAAAATACATACAGGCCACATATTTTAAAGTGTGGTATATCTGTAACACGCCTCATATATCCGTGTGCAAAAAATTTGGGCATTTTAGGCCTCAATTCCATTTTTTTGCTTTCTGTTACTCTAGTTATTTGCAGCACTATTTTGCAGACCCAGCAAAAAATACAGGCCACATATTTGGCAGTGTGGTATCTCTGTGACAGGCCTCATATATCTGCGTGCTCCAAGTTTGGGCAGTTTAGGTCGGTATTTCAGTGTTTTTCTTGTCTTTTACTGTAGTTCTATACAGCACTATTTTGCATTTAAAAAAATACAAAATACAGGCCACATATTTGGCAGAGTGGTATCTCTGTGACAGGCCTCATATATCTGCGTGCTCTAAGTTTGGCTAGTTTAGGTCGGTATTCCAGTGTTTTTCCTGTCTATTAGTCTAGTTATATACAGCACTATTTAGCAGACCCCAAAAAAATACATGCCACATATTTGGCAGTGTGGTATCTCGGTGACAGGCCTCATCTATCTGTCCTAAAAATTGGGCCATTTTAGGCCTAAATATTCTAGTGTTTTTGCTGTCTGCTACCCTACTTATTGACACCAATTTCATAACTAAAAAAAAAAATTTTAACTACAGTCCAGATTGTGATACGTGTACGAGAAAACCACACTTTAAACTAACATGTTTGCTCCTAATTCAGCCATTTGTAGAGAACGTGTAAAATATTCTAGTCCATTTACAATGGGCAAGGCGCGTGGCAAGGGACGGGGAAGTGGACTTGATGGTGATGGTACATGCCGAGGCCGAGGCCATGGGCAAGCTGAAATTGGGCCACAAATAAACACCCACATCTTCTCGCTGGACTATAGTGTCCAAAGTCCTAGGGGACTGCAGCAAGACTGCACTATTGAAGCCAGAGCAGTTTGAAAAGGTTGTTGGTTGGATAGCAGATAATATTTCCAGATACGTGGCCACCACCAAAGGCACACTGTCTTCCACACGGAAGAATGAAGTGCTTAACCAGAGTCAGCATGGGTTTGTAACTAATAAGTCATGTCAGACTAATTTAATTTCCTTCTATGAAAGAATCACTGACTGGGAGGATCAGGGAAATGCTGTAGATATATTATATCTTGACTTCAGCAAAGCATTTGACAAAGTATCTCACACAATCCTTATTGAAAAAATGACTAAGTATGTAATGGACAAGGCAACTGTTAGGTGGATTCATAACTGGCTTAGTGATAGGACCCAAAGAGTGGTAGTAAATGGCTGCACATCCAGTTGGAAGAATGTATCAAGTGGGGTACCACAGGGCTCTGTCTTGGGCCTGTATTGTTTAACATCTTTATCAATGATTTAGATGAAGGAATTGAGGGTAAACTGATTAAATTTGCTGATGACACAAAGCTAGGAGGGATAGCTAATACTAGAGAAGAGAGAGAGTATTCAAAAAGACATAAATAAACTGGAGCTGTGGGCAGCAACTAACAGAATGGTTTTTAACAGGGAAGAATGCAAAGTACTACATCTGGGAAATAAAAATGAAAAAAGCGTATACAGAATGGGAGGAATAGGGCTAAGCAACAGCACATGTGAAAAAGACGGGTATACTAATAGATCACAGACTGAACATGAGTCAACAGTGTGATGCAGCAGCAAAAAAGGCAAATACAATTCTGGGATGTATTAAGAGAAGCATACAGTCTAGATAACGTGAAGTCATTATTGCCCTCTACTCCTCTTTGGTCAGACCTCATCTGGAATACTGTGTCCAGTTTTGGGCATCACATTTTAAAAAGGAACATCAACAAACTGGAGCAAGTTCAGAGAAGAGTGACCAGAATGGTGTCCGGTCTGCAAACCATGTCCTATGAGGAACGGTTACAGGATTTGGGAATGTTTACCTTGCAAAAAAGAAGACTGAGAGGAGACTTAATAGCTGTCTACAAATATCTCAAGGGCTGACACATTGTAGAAGGATTATCTTTGTTCTCATTTGCACAAGGAAAGACTAGAAGCAATGGGATGAAACTGAATGGGAGGAGACACAGATTAGATATTAGAAAAAACTTTTTGACAGTTAAAGTGATTAATGAGTGGAACAAGCTGCCACGAGAGGTGGTGAGTTCTCCTTCAATGGAAGTCTTCAAACAAAGGCAACAAGGAGAACTTTCAATTTCTTGTTCCAGAGGCAGACAGTTGTACTAAAATGGTGCAGTACCAGAGGGCCATTGTTGCAGAATTATTAAAAAAAATTGCCATCTCAAAATGCTGGCGGCAGACATAACAGTTCATTGGACAACCAAGGATTACAGGCGAGAGAGACACAACTCCAATCCAGCAGAGGCAGGGGATCACTGGCAAAGTTCTGGGATAGTTTTCTCAGACCTTCCCATCGCCCTGGCCCTGAGGAGTGGGGTAATGTCACAAGGAATGGAATGTTTTCTAAGATGCTGAGGGAGTACCTTGCTGACCGTTCCAACATCCTCCGTGATTCCTCTGTGCCTTTTAATTATTGTATATCCAAGTTGGACACGTGGCATGAACTGGCTTTCTATGCCTTGGAGGTCCTGGCCTGCCCTGCCGCTAGCGTTTTGTCAGAGCGGGTTTCTAGTGCCGCTGGTGGAATTATCGTGGATAAGCCCATTCGCCTGTCAATGGAAAATGCAGATAGGCTGACTCTTATAAAAATGAATAAGGGCTGGATTGAGCCAGACTTCTCAACACCACCAAATGATGATAGCGAAACATAACCTCCAATGCAGTGTCTTTTTGGGAGGTATATTCCCATGCACCTCTTCACACCCACACATGGGTATGCACTTCCTGAGTTTGGCTATTTGGTGTCATCCTCCTCCTTCTCCTCATCCTCACTATCCACCACCATTAGAACACCAGGGTGAATGAATTCCGTCATGCTCCAGCCACTCTAGTTTTTATCAAGGGTGTTATGGTGCCCGTCAACAAATTTTAAAAAAATATGTACACCCCCCAAGGGGGAAATGTTGGCTAGCGCATACACTTAGTGTATGGGCATTCCATTTCTAGGAGACCCGCTCCTTTAAATTGGGCATATTTTTTTAATGAGGCCTTCCTCCACATCTCATCATCCACCGCCACTAGTTCACCAGGATTAACATGTTTCGTGCTGCTACAGCCAGGGTGGATGGTTATGCTGGCCGTAAAATAATTGTTATGAAAAAGGTTGAGGTGTACTTCACAGGGGAAAATTTAAAAAAATATGTACCACACAGGGGGAAATGTTTGTCAGCCCATACACTTAGTGTATGGACATTACAAGTCTAGGAGACCCGCTCCTTTGTAATGGGACATTTTTTTATGAGGCCCTCCTCCATGCTTCTTCCAAGGGGGGATTGGGGTGCGTGCAAATTTGGGTCAAGGCGACCCTTGCATTATATGCAATGCATAAGGAAACAGTATGGCAGGATCAATTGAAGAATTTGAAGTGGGTTTTCCTGTGCCCATCCAGTACCTGTGTTCTGAGGCTTATTGGGGTGCATATTACTTGGTAGCAGGGCAGGCCTTGCAGTCAATGCATAAGAAAACAGTATGGGAGTACAAAATGAATAATGTGAAGTGGATTTTCCTGTGCCCATCCAGTACCTGGGTTCAAAGGCTTATTGGGGTGCATGTAACTTTGGGGCAGGCCAGGCCTTGCATTCAATGCAACATTTTTTCAGGAAGCCCTCCTGTACCTCTCGTGAAAGGGGTATTGGGGTGCGTCATAATTCTTGGCAGCCCACCCACTCACTGCATAGGCAATAACAGTATAGGAGACCCACTATTTAATAATGGCCCTTTAAGAATATTAATGCCGCCTGATGGCCCTCTAAAAACAGGCTCTGTGACTTTGACTTTAAGAGTCCCTCCGTCATAAATGAAACAAGTGTGTCTGCTCGTGTGTCACACACCACATGGCCAGCTAGGGTTGTTAAATGTTACAATGACATTTCCCAGTGAATGCATTTGTATTGGTTGAAAGCAATGTTAAAGTTGAAAAACGCTTCAAAAACGCTGCGTGTGAACGTAGCCCAAGCGGCGGATGAAAATTTTTATTTTGGGTTAATTATTTTGCCTCATAAACAAGTCATTAACCTGGAAAGGATGTTCCTTAACATATTTCCCAGAAAAATCTATTTTGCTTTAGTTTTTGTATGTTTTTTTGTGCATCGGTAAAAATGGCATGAAACTCTGACATTATTTAAAGCTGTGACCTAGGAGTCAGAAATGCTTCCAGGGGCATTTGCCATGATGTTCCAGTGTCATTTGAGCAGTGTTTCCATAATTTTCAAACAGTTTTAGACCTTAAAAGGACCCCTGGGGGGATCACGGTAAAAATGCTCTGGTCTCCCATAAACTTACATTGGGCTCTTTGTTCTGTCCGAGTACCCGAGTATTCCAATTTGCTCGACCCGAGCAACGAGCACCTGAGCATTTTAGTGCTCGCCCATCACTACTGACAGAGTGACGTATAGTGCTATATAGTGTGTTCAATCTACAGGTTGCTAAGTTTGCAAGACACCTTCTCTTTACACAGAAGTTGAAACTATAACAAAAAAGTGCTGGTGGACAGTGGCGGTATAACCACCAGCGTAACCGCTTCAGGAAAAAGACCACCGAAAATCTAGGGAAAACCTATGAAAACCGAAAACCTCAAAATAGTTGTGTCATGTGCACATAACCTAGGATTATAACACTGTAGGTAGAAGTACATTTGTCCATTGTACATCATTGTGGAGTAAGGTCTGTAGACATGTTATTATTTCATTTGCAGATAGAGAGAAAAAGAAAAATACTTGAACATTATGGGTCATAGAAAAAGCATTGGGTTAACATCACGTAGTAATGGGACAGGTGAATACATAATTCAGGATTTTCAATGAGGCAAAAATACAATACATGATAAGAATATGCCCTTTCCGAATTTTTGCTGCATGGCTTACAATGTTTGACTTGCCTTCCATCAAGCCCCTTGCAGCCCGGCAGCCCTCATTTGTCATGTATTTCTCAAGCCTGTTAAGCAACAGCTGTACAGTGTTACTAAACTATAATAACAGCTGCAGACGTTTCACCTATAGCAGAGCAAGGCATGTTAAATAGCAAAAACTATATATCACGACTAAGCGGCATGCCAAACCAATAAAAGCATCACTGCACTCTACAAGAGGTTAAAAACATTGTCTCGACAGTACTGTTATGGATGGAAGAAAAACTGTGTAATTTTGATCCTTGGTGATTTACTGTAATGTCAAAGTCTTTCAAAATAATGTGGACAGTATATTAATATTAAGAAATTTATTGCTAAAAACAAAGATTTATCAAAAATTAAGAAAAAATGGAGTAGGTTCCTAGCAAGCAATTGAATACACCTATTTTTTTTTCTGAGGACTAGAGTTGAGCGAAACAGGTCGGTCAGATTCAAAAGTCTCCGACTTTCGCCAAAGTTGGGTTTCGTTGGCCGAAACCCGACCAAAGCGTGCAGTCGGCCATGCGGTCGTCGACCCCAGTGCCCAAGTCGGTTTTCCCATAATGCTTGCAGGCGCCATTTTTCAGCCAATGAGCAAGGACGTACACTGTGAGCAACGAGATGACATGTGCAGTGTCCACCACCATCTTAGAGAAGGGCATTGCAGTGATTGGCTTGCTTTGGGGTGGTTTCATAGTGTCTATAAAAGCCCTGAGCGCCGACCTACATTTTACTTCTGCCGATCTTAACAGTAGGGAGAGGTTGCTGATGCTGTTTATCAGTAGGGAGAGAGTTAAGCAGGAAAGAGAAGTTCTTATGTGCTTGTGCTGATAGCAATTGTGCTGTACAGTTAGTGTGCAGTGACAGGGGAGGATTTTCTTGTGTGCAGCAGCGCTGGTTATTAGGCTGCCTCATAGCTGTATTGCTGTGTGTACACTGCTGTGCAGACTGTTTTTTACACAGCACGAATACTTTTATTATTTTTTTTCTGCATACTTACCGACCGTTCATTTTTTCCCTCACCATATAGAGCTGTACGCTCCTCACACACTACCGTGTACTGGCTGGTATCACGGACAAATACATGTTGACTATCTGTGTGTGACTCCGGAAATATATACGGAGATTGCAATTTTCCCCTACACCGTATACAGCTGTACGCTTCTGATACAGTACCGTATATCTGCTCTTTGCATTACGGTCAAATCCATACTGAGTGAGCGTCTGTGTGTGACTTCGGAAATATATACAGAGATTGCAATTTTCCCATACACCATATACAGCTGTCCGCTTCTGATACAGTACCGTATATCAGCTCATTGTATTACAGTCAAATCCATACTGAGTGAGCGTCTGTGTGTGACTCCGTAAATATATACGGAGATTTAAATTTTCCCCTACGCCATATACAGCTGTGCGTTCCTCATACAGTATCATATATCTGCTGGTATTTTTGGTACATTTTCCCAATCATGAGGAAGTATGGTGGAAGAGGCTGCAGACGTGGGCGGGGGGGGCCAGCTGGGAATAATGGTGGTGGTGGTGCATCTGCTTGTAGTGCCAAAAGCCCAATAGCACCTAAGGCAGGAGGTGTTGAGCCTGCGTCATCGTCTGGCTCCAGAAGGCCTGGAAGGCTCCCTTTTCTGGGAGTAGGTAAACCGCTTTTAAAGCCGAAGAATCAGGAACAGGTTTGGCTTACATTGCCGAAACAGCCTCCAGCTCTATCGCCTCCTCTTCTGAACTTTCAAAAAATGCAAGCACTGAGTCGTCAGTGCAGGCTCCTGGTCAGAAACGACACCTTTCCTTGTGTCCTTCACCCCCACCCAAAGAAAAGGATGCAGCAGGCCACACTTCAGATTACTCCAAGGAGTTCTTTTCACATACCATGCCTGGTTTATCAAGTCAAATCCTGAATTCCCCAGTCCAAGATGAATATGACATGGAGTGCACTGATGCACAGCCACTGCTAGATGATTCTAGTACATTCACCCAGAGCACTGCATTGCCCTCGCAGTCTACTGAGCCAGAATCTGACCTTGATGAAACTCAGGTGTCCCTTCCTGTATACTCTAACACCTTACACGGTAACACAGAGGAAGGTGCAGATGAAATTGAAGAGGAGGTGATGGATGACCTAGTTGTTGACCCAGATTGGCATCCATTGGGGGAAGAGGGTGCCGCTGGCAATAGCTCAGAAGAGGAGGAGGATCCGCAACAGGCATCGACATCGCAGTGGCGGTGGGACAGTGCTGCCTAGCCCACGGTATAGGCAACAGTTTGGCTGTAGGCGTTCGACCCTCCTCCTCCTCCAGAAGCAAAAGCTAGTTGACAAAGCGCAGCTGCCAGTGTTGCACATGAGGTGTCCCACTATCGATCAGCTAGTGGTAAGCATCAGCAGGCTGTTTTAAAGATGATGTTTTTTGGCGACAACAGACACACCGGGGAGGTACTGGCTGACTACTTGCAGTGAGAAACTGAGTCATGGCTGGGCAGTCTACATCTTGAGCCAGGCAAGGTAGTCAGTGATAACGGCCGTAATTTTGTGGTGGACATAGCCCTGGCAAACCTCAGACACATACCTTGCCTGGCTCACACCTTGAACCTGGTGGTGCAGTGCTTCATAAATAATTATCCGGAGTTACCAGCCCTGCTCCATAAGGTGCGAAGACTGTCCTCGCACATTCATCGCTCGCCTGTAGACTCCAGTCGTATGCAGAGGCTGCAGCGATCACTCAACCTCCCCAAGCACTGCCTAATCATAGACGTTGGAACTCCACCATGCACATGGTTGAGAGGCTGTGCGAACAGAGGCAGGCTGTAATGCATTTGGGGGAGGATCCACGGGCAGGCAGTTTGAGGGCCGACATGGAGTTGTAGGGTGTGCAGTGGTCAAAGCTGAAAGACCTCTGTAAAGTCCTTCAGTGTTTTGAGGAATGCACACGGCTGTTAAGTGCAGATGACGCCATCATAAGCATGAGCATCCCACTTATGCGTCTGCTCATGCAAACTTTGACGCACATTAAGGATCAGGCGTCTGCAGCTGAGGAGGAGGAGGAGGAGGGAATTCATTGTCTGCTCAGAGAACTGTCCTGGACGAGGTGGAGGTAGAGGAGGAGGATGAGGGGGATGATTATTTTGGGGAGGATGATGCTTCTCAGGTGGCAAGAGAAAATGTTGGCCTGCCAAGGTCAGGTACAAGGTTTGTGTGTGACTGGAGGGATGTGGATTTGGCAGAAAGTGCTCCTCCACCCACCACTGGTAGTGCATCATTGACACCTGGAACATTGGCCCACAAGTGTGATTATCTATTGCGGATCCTAAAAAGGCACCCGCGCATTGCCAAAATTATGAAGGATGACGACTACTGGTTGGCCAGCATCCTCGATCCACGCTATAAAGGCAAATTACAGAACATCATGCCACAGGGTAAGAGGTAATATTGGCAAACAAACAAGCAACTCTGGTAAACCGTTTGTTAGGGACATTCCCAGCACACAGCAGTGGTACAGGTTCTACCACGAGCCGTACTGGGCCAAATGGAAGAGGTGTTCGTGGTGCACACAGCCGAAGTGACATTGGAGACAGGGGTTTCATGACCATGTTGTGGTCTGATTTCTCGAGTAACGCTCACACGACTGGTAATGCTGAATAGATTGCAACAGACAGGAGACAACAGTTGTCAACTATGGTTCAAAATTACCTCTCCTCCCCTATCTATGTTCTCCCTCACAGTTCATTCCCCTTTGACTACTGGGCCTGTAAACTGGACACCAGGCCTGAATTGTCACAATATGCCTTACAGGAGCTTGCTTGCCCTGCTGGTAGTGTGCTATCAGAAAAAGTCTTCAGTGATGCTGGATCAATCCTGACAGACAGAAGGACCCGGCTGTCGACCCAAAATATAGGGGAGTTCACCTTCATTAAAATGAACCATGCCTGGGTTTCAAAGGATTTTGAACCACCTTCCCCTAATGACACATAGGTTGCCAGCAAAATGGCTCACTTTGTCCTCTTCTTCCTCTGACTTCTCCAATTCCTCCATTTGCAGCTGCTGAACGTCCAGCCTACTCCTCAACATATGCCAGTTTTTCCACCTCCCTGACTGGGCTGTACCCCCCCCACGGCCGGGGTCAGCACCTGGCGCACCCGGGCAAGGGCTGGTGCCCTGAGCAGTTGGGGGGCCCACTCGCCATCAGAGACACCAGCGAACTATGAGGGGCCCTGTGACAGTTCCCGGCACCCACAAGTGTCCCCCCCTGCTAGCTCAGGGCCCCAGCACTTGCACTACTTACCTCTCCCTGCTCTACCGCTGTGACATCTTCCGCGTTTCCTGACTGTGATATTCAGGTCAGAGAGCGCGATGATGTCACCTCTGTGCGTCCTCTGCCTGAACAGTCACAATGCAGAGAGCTGGAAGATGGTGACGCTGAGGAGTCCAGAGTAGAGCAGTGCCCAGCGAGGAGAGGTATTTCAATTTTTTTAATGGTTGGAGCAATATATGAGGAGCATTATATACTGGAGATTTATATATGGGGCCCATCATACACTTGAGCATCATAGATAGGGCCCATTATACACTGGAGCATCATCCATGGGGCACATCATATACTGGAGCATCATATGGGGCCCATTCTATATGGCGCATCATATGGGGCACATTATATATGGAGTATCACATGGAGCCCATTATATATGGAGCATTATATATGGGGACCATTATATTTGGAGCATTATATGGGGTTCATCTTACACTGGAGCATCATATATGGGGCCCATCATATACTAGAGCATCATATGGGGTTCATTATTTATGGGGCATCATATAGGGCCCTTTATATATGGAGCATCATATGGAGCACATAAGGGGCCTATTCTGTATGGAGCAATATATGGGGCTCATTATTCTGTATAGAGCAATATATGGGGCTCATTATTCTGTATGGCACACTATGGGGTGCCCATAATACTGTATGGAGGACTATACTGTCCGTTTTTTGAGCTATTGTAGAATTTAAAATAGATATCACTCATGTAATGTAAGAAGTGAAGTATTTGGCATTGTACTATACCTATATTTCTATGCCGTATCGGAGCATCATGAATTGTGGTATGTGTTAAAGGGGCCCACTGAGACTCTTTCGCCCGGGGCCCACGAAAACCTGGAGCCAGTCCTGCCCCCCACAACTTTAGCCAAAAATAATGCCCAGTTTTCACTGCGTTACTATTATTATAAAGTTAATTAAGGTTGACAAGCTTAAGTAATAAGAATTGATGTCGTTGGCATTGAAATGGGCACTGTAGGTGTGTTTACTGTCTTCCACTCCCTGCCGACTTTTCTTCCCCATTGACTTGCATTGGGGTCAGATTTTCGACTCCGACCCGACCATTTCCGTTAGTCGGCCGACTTTGTTCGCCTCGACTTTTGAGAAAGTCGGGTTTCACGAAACCCGACTCGACCCTAAAAATGGCAAAGTCGCTCATCTCTACTAAGGACCTTAGGACAATGTAAGGAGCAACCTAATTGGCTGCCTTGTGCAACTGCTACACTTTTCCTTTGGTCGAGTTGTGATAAATGTAACCCGTAGGCCCCAATTCAACAAAGCAATTATGCCAGCAAAGTTGCTAAATTTTGGTGCAAGTGGGAGTTCTGCAAAAATAGTGCGACTTTTGGCATTTTCATATCAGTTTCTCCTAGCTTTGCCAAAATAGGCGGAGCTGGCCTGGGACAGGGGCATGAAGGGAGAACTAATGTCACAGCTTATCTGATGCTTGAGCTGCGGTATTCCCTACACGGGAAATCTTATTACAGTCCGAAGCTGAAATAAGATTTTCTAGCATGGAGACACATGCCACTGTTTCAACTCTCCTGATTTATGGATAGGCATGCGACTACTAAAGAAGCACTGCCATCAAAAAAATGTTATCCTCTTAATACATTGCAGTCCTGACGGGCGCGAAGCGGCCGTAGTCCACAATCTGACCTGCACCCAGCATTCTCCTGTGTACCCTATGGATGTCCAAATGCATTGAAAAATAAAGGTCTTTCCATTTTAAAAGGAGTGGTGAGTGCTGCTCCTTCTGTTTCTTCAAATTACTGTAGCATTATACTTGTGAGCTAGCACCATAATCTTCCTTAATTGCTTGCAAACGCTCTACTAAAGGGAAACAGCTGTTTATGTGTGCAAATTGGTGGCTGGTGACCCAGCTCTCCTGTTTTATCATATTATATAGCACTGTGTGCTTACAATTGCTCATTTTGCCCTTCTACCCAGTCAATTCTTCTCTTTTCCATTAGGTCTATGACATGTAGACACAGGAAGTCTCTTTTCCCTGCATGAGTCATCACTGGAAGGGGGAAAAGGTAGTAGCTGGGTCAGGAGTTGAAGAGGGGGATGACTCGTGCAGGGAAAAGAGACATCCTGTTTCTACATGTCATAGACCTAAAGATAGCGACTGCAGCATTTAGAGAGCAGGCAGAGGAAAGAAAGCCCCTGTGCCCTTGGATCAATATCCGTGTCACCAGGCATAAGCAAGTTCGTTCAATCATACGCAGTGTATGATCTAACTAACTTGTGTCTGCAGCGCTGACTGTTTATAAGATATAGCAATGCTTGTGTATTGCTATACTTTATAACTGGGATCAGATCGCAGAAAATGAAAGTCCCATAGTGTTATTAAGTAGAGATGAGTGACTTTGCCTCCGGTAGGTCCCAAAAGTCGAGTCGAACGAAATCGGCCGACTATCGGAAAAAGTCGAAGGTCCGACTGAAACTCGAACCGATCCCAATGCAAGTCAATGGGGAAGAAAAGTCGGCAGGGAGTGGAGGACAGTAAACACACCTACAGTGCCCATTTTAATGCCAACGACATCAATTCCTATTACTTAAGCTGGTCAACCTTAATTTACCTTATAATAATAGTAACGCGTTGAAAACTGGGGGTTATTTGGCTAAAGTTGTGGGGGGGCAGGGCTGGCTCCAGGTTTTCGTGGGCCCCAGGCGAAAGAGTCTCAGTGGGCCCCTTTAACACATACCACAATTCATGATGCTCCAATACAGCAGAGCAATATACTTATAGTACAATGCCAAATACTTCACTTCTTACATTACATGAGTGATATCTATTGTAAATTCTACAATAGCTCAAAAAACGGACAGTATAGTCCTCCATACAGTATTATGGGCACCACATAGTGCATCATACAGAATAATGAGCCCCATATATTGCTCCATACATAATTGGTCCCATATAATGTTTTATACAGTATATGATGAGCTCCACATAATGCTTCAGTTATATGATGGTCCCCATATAATGTGACATACAGTATAGGACGGTCCCCATAGAGTATAATGAGCCCCACATATTGCTCCACACAGTATAATGAGTCACATATAAAGCTCCATACAGTATATGATGGGCCCCATATATTGCTCCATACAGAATGGGCTCCATATGATGCTCCATATATGAAGGGCCCTATATGATGCCCCATAAATAATGAACCCCATATGATGCTCTAGTATATGATGGGCCCCATATATGATGCTCCAGTGCATGATGAGCCCCATATAATGCTCCAAATATAATGGTCCCCATAAATAATGCTCCATATATAATGGGCTCCATGTGATGCTCCATATATAATGTGCCCCATATGATGCGCCATATATAATGGGCCCTGTTATGTTATGGTAACTGAGGAGGCAGGAGAAAAAAGCCGCAAAGGAGCCAAACACCAGAGAGGTTGGTACTAATAGATTGCAGACCCCAAAACTAACCACACAACTAGAAGCAGCGGTGGGACATTCCTACAGTGCCCTAGACGCCTCGTCACAGCCGGAGAGATTAGCTACCCCTGAAGATGGAAAGAGGAAAGCTAACTGCGATTCTCTTTTCTTCACTAATAAGGTTAGTTATGCCTTGTACCGTCTTGATCAGTCTCCCTGAAACTTTTATTATATAGTATTCTCCTTTAAAATACAAATCTATCTGTTATTTAGTTTTCACATATGTCCCCAGTGAGCTACTCCTTATATGGATATATACTAGCAAAAATTACCTTTGAGAGGACACTGCTTGTATTAATTACTTCTATTTGATGTGTTTGTTGCTTTTACATAACATGTTCTGATACCTATACGTTTCTCTATGCCCTAGCTAAAGTTGGTGCTGTAAATTCTGTTATTCACACATTGCATAGACTACCGTAGATCGGACGCTGCTTGTATTGGTTACATCTGTGGGATATATTTTTGTTGCTCCTGCATAAAATGTTATGATAATCATGTTTCTCTATATCATAGCTAAATGTTGTGCTCAGATTTCTTGTTATACATACATTGTTCTATTTTGGTCAAGAATTTTTTTATTTATTTTTATGTCTATCATTATTGTTTTGATTTTATTATCTTTTGCTTTATTGTACAGCACTTGTCTTATTCTTGTCTTGTATTTATTTCACAGCGAGTTTTGAAAAAGACCATTCTTGGTCGAAACGTTAACTCCGGCATTATTATCCGTCATACCACATACCTACTATATTTCTGTGGTGTTTGTACATATAAATAAATGGATATTTCTTTTTCGTATGAAAACGTGGAGTGCGGTTGATTTTCTTATATATGGTAACTGAGGAGGCAGGAGCAAAAAACCGCAAAGGAGCCAAACACCAGAGAGGTTGAAACTAATAGGTTGCAGGCCCCAAAACTAACCGCACAACTAGAAGCAGCGGTGGGACGTTCCTACGGTGCCCTAGACGCCTCGTCACAGCCGGAGAGATTAGCTACCCCTGAAGATGGAAAGAGGAAAGCTAACTGCCCCAGAGTAGAGCCCCAAAAGAATAGGAAGCCCCCAAACATATAATGGCGGTTAGACAAGATGAAAACACGAACACAGACAGAAAATAGAATGAGCAAACGCTGGGGCCCAAAACTGTCCAGATAGGACAGCACAGAAGAGAATACTGTCTGCAACCCAGAAAAACCTTAGGAAAAACTCCAACACTTCTGAATCCAAAAATGCTGAGACCACACGGTCTCGACCACCTATATCAGATCTCTGGTGTGAACACGCAGCTACCCAGCAGTAAAATATCACAAGAACTGAGCAAATGAACAAATACAAAAAGAGAACAGAGACCAGCACAAGCCCCCAAAGGGGACCCGGCTGAACTCAAAAGCAAGGCAGCAAAAACAAGGAAAATAACACCACAGAAAAAAAAAACAGAAAGTAACTTATCTGAATGATAGCAGGAGACAGCAGAAAAGCTAGCTGAATTCCAACCTAGACCAAGAAGTAACAATTGATCACCAGCGAGGATCATGGGAGGTCAGCTCAATTATATCAGGCCAGTCCGTCCCACCTGATAACCATTCATCCATTGCAGGTGGTGGACTTCTGCTGTTCAACAAAAGTTCAATACCCTAAGCAACCACCAGAGGGAGCCCCAGCTCCGAAGTCGTTTCCAACATATTCACAACAGGGCCCCATATGATGCTCCAGTATATGATGGGCCCCATGAATGATGCTCCAGTGTATGATGGGCCTATATAATGCTCCATATATAATGGGCCTCATATGATGCTCCAGTGTATAATGTGCCCCGTATATGATGTTCCAGTGTATGATGGGCCCCATTTATAATGCTCCAGTGTATGATGTGCCCCATATATAATACTCCAGTGTATAATGGGCACTATCTATGATGCTCAAGTGTATGATGGGCCCCATATATAATTCTCCAGTGTATAATGCTCCCCATATATTGCTCCAAACATTAAAAAAATGAAATATCTCTCTTCGCTGGGCATTGCTCTGCTCTGAACTCCTCAGCGTCGCCATCTTCCAGCTCTCTGCACTGTGACTGTTCAGGCAGAGGGCGCACAGACGTGACATCATCGCGCTCTCTGACCTGAATGTCACTGTTAGGAAACGCGGAAGACGTCACAGCAGTGGAGCAGGGAGAGGTAAGTAGTGGAAGTGCTGGGGCCCTGAGCAAGCAGTGGGGCCCATTTGTGGGCGCCGAGACTGGCACAGGGCCCCTCATAGTACGCCGGTGTCTCTGACGGCGAGTGGGCCCCCCCACCTGCTCAGTGCACCGGCACTTGCCGGGGTGCACAAGGTGCTGACGCTGGCCCTGGGGGGGTACAGCCCAGTTATGGGGTGGAAAAACTGGCATATGTTGAGGTGTAGGCTGGACATTCAGCAGTTGCAAATGGAGGAATTAGAGAAGTCGGAGGAAGAGGAGGACAAAGCGAGCCATTTTGCTGGCAATCTATGTGTCATCAGGGGAAGGTGGTACAAAATCCTTTGAAACCCAGGCATGGTTCTTTTTAATGAAGGTGAGATAACCAACATTTTGGGTCAACAGCCGGGTCCTTCTTTCTGTCAGGATTGATCCAGCAGCACTGATGACTCTTTCTGATAGCACACTACCAGCAGGGCAAGCGAGCTCCTGTAAGGCAAATTGTCAATTCTGGCCAGGTGTCCAGTTTACAGGCCCAGTAGTCAAAGGGGAATGAACTGTGAGGGAGAACATCGATAGGGGAGGAGAGGTAACTTTAAAACATAGTTTACAACTGCTGTCTCCTGTCTGTTGCAATCGATTCCGTATTAACAGTCGTGTGAGCGGTACTCGAAAAATCAGTCCACAACATGGTCATGAAACCCCTGTCTCCAACGCCATTTTGGCTGTATGCACCACCTCTTCCATGTTGCCCAGTACAGCTTGTGGTAGAACCTGGACTGCTGCTGTGTGCTGGGAATGTCTCTAACAAACGGTTTACCTGAGTTGCTTGTTTGTTCGCCAATATTAGCTCTAGGTTCTCCTGTGGCATGATGTTCTGTAATTTGCCTTTATAGCGTGGATCGAGGATGCTGGACAACCAGTAGTCGTCATCCTTCATAATTTTGGCAATGCGCGGGTGCCTTTTTAGGATCCGCAAGAGATAATCACACATGTGGGCCAATGTTCCAGGTGTCAATGATGCACTGCCAGTGGTGGGTGGAGGAGCACTTTCTGCCAAATCCATATCCCTCCAGTCACGCATAAACCCTGTTCATGACCTTGGCAAGCCAACATTTTCTCTTGCCCACTGAGAAGCATACTCCTCCCCAAAATAATCATCCCACTCATCCTCCTCCTCTACCTCCACCTCGTCCAGTACAGTTTCCTGAGCAGACAATGGCTGAATGTCATCAAGGCTTCCCACCTCCTCCTCCTCCGCTGCAGATGCCTGATCCTTAATGTGCGTCAAAGTTTGCAGGAGCAGATGCATAAGTGGGATGCTCATGCTTATGATGGCGTCATCTGCGCTTACCAGCCATGTGCATTCCTCAAAACACTGAAGGACTTTATAGAGGTCTTTCAGCTTTGACCACAGCGCACCCGACAACTCAATGTCTGCCCTCAAACTGCCTGCCCGTGTATCCTCCCACAAATGCATTACACCCTGCCTCTGTTCGCACAGCCTCTCAACCATGTGCATGGTGGAGTTGCACCTTGTTGCAACGTCTATGATTAGGCGGTGCTTGGGGAGGTGGAGCGATCGCTGCAGCCTCTGCATACGACTGGAGTCGATGGGTGAGCGATGGATGTGCGAGCACAGTCTTCGCACCCTATGGAGCAGGTCTGGTAACTCCGGATAATTATTTATGAAGCACTGCACCACCAGGTTCAAGGTGTGAGCCAGGCAAGGTATGTGTCCAAGTTTTGCCTGGGCTATGGCTGCCACAAAATTACGTCCGTTATCAATGACTACCTTGCCTGGCTCAAGATGTAGACTGCCCAGCCATGACTCAGTTTCTCACTGCAAGTAGTCGGCCAGTACCTCCGCGGTGTGTCTGTTGTCGCCCAAAGACATCACCTTTAAAACAGCCTGCTGACGCTTACCACTAGCTGTTCGATAGTGTGACACCTCGTGTGCAACACTGGCAGCTGCGGATGGAGTGCTCGTGTGACTGCTGACTGTCAATGAGCTTTTGCTTCTGTAGGAGGAGGAGGGTCGAACGCCTACAGCCAACTGTTGCCTATACCGTGGGCTAGGCAGTACTATCCCACAGCCGCTGTCCCCTGTGGATCCAGCATCCACCACATTAACCCAGTGCGCAGTGATGGACACGTAATGGCCCTGGCCATGCCTTCTGGCCCATGCATTTGTTGTGAGGTGAACCTTTCCACTCATTGATTGTTTGAGTGCATGGACAATGCAGTCTTTCACATGCAGGTGGAGGGCAGGGATGGCTTTTCTAGAAAAGAAGTGCCGACTGGGTAGGTCATAGCATTGGACAGCGTAGGCCATGATGTCTCGGAACTCTACACTTTCAACCAAACGGAAGGGCATCATCTCTAATGAGATCAGTTTGGCAATGTAGGCGTTCAAACCCAGTGTACGCGGATGAGAGGAAGAGTACTTTCTTGTCCTACTCAGAGTGTCTGCTAGTATGAGCTGTACTTGTGAGCTGCATATGAGGGAACTAGCTGTGGACATGGCTGACTGAGAGGGGGTTGGTGATGGTGATAGTGGTGGTGTTGGTGGTGATGGCCTAGATTCAGTTTTTAGTTGGAAAAACATTGTGATTCCCTGACTGCTTTGGCCTTGCGACGACATCTCAACATTTCTTGCTGGTGGTGTGTTAACCAGTGGGCTTACAGTGGGGGAAGCGATGTCGCGTTGCTGTCTACCTTCAGTCGGAACAGGTGCACATGTGCTACCTGAGGTTTTGTAGTCTGTCCACGCTTGCAAGTGTATGGTGTTTAAATGTCTAAGCATGCAACTGGTATTCAAATTTCGGAGATTTTTCCCTAGGCTAAAGGTCCTTTCGCACTTCTTACAGATAACCTTTGCCTCATCAATAGGATTTTGGTCAAAAAAGTGCCACACTGCACTCTTCCTACTATGGGATACAGTAAAGATGTATATCTTTGTACCATGTTAGCCAGTAGATAGAAAAATATTTAGAGTTGAGAGTCCTCAGTGGTTGATACCTTTTAATGGCTAACTGAAAAGATGGTAACAAATTGCAAGCTTTCGAGACTACTCAGGTCTCTTCATCAGGCTAAACTAATACAAAATCTGAAGAATCACATATTTATACACAACACAGCACAGAAAAAATGCAATAGGTAAGACAAGTGACGTAAAGCAGAACTGTCATTATGGGAGATAGAGATGAACATAAATATTGGAACAGTTCATAGATAAGGAGTGTGAAAGTTTTATTGCCCTCTGATTGGGGTCTGGTAATGTTTTGTGATGTTTTCACAGGGTCTTTGGAGTAAATTCCTTAATTGATGTACTTGTCCAACTGGGGGTCTGTATGTGGGGGAGACCGGGCAAAAACTGAGAACAAGGATGAATTCTCATCGCCACGCAATAAGAGAAAAAAGAATGGATCTACCTGTGGCAAAACATTTTTGCTCCCCTGATCATAGCATGTCAGATATGAAAATACTGGTACTAAGAAGCAGATTCACATCTCAAAGGCAGAGAAGAATTTGCGAATACAAATTGATGGTGACCTTTGACACTCTTAATGCTGGAATGAACCTGTCACATGGTTTTATGGCCTATTACATCAATTAAGGAATTTACTCCAAATACCCTGTGAAAACATCACAAAACATTACCAGACCCCAATCAGAGGGTAATAAAACTTTCTCTCCTTATCTATGAATTGTTCCAATATTTATGCTCATTCCTCTGCCATAATGACTATTCTGCTTCACGTCACTTGTCTTACCTATTGCATTTTTTCTGTGTTTTTGTGTATAAATATGTGATTCTTCAGATTTTGTATTAGTTCAGCCTGATGAAGAGACCTGAGTAGTCTCGAAAGCTTGCAATTTGTTACCATCTTTTCAGTTAGCCATTAAAAGGTATCAACCACTGAGGACTCTCAACTCTAAATATTTTTAATTGATGTAAAAAGTCATAAATCCGTGTGACAGGTTCATTCCTACTATGGGATAAATTTTCAGGGCTTGCACGCTGTGCTAATTTGACCGTCTTTCCAAGCTGTCTTGCAACTCGTTTTTTTTTTTAACACGTTTTTGGACTGCTACGTGCCTGCCAGATAACCGCAGCTGCGATGTCGATGCCTGCTGTGGATTCTCCTCCTCTTCTGAGCTATTTCCAGCTGCACCCTCTTCCCCCAATGGATGTCCAATACGGGTCAACAACTGGGTCATCCATCACCTCCTCTTCAATTTCATCTGCACCTTCCTCTGTGTCACCGTGTAAGGTGGTAGAGTATGTGGGAAGGGGCACCTGAGTTTCATCAGGGTCAGAATCTGGCTCAGTAGACTGCGAGAGCAATGCAGTGCTCTGGGTGGATGTATGAGCAGAATCAAATAGCAGTGGCTGTGCATCAGTGCACTCCATGTCAGATCCATCTTGGACTGGGTAATTCAGCATTTCATTTAATAACCCAGGCATGGTATATGAAAAGAGCTCCAGGGACTAATCTGAAGGAAAAGTGTCGTTCCTGACTAGGAGCCTGCACTGACGACTTAGTGCTTGCATTTTTTGAAACTTTTGAAGAGTAGGCGATAGAGCTGGAGGCTGTTTCAGCAATGTAAGCCAAAACCTGTTCCTGATGCTCCGGCTTTAAAAGCGGTTTACCTACTCCCAGAAAAGGAAGCCTTCCAGGCCTTCTGGAGGCAGACGATGATGCAGGCTCAACACCTCCTGCCTTAGGTGCTATTGTGATTTTGGCACTACCAGCAGATGCACCACCACTACCATCAGTACCAGCTGGCTCCCCATGCCCACGTCTGCGGCCTTTTCCACCATACTTCCTCATGTTTGAGAAAATGTACCAAAAATACCAGAAAATATATGGTACTGTATCAGAAGCGTACAGCTGTATACATTGTAGGTGTTATGGAAATTTGGTTAGGATAAATCTATCCCCATGTTTGCTTCTGCTGTTCCCAAATTAAATGAGTATTTTTAGAGCTCTCTGGAAATGAACACTGTCCACTCAAAAGTGCCAGCATAAATTTCCATCAATACTGATGGCTTTATTATTATCACATAGTCTGTGTTAACCAGTGGGCTTACAGTGGGGGAAGCGATTTACAAAAGGGGGTGGTTAGTTAATTAACATACAATTAGAAGCTTCAAGGCTATTGGATGCTTGAATATATGAGTGTATGCATTTTTCTTTAACTCTATCTTAACAAAGGTTGATTCAATGATTTTCAACCCTTGTCCCAACTTTCCTGTGATCTCAGCGAAAACCAGCCATCATTTGGACCATCTGTTACTTAGTTCCTCTTTCTGCCGTCTGGTGGCTGGGAAAGTACCTTGTAGCTGTCTGACTTATGTGGGTCAGGGGTTATGTCTTAAGCAACTGACTATTTGTCTGCACTAAATGTGAATATATACTGGTATATTGGTATATAGGGTTAGTACGGTGACAAGCAAGTGAGATCTACCTGATGTAAATAAGATACATATATATTTCCATCACAATCCCCCCTTAGATATCACTTGTACTAAAATCTGCTCCTGGCCCAAAGCGCTGCAACTCTTTTGTGCTAACGATGGGCTGACACATGTCTATCACATGCCCCCCCCACCGATGCAGGCTTTTCACAAATGGGCGGTCAGGAGGACTGTCCCTGACGGGGGTTCATCACTTTGCAATCATAGTCTCTTTATTCAACTGCATGCTCAGAAAAAGATGTGTGTTCTTCATCAGGTAGGTCATCTGTCTGGTCAGGCGGGGCATCCACAACATCATTCATGGCTTAGGGGTGTCTTCTGGTACGGGAACTTCCTTGCAATGCGATGCGTGGATCCAAGCAGGCTTTCCCTCTAGTTTCACAGAGGTTGGTGTCATCTGGGGCACTTGGAAAGGACCATCAAATCTGGGATCGAGTGTTCTCCTTTCCAACTTTTTCACCAACACTCAGGCTCCTGGCTTTCAAGGAGTGCGTATCGGACACTGAGTCTGGATCTGGCAGTGAAGAGAAAAAACTCGAGAATGGACATTAGTTTTTGATCAATTCAATTACATAAGCAAACAAGATATCATTTTACATAGTCAGCTGCTGAGGGAAGCATGCACCTAACTTGGGACTAGACCCAAACAAAATTTCATATGGTGACAGCTTTTCTGGGCCTCTGGGAGTGTGCCCTTATGCTAAATAGTGCAATTGAGAGTGTCTCATTTAGCTTTTTTCTACTTTCTTACTGCTTTTGGGGGTGGTATGGAGTGTGTAGGCCTAAGTCTGACCCTACTGCTAACCAGATCTCTTGTGTCAGATTTGCTGTGAATGCGGGTCCCTGATCACTCTCTATCACTTCTGGAGCCCCGTATCTGCACACTATTTCTGAAAGTAGCTTCTTTGCAGAAGTCTTTGCTGACTGGGAAGGCTTCTGTCCATCTTGAAAACACTTCTTTGACCACAACGGTGTATTTTAATCCTCCACCTGGCGACATCTGGATGTGGTCTATCTGGATCCTCTGGAGGAGGGTAGAGTAGTCTGGCCAGATGATGTGGGGGGCTTTTTCCACACTTCCAGTCTTGCATTTGCCGCAGGTCAGACAGCTACTGGTGAACTTGGCTGTTAGGGTGGAGATTCCTGGAGCGAACCAGTAAGCACCAATCGGATCATTCATCTGTGTCTTTGATCTGTGGGTGGGTCCACGTGCCCATTGAACCACCATAGGGTGCATACTTTGCGGTAGGCAGGGTTTGGGGTCCATTGTAGATAACCTTCCTTCTTCACGTGTTGCTTCTTTCGCATTCAGCTCTCCTTCCTCTCCTTTGGAGCTTGGTCTTGCAACTTCTTGAGCAGATCCCAGGACGTCTTTTTGTCAGGTTTCTTGTTTTCAGTCGTCATGTAGTAGCCATCCGGCTCTACAACATCTTCCACTTCTCCATGTTGTCTTCCTTTTACCGCCTCTTCGGCTGCCATGTCTGCCATGCTATTGCCTCATGCCTCTTCTGTTCTCAGTTTTCCATGCGCTTTGATTTTCCAGATTGCCACCATTTTGGAAGTTGGAGTACACCCAGCAGGTCCATGAAGGCTCCATGATGCTTCACGGTTGTCCCGCTTGCTGTGATGAAGTCCCTTGCAGCCCAGATGGGCCCAAAGTCGTGTACTATGCCATGCGAGCACCTGTAGTCGGTGTAGATGTTTGCAGTCTTGCCTTCTGCCATCTGGCAGGCCTTCGTCAGCGCTATCAGTTCTGCTTCCTGGGTTGACAGGCTCGGTGACAGACTTCTGGACCACAGGAGTTTTTGATTGCTGGTCACTGCACTTCCAGTGTGGAATCTTCCTTCATCATCTGCAAATCTGGAGCCATCCAAGTAAAGGATAAATTCTGGGTTGGTCAGTGGCCTATCCGCCACACTGGGTGGTATACCACGAATTTTCTGAAGTTCTGAAAAGTCCATATCCGTATACCCCCTTGGGAGTGGGAGTAGAGTGGCCAGGTTGAGGACTGTAGGTTTGGAGATGGTGACATTGTTAGACAAAAACAGAGAGCACTGGAGGCCAAGATGCCTGGCGGTGGAGAGATTATTTGGTTGAGCTTGATTGGGGATTGCCAAGATGTCGTGTGGAGTGAGAGTTTCCAGTGGCTGTCCAAGAGTGATGTCAGCAGTCTTGTCCAGGAAGGTGTGTGCTGCAAATACTGCCATCAGGCAGGAGGGTGCTTCTCTTGCAACTGGATCCAAGCGGGCTGAGAAGCAGCCTAAGAGTCTCTGTTTTCCCCCGTGAATCTGTGTCAGGACTCCAGTAGCATGACCTTCTTTCTTCCATCAGGTAGAGACAGAAAGGCTTCTCGTAGTCAGGTAGGCCTGGTATTGGCGCTGAGACTGTGGAGTCTTCCAATTTCCTGAATGAGTTGAAGGCTGCATCCGACAGAAGGAGCAGGGTTGCGTTGATGCAAGCTGGGATTGATTCCAATGGGCGAGGCAGCCAGTCTAGCCTTGTCCTTCACAATGCTGCAGGGGACTCCCATCTCCTGACACAGAGTTAGCGGGAAAACAAGCCGTCTACTAGGATCCACATCATGAGAGACGACGACCAGCTGGCTTTCTTGTTCTCCACCAAGGCAGTCACTGTGTTAACACCTGCTCTGTTCACAGAGGGTCTTCTTGTTGGGACGTCTCCTTCACCGGCTGCTTTTTGCTCAGCACGGGCCATCAGTTGTTTCTTTTTCTCCAGCTTGGTCTCAACTCAGTATTTGTGCACCAGTTTGAAGAGTTGAGTGGCCTTTTGCTGGTCCAGGGCTGGGTGAACTGGTTGATTGAAGGGGGCACCTCCTGGTGCTTGCACAAGATGAACCTCTGGCGTTGGAGCCGGATGTGGTGCTGCCATTCCATGAAGCGGACGGGGTCCCTCTTGAGTTCAATATCCTGGCCAATGCCAAAGTTCCTAGGCCGTCTTCTTAGGTGGGTTCACTTAGACCTTCAGTTGGTCAGAGACATCTTGACCTCTGGGTGATGGAGTGGCTTTCTGGTACTATGTCCAGCACCTCCTGTGATAGGCCTGCAGTGGTTGTTTGAGGCTTTTGTTCCTTCTTGGGTCAGGGGTGAAGAAAGTGTCAAGGTCCCATTTTCTTGGAACACTGGTCGCTTTCTGCAGTAGGTTCACTCCCAACAGATTGAGGGTGTAGGTCTCTGACACAACAAGCCGTGTTATGTTTCGGTAGCTGAGGAGTGCAGGTAAAAAAGGCAATACACCAGAGCAGTTGGAATCTATGGGATTGCAGTACCCTGACTAACCACCACAACTAGAGGCAGCCGTGGAGCGTTCCTACGTTGGTCCTAGACGCCTCGTCACAGCCTGAGAAACTAACTACACCTAAAGATAGAAATAGGAAAGCTATCTGCCCCGGAGCAGAACCCCAAAGATAATAGAAAGCCCCCAAACATGTAATGGCGGTTAGACAAGAGGAAATACAGACACAGGATGAAAATAGTATGAGCAAACGCTGGGGCCCAAACTATCTAAATAGAAAAGGATAGGAAGGGCACTTACTGCAATCCCAGAAAACCCTGAAAAGCACCAACTCTACTAATTTCAAAATCACCTGAGATCACACGACCTCTACCACCTAAATTAGCTCTCTGGAGTAACAAAATCAAAACAGCAGCCACTGAAAAAACTGGAAAAAGCAAAAGAACAAAACTCAGTGGCTGAATTAAACTGAGAAGGCAGAAGCCCCCGGAGGGGACCCAGAAGGCCCCCAAAGAAGTGCAGGACAAAATGCAAAAATATAGCACAAACACAAAAGAAGAAAAAGACTTATCTGGAAGCAGGAGATGCAGACACGACACAGCAGGCTACAAGGGAAACTGGAATGAAGGATTCAGACCAGAACAATTGATCACCGGCAACCCTGATGGGAAAATGACTCCCTTATATAAGACCAGTCAGTAACACCTGATTCCCAGTCCTCACAATCTTCACTAGTACCGCTTGTAACCACCAGAGGGAGCCTCTGCTCAGAACTCATCTCAAACCCATTCACAACAGTACCCCCCCCCTTGAGGAGGGGTCACCGAACCATCATTTGAGCAACCAGGTCGGTCAGGATGAGTTCTATGATAAGCACGGATAAGTCTCCTAGCATGGATGTCCGAAGCAAACACCCAAGAATTGTTTTCCTGACCATAACCTCTCCATTTAACCAAATACTGGAGTTTCCGTCTAGAAAAACGAGAATCCAATATTTTCTCAACCACATACTCCAGATTGCCCTCAACCAAAACAGGGTCAGGAGGTACAGCAGCAGGAACCACTGGCTCAACAAACCTCTTCAACAAGGACTTGTGGAACACGTTATGGATCTTAAATGTCCCTGGAAGAAGCAAACGAAAAGAAACAGGATTAATAATCTCCATGATCTTATAAGGTCCAATGAACCTAGGCTTAAATTTAGGAGATGCTACTCTCATAGGAATATTCTTTGAGGACAACCAGACCAAGTCCCCCACTTTAAACCGAGGACCATCAGTCCTATGCCGGTTAGCAAACCGCTGGGCCTTCTCCTGAGAGAGGGACAACCTCTCCACTACCTGGTCCCAAATCTGTTGCATACGCTCCACAACAGAGTCAACACCTGGACAGACAGAAGCCTCCGTCTGTCCTGAAGAAAATCGAGGGTGAAACCCAGAATTACAGAAAAACGGAGACATCAAAGTGGCAGAGCTAGCCCTATTATTAAGAGCAAACTCAGCCAAAGGCAAAAAAGAGACCCAGTCATCCTGATCAGCAGACACAAAGCATCTAAGATAAGTCTCCAATGTCTGGTTTGTTCTCTCAGTTTGACCATTGGTCTGAGGATGAAATGCCGAGGAGAAAGACAATTGAACACCCAGTTTAGAACAAAAAGTCCTCCAAAATCTGGAAACAAACTGGACTCCTCTGTCAGACACAATGTTCTCAGGAATGCCGTGTAAACGAACCACGTGCTGAAGGAACAACGGCACCAATTCAGAGGAGGAAGGCAACTTAGGTAATGGCACAAGATGTATCATTTTGGAAAACCTATCACAAATTACCCAGATGGTGGTCATTCTCTGAAAACAGGAAGATCGGAAATGAAATCCATAGAGATATGGGTCCATGGTCTCTTGGGCACAGGCAATGGCATCAATAAACCACTAGAGCGAGAGCAAGGCTTGGAGCGAGAGCAAGTCCCGCAGGACTGCACAAATTCCCTGACATCACGAGACAAGGTAGGCCACCAAAAGGACCGACTAACCAAGTCTCTGGTACCAAAAATTCCGGGATGCCCAGCCAATGCGGAACAATGAATCTCAGACATCACACTCTTTTTCCATTGGTCCGGGACAAACAATTTTCCAACAGGGCAGCGCTCGGGCCTATCCTCCTGACACCCCTCCAGAGCAAGTCTCAAATTGGGCGAGATGGCGGAAAGAACTACACCCTCTTTCAAAATAACAGAAGGATCAGATAACTCAGGAGAGTCCGCAAGGAAACTCCACGAGAGGGCATCCGCCTTAACATTCTTAGTGCCAGGAAGAAAGGAAACCACAAAATTAAAACGTGTGAAAAACAAGGCCCACCTGGCCTGTCTAGGATTGAGTCGCTTGGCAGATTCCAGATAGACCAGATTCTTATGGTCAGTAAGGACCACCACCTGATGTTTGGCTCCCTCCAGCCAATGTCTCCACTCTTCAAAAGCCCACTTCATGGCCAATAACTCCCGATTACCCACGTCATAATTACGTTCAGTAGGAGAAAGTTTTCGAGAGAAAAAGGCACAAGGGTTACTTTTAGAGGTCTCTGGATCTTTTTGGGACAAAACGGCACCTGCCCCAATTTCAGAGGCATCAACCTCCACCTGAAATGGCAGAGAAACATCAGGCTGCCGTAGAACATGGGCAGAAGTGAATCTCTGCTTAAGTTCCTGAAATGCAGAGACTGCCTCAGGAGGCCAATTCACCACATCAGAACCCTTTCTGGTCAAATCAGTTAATGGTTTAACAATAACCGAGAAATTACCAATAAATTTACGATAAAAATTGGCAAAACCCAAAAATCTCTGAAGAGCCTTTAATGAAGTAGGTTGGACCCAATCACAGATGGCCTGAACCTTGACCGGGTCCATTTCAATAACAGATGGGGACAAAATGAATCCCAGAAATGAGATCCTCTGTACGCCAAAAAGACACTTTGATCCCTTCACATACAGAGCATTCTCTCTCAAAATCTGGAACACAGTTCGAACATGTTTCACATGAGAGTCCCAGTCATTAGAAAAAATCAAGATATCATCCAAATAAACAATCAGAAATTTGTCCACAAAATCCCTGAAAATGTCATTCATGAAGGACTGGAAGACGGAAGGAGCATTAGTGAGCCCAAAGGGCATCACTAGGTACTCAAAATGCCCTTCAGGGGTATTGAATGCCGTCTTCCATTCATCCCCGTGCTTAATGCGAATAAGGTTATACGCCCCCCTGAGGTCAAGCTTGGTAAACCAAGTAGCATTTTTCACCCTGGAAAACAGGTCAGAAATCAAGGGTAACGGGTATTGATATTTCACAGTAATATTGTTCAAGAGACGATAATCAATACACGGCCTTAATGAACCATCTTTTTTGGCCACAAAGAAAAAACCGGCACCTAAGGGTGAAGAGGATGGTCTGATATGACCCTTCTCCAATGATTCCTTGATATAAGACCACATAGCATCATGTTCAGGTACAGACAAGTTAAAAAGGCGACCTTTAGGGAATTTACTACCCGGCACTAATTCAATAGCGCAGTCATAGCTCCTATGGGGAGGCAAGGATGCAGATTTACTTTCGCTAAACACATCAGAAAAATCAAACAAAAAGTCAGGAACATCCTGAGCTTGGGGGAGGCAGAAAAAACAGGAGTGTTGGTATTAACACATTGGCAGCCCCAACTGGCCACAGACACAGACTTCCAATCCAAAACAGGATTATGAGACTGCAACCAAGGGAAACCCAGCACGATAATGTCATGCAGATTATATAGAACCAAAAATTTGCAGCACTCCTGGTGATCAGGTTCAACCCTCATTATCACCTGAGTAGAAAACTGGGGTTTATTCTCAGCCAAAGGGGTAGAATCGATCCCCAGTAGGGGAATAGACTTCTGTAGGGGTATCAAGGGAAACCCACAACGTTTAGCAAAATCATAATCCATCAGGTTAATAGCTGCTCCAGAATCAACGAAAGCCTGAGCAGAAAATGAGGACAGAGAGCATATCAGAGTGACAGTTAATAAAAACTTAGTCTGAACACTACCCAAGACAACTGAGCGTGCAAAACGTCTTCCCCGCTTAGGGCAGACTGAAATAGCATGAGAGGCATCACCACAGTAGAAACATAACCCATTGCGCTTTCGAAACTCATGACGCTGTGCCCCCGACACCACTCTATCACACTGCATGGTTTCGGGAGCTGGCAAACGTCTGTCAATTTGAATCGCTAATGACATAGAATCATTGAGACTAGAGGGGACTGGGAATCCCACCATAACATCTTTTACATTATCTGACAGACCCTTCCGGAAAAGGGCCGCCAAAGCGTCGTCATTCCATTTGGTCAGGACTGCCCACCTACGGAATCTCTGACAGTATAACTCAGCGTCATCAAGCCCCTGATTTAATGCCAACAAGGCTTTTTCAGCTTGATCAGTGACATTAGGCTCATCGTACAATAACCCCAAAGCCTGAAAAAACGCATCAACATCACTCAAAATAGGATCCCCAGGTATCAGGGAAAAAGCCCAATCCTGAGGATCGCCGCGCAGGAGAGAGATGATAATTTGAACCTGCTGCGCTGCGTTTCCTGAGGACTTAGATTTTAAGGCAAAAAACAATTTACAATTATTTTTGAAATTCTGAAACTTAGCTCGATCCCCTAAAAACAAATCTGGCATGGGGATCCTAGGTTCCACAACAGGCAACCCAGCAAGATAGATAGCAATACTCCGAACCTCAGTGGCAAGCTGATCCACACGGCCAGACAACTGTGCAAACTCCATTGGGAAAAAAGATCCTCCCCAGCACCCAGAGATACAGAGGGAAAAAAAAAAATAAAAAAAATAAATGCAACAAACAGAAAAATATCTCTGACAACTCTGACAACCTTTTTTCTATCACAATATTTTTTCCCTTCTGTGAGTACCATACAATTTTCAATTTTTTGGGCCGGTGATACTGTTATGTTTCGGTAGCTGAGGAGTGCAGGTAAAAAAGGCAATACACCAGAGCAGTTGGAATCTATGGGATTGCAGTACCCTGACTAACCACCACAACTAGAGGCAGCCGTGGAGCGTTCCTACGTTGGTCCTAGACGCCTCGTCACAGCCTGAGAAACTAACTACACCTAAAGATAGAAATAGGAAAGCTATCTGCCCCGGAGCAGAACCCCAAAGATAATAGAAAGCCCCCAAACATGTAATGGCGGTTAGACAAGAGGAAATACAGACACAGGATGAAAATAGTATGAGCAAACGCTGGGGCCCAAACTATCTAAATAGAAAAGGATAGGAAGGGCACTTACTGCAATCCCAGAAAACCCTGAAAAGCACCAACTCTACTAATTTCAAAATCACCTGAGATCACACGACCTCTACCACCTAAATTAGCTCTCTGGTGTAACAAAATCAAAACAGCAGCCACTGAAAAAACTGGAAAAAGCAAAAGAACAAAACTCAGTGGCTGAATTAAACTGAGAAGGCAGAAGCCCCAGAAGGGGACCCAGAAGGCCCCAAAGAAGTGCAGGACAAAATGCAAAAATATAGCACAAACACAAAAGAAGAAAAAGACTTATCTGGAAGCAGGAGATGCAGACACGACACAGCAGGCTACAAGGGAAACTGGAATGAAGGATTCAGACCAGAACAATTGATCACCGGCAACCCTGATGGGAAAATGACTCCCTTATATAAGACCAGTCAGTAACACCTGATTCCCAGTCCTCACAATCTTCACTAGTACCGCTTGTAACCACCAGAGGGAGCCTCTGGTCAGAACTCATCTCAAACCCATTCACAACAAAGCCGGGACAGGATGAAGTGTTCTGGCTGAGTCCACACGCTCAAGGGCTTCATAACCTGGAAATATCTGACTTGACCATCAATCCCCATGCAGGACACAGAAGATTCTGATAGACAGGTGAGGTTGCGGAGTTTCACAAGAAAAGATCTGACTACGCCATCCACTCTCAGGGTATTCGTCCCCCTGGTGGGGTACCCTGTGGACCTGGCGTGCTCCTGTCATATGGACGGGGTTCTTCACTGCTTTCTGTGTTTCTTCTTTGACCTGTTGTCGGTGTTCTGCACTGGTCCCGGAAATGGCCAAACTCGCCACAGTTGTAACACTGGACATCCCCTCTGTCCCGGCAGGGACTCAATCCTTTTTGCTACTGCGAGCAGGGTGTCCATTGCTATTGACGTGTACCCAGGCCTGGCTACTACCAGTGGTTTCCTGATTGGTTCTCTCAGTCCATGCACAAAGGCCTGTGCCAACATCCGTCTGTGTGTCTGATCATGGGTAATGAGGCCCAAATCTTGAAACATTTGCATCACGCTGTCATGGAACTTCTCTACAGACTCTGTCTGGTCTTGGCTCATGACATGTGGTCTGAGAGCTTGTCCTGTCAGTCTGCCTTTGGCCCATTCTCTGAGCTGTTTAATTAGCTTTGGTCCTGACTCCCAGGCATACGCATCTAATTCTCTTGGAAGCTTAAAGTGTTCTCTCATAATTGGCCAGAATGCGTCACCTGCTTTTATTTCCATTACGGCCCAGAGATCAATCCAAGCTGCTGCATACGTTCGCTGGATCTGCTGCATTTTTTGGCAAAATGGCATGGTACTTTATCGGAAGCATACAGCTGTATACAGTGTAGGGGAAAATGTAAATCTCCGTATATATTTCCAGAGTCACACACAGACGCTTTCTCAGTATGGATTTGACCGTAATACAAAAAGCTGAAAAACGGTACTGTATCAGAAGCGTACAGCTGTATACAGTGTAGGGGAAAATGTAAATCTCCGTATTTATTTCCGGAGTCACACACAGACGACCTCCCAGTATGGTTTTGACCGTAATACAAAAATCAGAAAAACGGTACTGTATCAGAAGCGTACAGCTGTATACAGTGTAGGGGAAAATGTAAATCTCCGTATATATTTCCGGAGTCACACACAGACGCTCTCTCAGTATGGATTTGACCGTGATACAAAAAGCAGAAAAACGGTACTATATCAGAAAAGTACAGCTGTTTACAGTGTAAGGGAAAATTTAAATCTCCGTATATATTTCCGGAGTCACACACAGACGCTCTCTCAGTATGTATTTGACCGTAATACAAAAAGCAGAAAAACGGTTCTTTATCGGAAGCGTACAGCTGTATACAGTGTAGGGGAAAATGTAAATCTCCGTATGTATTTTCGGAGTCACACACAGACGCTCTCTCAGTATGGATTTGACCACAATACAAAAAGCAGAAAAACGGTACTGTATCTGAATCGCACAGCTGTAAACAGTGTAGGGGAAAACGTAAATCTCCGTATACATTACCGCAGTGACACACAAACGCTCTCTCAATATGGATTTGACCGTAATACAAGAAGTAGAAAAACGCCACTGTATCAGAAGCGTACAGCTATATACAGTGTAAGGGAAAATGTAAATTTTGGTATATATTTCCGGAGTCACACACAGACGCTCACTCAGTATAGATTTGACCGTAGTACAAAAAGCAGATAAATGGCACTGTATCACAAGCGTACAGCTGTGTACAGTTCAGGGGAAAATTTAAATCTCCTTACATATTTCCGGAGTCACACACAGACGCTCTCTCAGTATGGATTTGACCGTAATACAAAAAGCAGAAAAACGGTACTGTATCAGAAGCTTACAGCTGTATACAGTGTAGGGGTAAATGTAAATCTCCGTATTTATTTCCGGAGTTACACACAGACGATCTCTCAGTATGGTTTTGAACGTAATACAAAAAGCAGAAAAACGGTACTGTATCAGAAGCGTACAGCTGTATACAGTGTAGGGGAAAATGTAAATCTCCGTATTTATTTCCGGAGTCACACACAGACGACCTCCCAGTATGGTTTTGACCGTAATACAAAAATCAGAAAAACGGTACTGTATCAGAAGCGTACAGCTGTATACAGTGTAGGGGAAAATGTAAATCTCCGTATATATTTCCGGAGTCACACACAGACGCTCTCTCAGTATGGATTTGACCGTGATACAAAAAGCAGAAAAACGGTACTATATCAGAAAAGTACAGCTGTTTACAGTGTAAGGGAAAATTTAAATCTCCGTATATATTTCCGGAGTCACACACAGACGCTCTCTCAGTATGTATTTGACCGTAATACAAAAAGCAGAAAAACGGTTCTTTATCGGAAGCGTACAGCTGTATACAGTGTAGGGGAAAATGTAAATCTCCGTATGTATTTTCGGAGTCACACACAGACGCTCTCTCAGTATGGATTTGACCACAATACAAAAAGCAGAAAAACGGTACTGTATCTGAATCGCACAGCTGTAAACAGTGTAGGGGAAAACGTAAATCTCCGTATACATTACCGCAGTGACACACAAACGCTCTCTCAATATGGATTTGACCGTAATACAAAAAGCAGAAAAACGGTACTGTATCAGAAGCATACAGCTGTATACAGTGTAGGGAAAATTTAAATCTCCCTATATATTTCCGGAGTCACATACAGACGCTCTCTCAGTATGGATTTGACCGTAATACAAAAAGCAGAAAAACGGTACTGTATCAGAAGCGTACAGCTGTATACATTGTTGGGAAAATTTAAATCTCGTATATATTTCCGGAGTCACACACAGACGCTCTCTCAGTATGGATTTGACCGTAATACAAAAAGCTGAAAAACGGTACAGTATCGGAAGCGTACAGCTGTATACAGTGTAGGGGAAAATGTTAATCTCCGTATATATTTCCGGAGTCACACACAGACGATCTCTCAGCATGGATTTGATCGTAATACAAAAAGCAGAAAAAAGGTACTGTATCAGAAGCGTACAGCTGTATGCATGGTAGTGGAAAATTTAAATCTCCGTATGTATTTCCGAGGTCACACACAGACTCCCTCTCAGTATGGATTTGACCGTAATACAAAAAGCAGAAAAACGGTACTGTATCACAAGCATACAGCTGTATACAGTGTAGGGAAAATGTAAATCTCAGTATATATTTCCGGAGTCACACACAGACGCTCACTCAGTATGTATTTGACCGTAATACAAAAAGCAGAAAAACGGTTCTTTATCGGAAGCGTACAGCTGTATACAGTGTAGGGGAAAATGTAAATCTCCGTATGTATTTTCGGAGTCACACACAGACGCTCTCTCAGTATGGATTTGACCACAATACAAAAAGCAGAAAAACGGTACTGTATCTGAATCGCACAGCTGTAAACAGTGTAGGGGAAAACGTAAATCTCCGTATACATTACCGCAGTGACACACAAACGCTCTCTCAATATGGATTTGACCGTAATACAAGAAGTAGAAAAACGCCACTGTATCAGAAGCGTACAGCTATATACAGTGTAAGGGAAAATGTAAATTTTGGTATATATTTCCGGAGTCACACACAGACGCTCACTCAGTATAGATTTGACCGTAGTACAAAAAGCAGATAAATGGCACTGTATCACAAGCGTACAGCTGTGTACAGTGTAGGGGAAAATTTAAATCTCCTTACATATTTCCGGAGTCACACACAGACGCTCTCTCAGTATGGATTTGACCGTAATACAAAAAGCAGAAAAACGGTACTGTATCAGAAGCTTACAGCTGTATACAGTGTAGGGGTAAATGTAAATCTCCATATATATATTTCCGGAGTCACACACAAACGCTCTCTCAGCATGGATTTGACCCATAATACAAAAAGCAGAAAAACGGTACTGTATCAGAAGCGTACAGCTGTATACAGTGTAAGGGATCATTTAAATCTCCGTATATATTTCCGGAGTGAACCACAGACGCTCTCTCAGGATGGATTTGACCACAATACAAAAAGCAGAAAAACGGTACTGTATCAGAAGCGTACAGCTGTTTACAGTATAGGGGATAATTTAAATCTCCGTATATGTTTCCGGATTCACACACAGACGCTCTCTCAGTATGGATTTGACAGTAATACAAAAAGCAGAAAAACGGTACTGTATCAGAAGCATACAGCTGTATACAGTGTAGGGAAAATTTAAATCTCCCTATATATTTCCGGAGTCACATACAGACGCTCTCTCAGTATGGATTTGACCGTAATACAAAAAGCAGAAAAACGGTACTGTGTCAGAAGCGTACAGCTGTATACATTGTTGGGAAAATTTAAATCTCCGTATATATTTCCGGAGTCACACACAGACGCTCTCTCAGTATGGATTTGACCGTAATACAAAAAGCTGAAAAACGGTACAGTATCGGAAGCGTACAGCTGTATACAGTGTAGGGGAAAATGTAAATCTCCGTATATATTTCCGGAGTCACACACAGACGATCTCTCAGCATGGATTTGATCGTAATACAAAAAGCAGAAAAAAGGTACTGTATCAGAAGCGTACAGCTGTATGCATGGTAGTGGAAAATTTAAATCTCCGTATGTATTTCCGAGGTCACACACAGACTCCCTCTCAGTATGGATTTGACCGTAATACAAAAAGCAGAAAAACGGTACTGTATCACAAGCATACAGCTGTATACAGTGTAGAGGAAAATGTAAATCTCAGTATATATTTCCGGAGTCACACACAGACGCTCACTCAGTATGGATTTGACCGTAATACAAAAAGCAGAAAAATGCTACTGTATCACAAGCGTACAGCTGTATACAATGTAGGTGAAAATTTAAATCTCAGTATATATTTCCGGAGTCACACACAGACGCTCTCTCAGTATGGATTTGACCGTAATACAAAAAGCAGAAAAACGGTACCATATCAGAAGCGTACAGTTGTATACAGTGTAGGGGAAAGTGTAAATCTCCATATTTCTGTAGTCACACACAGATAGTCAGCATGCATTTGTCCATGATACCAGCCATGGTTTCTCTGTGTAATGGTCATGTGTTAATATGCATTTATATTTTGCATACACATTAACTTACTTTTTCAGTTCAGAACTAGTTTCTTATTTTGTTCAGAGTGCATGTTGTGCATAAAAGGGTGTGACCGCCCTGTTTCTGAGCTGAGAAATCCATCCTGTCTGGCCTATGCTTTAACTGGTGGGTTCAGTCCCTCTGAACTTGTCACATTTACGTCACTTGACAAGTGGAAAGGTTTTTAATACTAGCGTTAGGACTGTCCCACAAGGGTTGCCTTGATGTGGCGGGATGGCTTGTACATTCTTTTGATCAAAATTATGTTTACTAAATACCCTTATAATTATTACTACCTTCATGCATTTTTTTGCAAAAAATGTTTTTGTTTATTTTATTTTAGGATATTTGTTTTTTTGTGCCTGGTTTTCAGCCAGTACATGGTAGTGTGTGAGGAGCGTACAGCTCTATACGGTGTGGGAAAAAATGAATGCTTGGTAACTGTGCAGACAAAAAGAATAAAAGTACTGCTGTGTAAAAAGCAGTCTGCACAGCGGTGTACACAGCAATACAGCTATCAGGCTGCCTAATAACCAGCGCTGCTACACACAAGAAAATCCTCCCCTGTCACTGCACACTAACTGTACAGCACAATTGCTATCAGTTCTCTTTCCAGCCTCAACTCTCTCTCTACTGATAAACAGCGTCAGCAACCTCTCCCTACTGTTAAGATCGGCAGAAGTAAAATGGAGGTCGGCGGTCATGGCTTTTATAGACACTATGACACCACCGAAAGCAAGCCAATCACTGCAATGTTCTTCTCTAAGATGGTGGTGTACGCTGCCAATGTCATCTCGTTGCCCACAGTGTATGTCCTTGCTTATTGGCTGAAAAAAGGCGCCTGCAAGCATTATGGGAAAACCGACTTTGGCGCTTGTTACCAAACGCATGGCCGACTACATGCTATGGTCGGGTTTCGCTTGCGAAACCCGACTTTGGCGAAAGTCGGCGACTTATGAATCTGACCGACCTGTTTCGCTCAACTCTAGTAATAAATAGAAAAAGTAAAAACAGACCTGACCTAAAAAATTGTCTCACTAGTTATCCCCTTTAGTGAACACTAGGGTTGAGCGATACTTTCCGATATCAAGAAATATCGGATCGGAATGGGTATCGCCGATACCCCGAAAGTATCGGCGATACCCGATTCCGATACCGGAAATCCAATACAAGTCTATGGGACAGAAATATCGTAACTAAAAAAACCTCTTTCTTTCCTTGTAAGCACTAAATATACACACATAGAATACATATAATATATATATATATATATATATATACACATGTCATTGTGACATATATATATACATATATTTATAGTTTATACACTTCTACATAGTAAAATAGCCTCTGATTCAATTGTCGGGTAATGCCGGCTTTTGTGAAAATACAGAAGCACCCGACATGAAATGACACTTGGTTTACATAGAGTTAACCAAGTCTTTTCATGTAGTTTGATGTCTGATTTGCACAAACAATTACATGAGTGTATGTGTGCAAAATTTCACACCTGTTGGGGTTAATTAAAGGTGTAAATTCGTTGTAAAAAAACCGGACTTTTTTGCTATGAATTTACACCTTTAATTAACCCCTACAGGTGTGAAATTTTGCACGCATACACTCATGTAATTGTTAGTGAAAACAATAGATCAAACAACTTGAAATGACATGGTTAACTCTATGTAAACCATGTGTCATTTCATGTCGGGTTCTGCATTTTCACAAAAGCCGGCAATTGAATTAGCGGCTATTATACTATGTAGAAGTGTATGAACTATAAATATAAATATATATATATATATATATATATGTGTCACAAATTCAATGACATGTATATATATATATATGAGGTGTAAAATTGTTGAAAAAAAATGCGTGGGCTCCCGCCCTATTTTCGCAACCAGACAGACAAAGCCAGCGAGTGGGGGCAGATAATAATAGCCCAGAGAGGGACCATTATTTTTGGCCCCCCCCGGCTACTAACATCTGCCCCCAGACACCCCAGAAAATACAAATCTATAATTAGATTCGCCCTTTCTGGCACTTTGCCCGTCTATTCCCATTGCCCTGTAGCGGTGGCGAATGGGTTAATAAGGGGTCAAAGCCACCTTGCAATTGAAAGGTGACTTTAAGCCAGGTTATTAATTGAGAGCTGTCAATTAGACAACTATCAATTATTAATCCTATTGTATGATAGAAAAATCAAACACACACAGTTTAATAAAAAAGAAGTTTAATTAAATAATCACACAGTTTTTGACCATATTTTATTTTCCTGCTAAAACCATTTCCTGTAATAAAAATAAAATAAAAAAGCTAAATTATTCTTACCAATCCGATGCACAGTCAGGTCCCACGCTGTAATCCATCAGAAAGGGTTAACAGGTTACAGTTATTAGCAGAGCGCTAACGCTGACTGCTAGCTGTAACACCCCGAATGAATAACTTCCTCTCCCAGCGAAAGGAGAGGAAGAGATTAATGAATGGAGCTTAATTGATTTATTGCCACTTTCACTTCAGTGACCTGACCTAAAGTGAAAGTGGGACACAATCAATTAAGCTTCATTCATTAATCACATCCTCTCCTGTCGGCAGGAGATAAGCTCATTCATTCATGAGCTTTCAACTGAGCAGGCAGGATTACTTGCGCTGCTTAGCTGATTGCTAGTTAACCCTTTGTGAAGGATTACATCGTGGGACGTGACAGATCACCAGATAGGTAAGAATAATGTTGTTTTATATTATTTTTTCTTTATTATAGAAGATCAAGGACTTCGCAGGGATTAAGAGTTTAATAAAAGATGGTCAAAAAAATGTGTTTTTATTTCATTAAAATTATTGATTACATATATATATATATATATATATATGTATTCTATGTGTGTATATGTATTGTTTCTATTCTTTATTAAAGCTGTCAGTGTGATTTTACAGTATAGCCAGGGATGAATTAGCGGCTATTATACTATGTAGAAGTGTATGACCTATATACATATATATATATATATATATATATATATAATTATTTGCTTTTTGTGTACATTTTTTTTACAATGTGATTTTTACATGACTTTTTACATAGAGATAACTGCTCTATGTAAAACTTCATGTTAAAATCGCATTGCATACAGATGGAAAACTGATGGAAAACGCGTGGTGCGATTTAAAATCGCATCAAATCGCATGCCTTTTTACAACAAATGTACCGTTTTTTTCCTGCAGAAAACGGACCGATTTTCTTCCAGCCAGTGAGTATGAGCCCAAAGGGTTAATGTTTACTGCAGGGACCGCAGCTAATGCTGCAGCCTCACAGTAAACCCCCGAATGAATGAGCTCCTCTCCTGGCTGACAGGAGAGGAAGTGGAAAGCTTAATTGATTGCTTTCCACTTTCACTTCAGGTCAGCCAGGGACACCATCAGTGACGTCAGAGGGAACTGATTAACAAAAATAGGGGTTCCCTTCGAAAAAAAAATGGCGTGGGGTCCCCCCTATTTTTGTTAACCAGCCTGATGAAGCAGACTACTGGGGCATGGTATTTAAGGCTGTTAAGGAGCCAATATCCATGGACCTTGCCAGCAGCATCGGACTGGAGTACCTTGGGCCCACCAGAGAAAAATTATTCTTGGGGCCCACCATCATACTTCCCAACCTTTGAAGAAGGGAAAGAGGGACAAAGACTGTGGCACGCTGTGCCTGCTGCAGCAAATTTTAGGCCATGCCACATTGCACCACAGACTGTCCAGGAGTTGGTGGATGCTTTAGTCCAGGTGTGGGAGGAGATCCCTCAGGAGACCATCCGTCACGCTCATCAGGAGCATGCCCAGAAGTTGTAGGGAGGTCATACAGCATACCTCCCAACTTTTGAAGACAGGAAAGAGGGTTAAAGGCCGCAAATTTTAGGCCACGCCCCGACCACACCCATTTCACAACTAATCACACCCATATCCTCGCCCCAACCGTACCCATTTAGCACTGCTGATCACACTGACTGGTAATGAGGGCACAGTGGCTGGCATTATGGGCACAGTGGTTGGTACTGAGGAAAAGAAAGAAAGAGCAGCGAGAGAGAAAGAAAGGAGAGAGAGAGAAAGAACAAACAGAGAAAGAAAGAGAGGAAAAAAAGAAAAGAGAGAGAAAGAAAGAACAGAGAGAAAAAAGAACAGAGAGCGAGAAAGAAAGAACAGAGAAAGAGAGAACAGAGAGAGAAAGAAAGAACAGAGAGCGAGGAAGACTAGAAAGAGAATGAAAGACTAGAGAGAGAGCCAGAGGCGTAGCTAGGGTTTTGGTTTAGTGGGGGCGAAACTTCTGAGTGGGCCCCTAACCAGAGAACCTCAGCAAATGACCGCGCTGTTGCCAAAAATAATCTATATATAAAAAGACCAATATTGATATCACCGCCATATGGTCTGTGGTAAATAATACCAGTCCTACAGAACATATAATAGATTACAGCACAGGTATAGATAATGACTTACCGCTGATGTTCTTTCTAATGGAATTGTTCACTTTTCATGTCTTTTCCATCTGGCCCAGACCGACATGACGACTTCTCCAGCCAGGACTCGACTGCAGAGATTCCAACAAAGACACATTTCACTTCTCATATTTTTAGCACTGTCACGGTCACCAATTGGACTATTCTCAACCTGCACAAACTCCTCAACCTGCTGATACCCCAATACTGAGCCGCTGCTGCCATATGTGTCCCTATTTCTGCACCTGATACCCCAATACTGAGCCGCTGCTGCCGTATGTGTCCCTATTACTGCACCTGATACCTCAATACTGAGCTGCTGCTGCCGTATGTGTCCCTATTACTGCACCTGCTGTGTGGTTCTGTGTGACCTCTAAATTCTAAAGCACCCCTCTAGAATATAGTAATGCCGGGTGCAAGTGCCCTAGAAAACAATGCCCACATTTTGTCCCCTAGACTGTAATAATGCAATAATGCCTTGTGTGCCCCTTTGACAGTCACAGTAACCTGAGTTCCCCTATAACAATAAGTGTCTACTTTACATTTAATAATGTCCCAAGTCTCCCCCTGTACATCTCCCCTATACACAGAATAATGCCCCTCACTGGATATATACTGACCCCTTAATGTCCCCAAACTATTTAATGGGTCCAACACTGTATGATGGCCCCTAGACAGCATCCATACAGCATAATACAGCAGATAGTCCTCAATATAGTATAATGCACCCCCATAGGCAGCCTCTATATTATAATAAACCCCCATAGGCAGAATCTATAATATAATGCACCACCATAGGCAGCCGCTATATTATAATGCACCCCCATAGGCAGCCTCTGTAGTATAATGCATCCCCATAGGGAGTCTCTGTAGTATAATGCATCCCCATATGGAGCCTCTGTAGTATAATGCAGCCCCCATATACAGCCTCTGTAGTATAATGCAGCCCCATATACAGCCTCTGTAGTATAATGCACCCCCCATATACAGCCTCTGTAGTATAATGCACCCCTATTAAAAAAAAAAAAAAAAACAATACTCACCTCCCGGCTCCTGTGCTGCTCACTGTTCTCCCTCTCAGCGTCTGACAGCGGGCGCCGGCAGGTGACGTCATCGCGCCCGCTGTCAGACGCTGAGAGGGGATTATGGGAGAAAAGGAGCGCTCGCTCCTTCTCTCTCTATGCGGTCAGCTGTATCGGCTGGATGCAGCCGACAGCTGACCCTCCGATGACGGGTGGGGGGCCCACTGCTGGCACCGGGCCCCCCCACCGCCTGTTCAGGCCCCATAGCGGCCGGGCAGCAGAGCAGGGAGAGCGATTCTCCATGCTCTGCCGCAGAATGTAACTGTATCGGCGTGCTGTGCACGCCGATACAGTTACTGTAGCGTAGCTCCGGATGGGCCCCCTCAGAGCTTGGGGCCCGGGGCCACCGCCCCCTCTGCCCCGGACCTATCCTTTAAAATCAGGGCCCACCACGCAGGAGCTGGGGCCCACCGGTGTCCCGGTGGCTCAGTCCGACCCTGCTTGCCAGCCTGATAATACCAGGCCACAGCAGTCTGCTTATCTTGGCTGGTTAACAAAACTAGGGGATCCCCTCAAAAAAAATTGGCGTGGGGTCCCCCCTATTTTTGTTAACCAGCCGGATGAAGCAGACTGCTGAGGCCTGGATTTTCAGGCTGTTAAGGAGCCAAGATCCATGAACCTTGCCAGCCTGATAATACCAGGCCACAGCAGTCTGCATATCTTGGCTGGTTAACAAAAATTGGGGATCCCCTCGAAAAAAAATTGGTGTGGGGTCCCCCCTATTTTTGTTAACCAGCCAGATGAAGCAGACTGCTGAGGCCTGGATTTTCAGGCTGTTAAGGAGCCAAGATCCATGAACCTTGCCAGCCTGATAATACCAGGCCACAGCAGTCTGCATATCTTGGCTGGTTAACAAAAATAGGGGATCCCCTCAAAAAAAATTGGCGTGGGGTCCCCCCTATTTTTGTTAACCAGCCAGATGAAGCAGACTGCTGAGGCCTGGATTTTCAGGCTGGTAAGGATCCAATATCCATGGACCTTGCAAGCCTGATAATACCAGGCCACAGCAGTCTGCTTAGCTTGGCTGGTTAACAAAAATAGGGGATCCCCTCGAAAAAAAAAATGGCGTGGGGATCCCCCCTATTTTTGTTAACCAGCCAAGTAAAATGCAGACTGCTACGGCCTGGTATTAAAAGACTGTCAAGGCCCATGGATTTTGGCCCTCAACAGCCTGATAGTACCAGGCTACAGCAGCCCCACATTTGGCGCATCAAAAGATGTGCCAATTGTGGCACTTTACCCGGCTCCTTCCACTTGCCCTGTAGCGGTGGCAAGCGGGGTAATAAGGGGTTAATGTCACCGTTGATTGCACGGTGACAATAAGCCCGGTTAATAATGTTGAGGCGTCAATAAGACACCGATCCATTATTAATCCCAAAGTTTTTAAATGTTTAAAAAAAAGACACAGCAAGAAAAAAGTATTTTAATGAAATAAAAGAGACAACACAGTTTTCATTTCTTTTATTACTCTCTCATTCCTGCGACGCCATTGATCTCCTGCAAAAAAAGAAAAAAAACAAACCAACAGTATACCACCTGTCCGACGCAGTCCATAGTAACGAGTGTCCCACGACGATCCAGCTCTGCTACATTGGAATGTCAGGCAGGGCCTAACATCCTGACGCTGCACAGCTGATTACCTGCTTCCCCCGTGGTGACGTCATCGGACTGCTTTACGGCCGCGATTACCCGGCAGTCACTGCAGTTATCGCGAAAACTGCATGTGACCGCCAGGGAGAAGATGATGGCGGCCATCAAGCAGTCCAGGACATGACCGCCGGAGATCTTCGGACAGGTAAGTGCCGCTGACTCCTGACAGACCCGACCGTCGGACACTGACCGTGACAGGACAATTACGATTCCGGTATCCGATATGACGAAAATATCGGTACTCGGAATCGGAATTCCGATACAGCGAATATCGGCCGATACCCGATATTTGCAGTATCGGAATGCTCAACACTAGTGAACACTGTAAAAAAAAGGGCAAAAAACGATGCTTTATCATCATACTACTGAATAAAAAATGGGATTAAAAGCGATAAAAAAAAAATTAACGCAAATAAAAATCTTATCACTGAAAACGCCATACTATCCCACAAAAATAGGCTGCCATACAGCTCCATCAGCCAAAAAATAAAAAAATATAAAAGTTATAGCTCTCAGAATAAAGTGATGCAAAAATAATTATTTAAGTTTCAATTGCGTAGCAGCGGCAAAACATATAAAAATGATATAATTGAGGTATTGCTGTAATTACACTGACCTGAGGAATAAAGATGTCTTCTCAATTTTACCTGCATTGTTGGTTTTTGTATATTCTGCCTTCCAAAAATCGGAATAGAAAGCGATTAAAAAATGTAATGAGCCTGAAAATGATACCAATAAAAACATTGACTCATCCCACAAAAATTACATCAGCAGAAATATGGAAAAATTATAGCTCTCAAAATATGGCGATGCAAAAAGGTTTTTTTGAAAAAAAAAAAGCGTTTTTTACTGTGTGTCAGTAGCCAAACATCAAAAGCAATATAAATCTGGCATTGCTGTAATCACACCGACCCAAAGAATAAAATTGCCTAATCACTTATACCACACGAGGGACAGCGTAAAAAATAAATAAAACCAATTCTTATCCTGCTGTTGTTTTTTCATTCAGCCTCCCAAAGATCGCTGTTAGATTCTCCTCACGTTTGTCTTTCACTCTGTGCTGAGCTCTCACACCAGGGTTTTCTTTTAAATCACTGAAATACGTGATTCAGATGGAACTCCAGCAGAACATTGTCTATAAAGAGGCAGATGGAGGCATTGTGGATCCTGACCTGTGATTCTGCGGTGTCCATTTTTTTAGGCTTGAATAAAAGTGCCATCAGCCATAGTTTTATGCATCTCTGAAAAAGGACACAACTGAACAGAGGCAAGAGAGGCTAGAGTAACTCTGCTGCCTCATTATAGTAAATAGATCCCTCAGGGGTTTCATCTGAATTATGTCACACAAAGAGTTAGATGGTAACCCCGATGTAAATGCTCAGTGTAGAGCGCAGGATAAATGTGACACAAAATGTTATGCAAAGTGTTCCCAATAAAAGCTTCAACTCAATCCACAAAAAAAGCAAGGTCCTTCATCTGTTTAAAAAAATATATAGGGCTTCCATGTTACAAGCAACATAAAGGCTCTGGATAAGTGAAATGGCCCTCACCCCCAAAAGAAATTCAGCAAATTCTGTGTTCCCAAATCCAAATGCCCCCTCTCGTCTGAGTCCCAGTGTCCCTAAACCACCGGTAGTGTCCACATGTTTGGCATTTCGGTAGCGATGAGAGCTTGCCTAATTTACTGGTGCATGAGTTGGGCACAAAGTACTGGTTACTGCAGTGTACTGGTCACTACAATGGCAATTTTGCAATTTTCACTCAGCAGCATGCACTGCTGCTTGTTTCTGGAAAAGACCCATGGAGTCAAAATCCTCACGACACCTGTAGATAAATTCCCAAAGGGGTAGAATTTCCAAAATGAAGTCACTTGATGGGGGAATCTGCTCTTCTAGCACTTGGTGGCTCTGTATATGGAGTACGCATACTATTCTAGAAAATTCTGCGCTCCAAGATGCCAACTGTATAGCAGTACTGCATAGTCATATGGCGAGACTCGGGAGGGACGAAGCGCTATTTGAAGAACCCAACAAACAGGCTTTCCATACATGTGTTGTGACTGTCACACAGCCACGACACATGCAGGTGTGGCGCTGAACAGCTGATCAGCAGGAGCGATCTAGGTATTCGGGTTCCTGCAGCAGCTTATTCGGTAAGTGTTATAGCTTGTCGAATAAGGAGGGAGCTGAAAATATTTGCTCATGTCTGCACAAGACATCAACCAGGAAAATAAAGCTTAGGCGGAAATGGGTCTTCCTAATGGACAATGACCCTAAGCATACTGCCAAAATGGCAACAAAGTGGCCTAAAGATAACAAAGTCAATGTTTTGGAGAAGCCATCACAAAGCCCTGATCTCAATCCTATTGAAAATTTATGGGCAAAGCTGAAAAGGCCGGTGCGAGCAAGGCGACCTACAAACCAGGATCAGTTACAGCAGTTTTGTCAGTAGGAATAGACTCAAATTCCGACCAACTATTATGAGAAGCTTGTGGAAGGATATCTCAAACGTTTGACCCAAGTCATTCAGTTTAAGGGCAATGGTACCAAATACTAATGTAATGTATGTACACTTTTGACTTTACAGTAAGTAATAAATATGCCTTAAAACATTTCCTCTCTCTCAATATTCTGGCATTTGGCAAATATTAATAATTATGGTAATCCTAATTGCCCTAAAACAGGAAAGGTTTATTCTGATTTCATGTCAGATGTTGAGAAAAACATGCATATGTGTCTTTTTATATAGTGTATGCAAACTTCTGGTTTCAACTGTAGTTCCTAATAAATTAGGTGCATCTCTGGACAGATGAGATTGCTAGAATATTGAGGATGACCCAAGCTTCCATTGGAGATGGTAAAACGCAAGATGACAAGGTATTCTCTTATTAGTGCTTGCTAAATATTAGTACATCACTTGTATATAAATAGTAAATATAGACCACTGCACCAACTCCCACTTTATAATCTAGAATTTGGCCATTACCTTTAATACAGGAAAGATGTATATCTTTGTTGCTCTTACCTTTAGTAGAGTTGAGCGAAACAGGTCGTTCATTTTCAAAAATCGCAGATTTTCACCAAAGTCGGGTTTCATGAAACGAAACCAGACCGTGGAGTGAGTTCGGTCAGGTTTTCGGCGACCATTTTGCTGAAGTCGGTTTTCCCCTACACTTTAAGCGCCTTTTCTCGGCCAATGAGCAAGGACGCAGGCTGTGGGCAATGGGATGACATAGCCAACGGCCAGCACCATCTTAGAGAAGGGTATTGCAGCGATTGGCTGGCTTTCAGTGGCGTCACAGTGCATATAAAATCCCTCAGTGCTGACCGCCATTTTACATCTGCCGAACTCAGTGTAGGGGAAGGTTGCTGGCGGTGAGCGTTAGGCAGGGCCTAAAAAAAATTACTTTCTGCTGATAGCGATTAGCTGTACAGTGACTGTGCAGTGAGAGGGGAGGATTTTGCTGTGTGCAGCAACGCTGGTTCTTAGGCTGCCTGCCTGCCAGTGACGCTGTAGAAATTGCTTGTGTGGAGCATCAGATTAGATTAGTAGGCTGCCTGCCTGTGATAAAGGGGCAATTAAATTGGTGGAGTAGCACAGCTGCCTGCCATGACAGTGTACAAATTGCTAGAGTGGAGCATCACATCTGATTAGTAGGCTGCCTGACTGTGATAAAGGGGCAATTAATTTGGTGGAGTAGCACAGCTGCCTGCCACTGACAGTGTACAAATTGCTAGAGTGGAGCATCACATCTGATTAGTAGGCTGCCTGACTGTGATAAAGGGGCAATTAATTTGGTGGAGTAGCACAGCTGCCTGCCACTGACAGTGTACAAATTGCTAGAGTGGAGCATCACATCTGATTAGTAGGCTGCCTGACTGTGATAAAGGGGCAATTAATTTGGTGGAGTAGCACAGCTGCCTGCCACTGACAGTGCACAAATTGCTTGAGTGGAGCATCACATCTGATTAGTAGGCTGCCTGACTGTGATAAGGGGGCAATTATATGATATTATTATATTATTATATTATATATATTATATTATTTTATATTCCCCTTTTATTCCCCATTGACTTGCATTAGGGTCGGATTTTCGACTCCGACCCGACCATTTCCGTTAGTCGGCCGACTTCGTTCGATTCGACTTTTGACGAAACACGACTTGACCTGAAAAAAGGCAAAGTTGCTCATCTCTAACCTTTAGTAATATGTGCTCATTTTCTGCAGGTGCCCAATAGGTACAGACTTTTGCTAAATGGAAAATCCAGCTCTGTCCTGATGTAAAGATGTTTATATCTTACTAGATGGTGGCCCGATTCTAACGCATCGGGTATTCTACAATATGTATGTAGTTTATTTATGAAGATTTAAGAATAATGCAATGAATACACAGGATTTTCCGGGTAAAATATATACATTATCATTAAATGTTATTGCTCATAGAACTTAGTACAACTGAACGAAATTATTAAACAGATCATCAAAATATATAAACTATTACATGAATATCTAACTGTATTTAAATAAATCATCGGATGAAAGAAGTACACTGACACTATATTTGTTAACAATATCAACCCAAACTATTTTTGTACACCACATTTCTTGTGAATACCTTTTGACTATCTATAAGCAACTTTCCTTGTAAAGGGTATCAAAAACCTGCACCTTGACGTTGGATCTCATTTTAACTCTTGAAAATGCAACGTAGAGTTGTCCATGACCAAAAACGGGCTCCGGTAGATATATACCAACACGCTGTAGAGTTTGACCTGCTGGGTTGTATATTGTGGCTGCTGGGGTGTATATAGAGGCTACTTGTGTGTATGTAGAGGCTTCTGGGGTGTATATAAAGTCTGCAGGGGTGTATATAGAGGCTGCTGAGGTGTATATAGAGGCTGCTGAGCTGTATATAGAGGCTTCTGGGGTGTATATAGAGGCTGCTGGGGTATATATAGAGGCTGCTGGGGTGTATATAGAGGCTGCTGGGGTGTATATAGAGGCTTCTGAGGTGTATATATAGGCTGCAACGGTGAATATAGAGGCTGCTGGGGTGTATATAGAGGCTGCTGCTGCTGGGGTGTATATAGAGGCTGCTGCTGCTGGGGTGCATATAGAGGCTGCTGCTGGGGTGTACATGGAGGCTGCGTGGGGTATATGTGGAGGCTGCTGCTGGAGTATATGTGGATATGTGGAGGCTGCTACTGCTGGGGTATATTTGGAGGCTGCTGCTGGAGTATACATTTCTTGTGAATACCTTTTGACTATCTATAAGCAACTTTCCTTGTAAAGGGGTATCAAAAACTTGCACCCTGACGTATCTCATTTTAACTCCTGAAAATGCAACGTAGAGTTGTCCATGACCAAAAATGGGCTCCGGTAGATATATGCCAACACGCTGTAGAGTTTGACCTGCTGGGATGTATATAGAGGCTGCTGGGGTGTATATAGAGGCTACTTGGGTGTATATAGAGGCTTCTGAGGTGTATATAGAGCCTTCTGGGGTGTATATAGAAGCTGCATGGGGTGTATATAGAGACTGCTTGGGTGTATATAGAGGCTTCTGGGTGTATATAGAGGCTGCAGGGGTGTATATAGAGGCTGCTGGGGTGTATATAGAGGCTGCTGCTGGGGTGTATATAGAGGCTTCTGGGGTGTATATAGAGGCTGCTGGGGTGTATATAGAGGCTGCTGCTGTGTATACAGAGGCTGCTGGGGTGTATATAGAGGCTGCAGCGGTGTATATAGAGGCTGCTGCAGGAGATGACCTGCGGTGACGTGCGTGGTTCAAATCCTGCGCCAATTCGCAGCCGGACTGCGCCTGTTGCTGATTGGTTGCGTCCTGCCGGGCGCGACTGTTCTGCCCATCTGAGTACAGGGCAGTATGTTTTGTACTGTGTGCTGGTTTGTTTGTTATAGCACCATCTAGTGGTGGCTGAATTTATAGCCTGTGCCTTTAACAAGCAGATAGAGTATTGCATTGTGGGACTGAAGCAAGGTATGCTGGGAAGAAGAAGCTCCATTTTCTTCCATGTACTTCAGGGAATACACGTGTTCATGTGCTCTCCTGTAACCTCTCCAACTTGAGTTTGCTATCTGGTAAGATCAATATCTTCTCTAGCAGTGCAGTGTTTAGGAGGCTATTAACTGTATAGCAGCCAGTGCATAGGAGATGTTATTAGAATCCTGTGTAATGTTTGCATCATACTGTATACTTTCCTGTTAATTGTAAAGTGTCAGCTGTCATACTTATCTATGTCATTTGTATTTTTATAGTTTTACCGCGCATGTTCTATACTGTTCACCAATAAACAAGTTAGACTACAGAGGACAGTCTGCTTATTTGGAAGATAGAATCGTGGTTTAGGCTGTATGCTAGATTGCACACTGTGTCAACATGTATGAAGGCAGAACAGTAAAACAGATGCTAGACGCCTGCGATAGTGAATACGACTTAAGGAGCCGCTTGTACCCACACCGCACTACCTGTGGATACAGTCACAAGTACCAAGAGTACAGCCCGCCATCAAGCGCTTCATCATTCCCACCACGCGGAAGCCGCTGCGCATAGACTGTTTCCCGCTAATATACTCAGCAGTACGCAGCTAAGCGCACAATGTCTCAAAACAGCACATCCTCACTCAAAGCAAGGTCACGAGCAAGCTCCAGCAGGTCGTCATTAGCAGAGCTTGCTACTGTCGCCCATGCCGAAGTCGAGGCAGCCAAAGCAAGATCCTCCTTCGCTGAAAGAGAGATGCGCCTAAAACTGAGACAGGCGGAGCAAGATGCAGATACCGCACGTCTGCAGGCCGAAAGCGCATGTCTGCAAGCAGAGAGAGAGGCCGAAACTGCACGTCTGCAGGCAGAGAGAGAGGCCGAAACTGCATGCCTGCAAGCCGAAACTGCATGTTTGCAAGCAGAGGTAGAAAGACTTGCGGCAGACAAAGAGATAGCAGCTGCAATTGCTAAAGCAGAGTATTTGGAAGCTATGAAGGATCCTGATTGTGAGAGACGCAGCAACATTCGCAGACCAGATCTAGGACAGCAAGATCCAGCGCAGCGTGTTGCCGAGTACATCCGTCAACATTCTGGCATGGATGACAGCCCTGATGCACCACATCGAACAGCCTACGCCGGCTACCAGCGATCCAAACCCGAACTTTGTTACCACAAACAAGGAGTCGTCCAGCGCAGAGATGTCGACCACAACGGCTGTTCCACTGAGAAGAAGGTACAGCTCCCATCCCACCTTAAAGAGACACCTCTTTCACCGAGAAGGTACTGCACAGACTATACGAAGTCAGAAGCGTCTCACAGGTATGGTGATACACCACACACTAGACATGACTATAACACACCAGCTCGTGCCAGCACTGACCAAGCCACCATAGATTTTGCAAAGGTCCTTGCCCACCAAGAACTGGTTACAAAAGGACTTGTAAAGTTCACTGATAAACCCGAGAACTATAGGTCATGGCGAGCCTCGTTCCAGAACGCCATTCATGGTCTGAACCTTTCTAATAGTGAGGAGTTAGACCTCCTAGTAAAGTGGCTCGGAAGTGAGTCAGTCGAGCATGCCAAAACACTAAGAGACATCATTATAAATCATCCACGCACAGGTCTACGCAAAGTATGGGAAAGACTTGATGAATGCTATGGGACAGTAGAAGTCATAGAAAATGCTTTATACAAAAGAATTGATGATTTTCCTAAGATAGGACCTAAAGGTTATCAAAAGCTTAGAGAATTGAGTGATTTATTGATAGAGTTACTGGTTGCCCAGGAGGAAAAAGATTAGCCCAGATTGGCATACTTAGACACTGCTAGGGGTGTCAATCCGATAATACAAAAACTTCCTTACAACCTACAAGAAAAGTGGGTTACATATGGTTCACGGTATAAACAAAATTATAATGTACCATTCCCTCCTTTCACTGTATTCATAGAAATTGTCACCCAACAAGTTAAGATCAGAAATTACCCTAGTTTTGACTTCACTCTGTCATGTTCCACTGCCCCCGGTGTCAAACCCAGTAGGACACCGGTGGCAGTCCACAAAACTAACATTGTTTCCACAGGCCCTCCTCACAATGCGGGTAAACCCCCTCCAGATGAAAACAAGCCTCAGGATGTCAGTAAACATGGTCCTCTACACAAGAAACCACAACCTCTACTAAAATGCAGAGCCTTCAGGGAGAAGTCTTTGGAGGATCACAAAGGTTTCCTCAAAGAGAACAACATCTGCTTCAAATGCTGTGCCACAACCTCTCACCTCGCCAGGAACTGTGAAGCTAGCGTGAAATGTGCAGAATGCAGCAGCACGGATCACAATACAGCCTTGCACCCTGGACCACCTCCACGAGTGTTGTCACAAGCAGAGGAGCATGATGGGAAGGAGAAGAACACTGATGAAGATACCCCTGTGGTCAGCTCTCAATGTACGGAGATCTGTAAAGGACTCACAGGAGGAAGGTTCTGTTCAAAAATCTGCCTTGTCCAAGTCTACACTGCAGGCCGCAAGGACAAATCCCTCAAGATATATGCAATCCTGGATGACCAAAGTAACAGGTCTTTAGGCAGGTCCATCTTCTTTGACAACTTCAGCATTGCAGGCCCTGGTTCTCCATACTCCCTGAGGACGTGTTCAGGTACCGTTGAGATGGCAGGGAGAAAAGCGACCGGATACAAGGTGGAGTCTATAGATGGTCAAACCTGCCTATTGCTACCAACCATCCTGGAGTGTAACCAGATTCCCGACAACAGGTCAGAGATACCATCACCGGAGGTGGCGACACAGGACCCCCATCTGAAGCGTATAGCCCACCTGATACCTGAGTTGGATCCAGAAGCCCCAATAGTCCTACTCCTGGGAAGAGATATACTATGAATCCACAAGACTAAGAATATATAAACAGCCCAGAAATGCTCCGTATGCTCAGAGACTCGACCTTGGATGGGTCATCATAGGTGACGTCTGTCTAGGAGGAGCACTGTTATGTTTCGTAGCTGAGGAGTGCAGGTAAAAAAGGCAATACACCAGAGCAGTTGGAATCTATGAGATTGCAGTACCCTGACTAACCACCACAACTAGAGGCAGCCGTGGAGCGTTCCTACGTTGGTCCTAGACGCCTCGTCACAGCCTGAGAAACTAACTACACCTAAAGATAGAAATAGGAAAGCTATCTGCCCCAGAGCAGAACCCCAAAGATAACAGAAAGCCCCCAAACATGTAATGGTGGTTAGACAAGAGGAAATACTGACACAGAAAGAAAATAGTATGAGCAAACGCTGGGGCCCAAACTATCTAAATAGAAAAGGATAGGAAGGGTACTTACTGCAATCCCAGAAAACCCTGAAAAGCACCAACTCTACTAATTTCAAAATCTGAGATCACACGACCTCTACCACCTAAATTAGTTCTCTGGTGTAACAAAATCAAAACAGCAGCCACTGAAAAAACTGGAAAAAGCAAAAGAACAAAACTCAGTGGCTGAACTAAACTGAGAGGGCAGAAGCCCCCGGAAGGGACCCTGAAGGCCCCCAAAGAAGTGCAGGACAAAATGCAAAAACACAGCAAAAACACAAAAGAAGCAAAAGTCTTATCTGTAAGCAGGAGATGCAGACACGACACAGCAGGCTACAAGGGAAACTGGAATGAAGGATTCAGACCAGAACAATTGATCACCGGCAACCCTGATGGGAAAATGACTCCCTTATATAAGACCAGTCAGTAACACCTGATTCCCAGTCCTCACAATCCTCACTAGCACCGCTTGTAACCACCAGAGGGAGCCTCTGCTCAGAACTCATCTCAAACCCATTCACAACAGTACCCCCCCCTTGAGGAGGGGTCACCGAACCCTCATTTGAGCAACCAGGTCGATCAGGATGAGTTCTATGATACGCACGGATAAGTCTCCTAGCATGGATGTCCGAAGCAAACACCCAAAATTGTCTTCCTGACCATAACCTCTCCATTTAACCAAATACTGGAGTTTCCGTCTAGAAAAACGAGAATCCAATATTTTCTCAACCACATACTCCAGATTGCCCTCAACCAAAACAGGGTCAGGAGGCACAGCAGCAGGAACCACTGGCTCAACAAACCTCTTCAACAAGGACTTGTGGAACACGTTATGGATCTTAAATGTCCCTGGAAGAAGCAAACGAAAAGAAACAGAATTAATAATCTCCATGATCTTATAAGGTCCAATGAATCTAGGCTTAAATTTAGGAGATGCTACTCTCATAGGAATATTCTTTGAGGACAACCAGACCAAGTCCCCCACTTTAAACCGAGGACCATCAGTCCTATGCCGGTTAGCAAACCGCTGGGCCTTCTCCTGAGAGAGGGACAACCTCTCCACTACCTGGTCCCAAATCTGTTGCATACGCTCCACAACAGAGTCAACACCTGGACAGATAGAAGCCTCCGTCTGTCCTGAAGAAAATCGAGGGTGAAACCCAGAATTACAGAAAAACGGAGACATCAAAGTGGCAGAGCTAGCCCTATTATTAAGAGCAAACTCAGCCAAAGGCAAAAAAGAGACCCAGTCATCCTGATCAGCAGACACAAAGCATCTTAGATAAGTCTCCAATGTCTGGTTTGTTCTCTCAGTTTGACCATTGGTCTGAGGATGAAATGCCGAGGAGAAAGACAATTGAACACACCAGTTAGAACAAAAAGTCCTCCAAAATCTGTAAACAAACTGGACTCCTCTGTCAGACACAATGTTCTCAGGAATGCCGTGTAAACGAACCACGTGCTGAAGGAACAACGGCACCAATTCAGAGGAGGAAGGCAACTTAGGTAATGGCACAAGATGTATCATTTGGAAAACCTATCACAAATTACCCAGATGGTGGTCATTCTCTGAGAAACAGGAAGATCGGAAATGAATCCATAGAGATATGGGTCCATGGTCTCTTGGGCACAGGCAATGGCATCAACAAACCACTAGAGCGAGAGCAAGGCTTGGAACGAGAGCAAGTCCCGCAGGACTGCACAAATTCCCTGACATCACGAGACAAGGTAGGCCACCAAAAGGACCGGCTAACCAAGTCTCTGGTACCAAAAATTCCGGGATGCCCAGCCAATGCGGAACAATGAATCTCAGACATCACACTCTTTTTCCATTGGTCCGGGACAAACAATTTTCCAACAGGGCAGCGCTCGGGCCTATCCTCCTGACACCCCTCCAGAGCAACGAAAAAATAGGAACTTGATAAAGGCCTGAAAATGGCCGAAACGTCGTATTTTATGGTGGCTGAATAAAGACTTGTTATACTTCACCTGGATTGGATGCTGTTCCTATTTTTTCGTTGGACTGTTGTTCAGTTGGATCCCTGAACGTCTGAACGTGCATCCGTGCTAACTCCTGAGTGCTGTCAGCTGCTTGAACCCCTCCAGAGCAAGTCTCAAATTGGGCGAGATGGCGGAAAGAACTACACCCTCTTTCAAAATAACAGAAGGATCAGATAACTCAGGAGAGTCCGCAAGGAAACTCCTCGAGAGGGCATCCGCCTTAACATTCTTAGTGCCAGGAAGAAAGGAAACCACAAAATTAAAACGTGTGAAAAACAAGGCCCACCTGGCCTGTCTAGGATTGAGTCGCTTGGCAGATTCCAGATAGACCAGATTCTTATGGTCCGTAAGGACCACCACCTGATGTTTGGCTCCCTCCAGCCAATGTCTCCACTCTTCAAAAGCCCACTTCATGGCCAATAACTCCCGATTACCTACGTCATAATTACGTTCAGTAGGAGAAAATTTTCGAGAGAAAAAGGCACAAGGGTTACTTTTAGAGGTCTCTGGATCTTTTTGGGACAAAACGGCACCTGCCCCAATTTCAGAGGCATCAACCTCCACCGAAATGGCAGAGAAACATCAGGCTGCCGTAGAACAGGAGCAGAAGTGAATCTCTGCTTAAGTTCCTGAAATGCAGAGACTGCCTCAGGAGGCCAATTCACCACATCAGAACCCTTTCTGGTCAAATCAGTTAATGGTTTAACAATAACCGAGAAATTACCAATAAATTTACGATAAAAATTGGCAAAACCCAAAAATCTCTGAAGAGCCTTTAATGAAGTAGGTTGGACCCAATCACAGATGGCCTGAACCTTGACCGGGTCCATTTCAATAACAGATGGGGACAAAATGAATCCCAGAAATGAGATCCTCTGTACGCCAAAAAGACACTTTGATCCCTTCACATACAGAGCATTCTCTCTCAAAATCTGGAATACAGTTCGAACATGTTTCACATGAGAGTCCCAGTCATTAGAAAAAATCAAGATATCATCCAAATAAACAATCAGAAATTTGTCCACAAAATCCCTGAAAATGTCATTCATGAAGGACTGGAAGACGGAAGGAGCATTAGTGAGCCCAAAGGGCATCACTAGGTACTCAAAATGCCCTTCAGGGGTATTGAATGCTGTCTTCCATTCATCCCCGTGCTTAATGCGAATAAGGTTATACGCCCCCCTGAGGTCAAGCTTGGTAAACCAAGTAGCGTTTTTCACCCTGGAAAACAGGTCAGAAATCAAGGGTAACGGGTATTGATATTTCACAGTAATATTGTTCAAGAGACGATAATCAATACACGGCCTTAATGAACCATCTTTTTTGGCCACAAAGAAAAAACCGGCACCTAAGGGTGAAGAGGATGGTCTGATATGACCCTTCCCCAATGATTCTTTGATATAAGACCGCATAGCGTCATGTTCAGGTACAGACAAGTTAAAAAGGCGACCTTTAGGGAATTTACTACCCGGCACTAATTCAATAGCGCAGTCATAGCTCCTATGGGGAGGCAAGGATGCAGATTTACTTTCGCTAAACACATCAGAAAAATCAAACAAAAAGTCAGGAACATCCTGAGCCTGGGGGGAGGCAGAAAAAACAGGAGTGTTGGTATTAACACATTGGCAGCCCCAACTGGTTACAGACACAGATTTCCAATCCAAAACAGGATTATGAGACTGTAACCAAGGGAAACCCAGCACGATAATGTCATGCAGATTATACAGAACCAAAAATTTGCAGCACTCCTGGTGATCAGGTTCAACCCTCATTATCACCTGAGTAGAAAACTGGGGTTTATTCTCAGCCAAAGGGGTAGAATCGATCCCCAGTAGGGGAATAGACTTCTGTAGGGGTATCAAGGGAAACCCACAACGTTTAGCAAAATCATAATCCATCAGGTTAATAGCTGCTCCAGAATCAACGAAAGCCTGAGCAGAAAATGAGGACAGAGAGCATATCAGAGTGACAGTTAATAAAAACTTAGTCTGAACACTACCCAAGACAACTGAGTGTGCAAAACGTCTTCCCCGCTTAGGGCAGACTGAAATAGCATGAGAGGCATCACCACAGTAGAAACATAACCCATTGCGCTTTCGAAACTCATGACGCTGTGCCCCCGACACCACTCTATCACACTGCATGGGTTCAGAAGCTGGTTCACAAGGCAACACCATTCCACGCATACTTCTCCGCTCACGCAAACGTCTGTCAATTTGAATCGCTAATGACATAGAATCATTGAGACCAGAGGGACAGGGAATCCCACCATAACATCCTTTACATTATCTGACAGACCCTTCCGGAAAAGGGCCGCCAAAGCGTCGTCATTCCATTTGGTCAGGACTGCCCACCTACGGAATCTCTGACAGTATAACTCAGCGTCATCAAGCCCCTGATTTAATGCCAACAAGGTTTTTTCAGCTTGATCAGTGACATTAGGCTCATCGTACAATAACCCCAAAGCCTGAAAAAACGCATCAACATCACTCAAAACAGGATCCCCAGGTATCAGGGAAAAAGCCCAATCCTGCGCAGGAGAGAGATAATAATTTGAACCTGCTGCGCTGCGTTTCCTGAGGACTTAGATTTTAAGGCAAAAAACAATTTACAATTATTTTTGAAATTCTGAAACTTAGCTCGATCCCCTAAAAACAAATCTGGCATGGGGATCCTAGGTTCCACAACAGGCAACCTAGCAAGATATGCAGCAATACTCTGAACCTCAGTGGCAAGCTGATCCACACGGCCAGACAACTGTGCAAACTCCATTGGGAGAAAAGATCCTCCCCAGCACCCAGAGATACAGAGGAAAAAAAAAAAAAAATGCAACAAACAGAAAAATATCTCTGACAACTCTGACAACCTTTTTTCTTTCACAATATTTTTTTTCCTTCTGTGAGTACCATACAATTTTCAATTTTTTGGCCGGTGATACTGTTATGTTTCGGTAGCTGAGGGGTGCAGGTAAAAAAGGCAATACACCAGAGCAGTTGGAATCTATGAGATTGCAGTACCCTGACTAACCACCACAACTAGAGGCAGCCGTGGAGCGTTCCTACGTTGGTCCTAGACGCCTCGTCACAGCCTGAGAAACTAACTACACCTAAAGATAGAAATAGGAAAGCTATCTGCCCCGGAGCAGAACCCCAAAGATAACAGAAAGCCCCCAAACATGTAATGGCGGTTAGACAAGAGGAAATACTGACACAGAAAGAAAATAGTATGAGCAAACGCTGGGGCCCAAACTATCTAAATAGAAAAGGATAGGAAGGGTACTTACTGCAATCCCAGAAAACCCTGAAAAGCACCAACTCTACTAATTTCAAAATCACCTGAGATCACACGACCTCTACCACCTAAATTAGTTCTCTGGTGTAACAAAATCAAAACAGCAGCCACTGAAAAAACTGGAAAAAGCAAAAGAACAAAACTCAGTGGCTGAACTAAACTGAGAGGGCAGAAGCCCCCGGAAGGGACCCTGAAGGCCCCCAAAGAAGTGCAGGACAAAATGCAAAAACACAGCAAAAACACAAAAGAAGCAAAAGTCTTATCTGTAAGCAGGAGATGCAGACACGACACAGCAGGCTACAAGGGAAACTGGAATGAAGGATTCAGACCAGAACAATTGATCACCGGCAACCCTGATGGGAAAATGACTCCCTTATATAAGACCAGTCAGTAACACCTGATTCCCAGTCCTCACAATCCTCACTATCACCGCTTGTAACCACCAGAGGGAGCCTCTGCTCAGAACTCATCTCAAACCCATTCACAACAGAGCACACAAGCCGGCCTCAGTCAACATTATGCTCACCAGCACACTAGAAAATGGACGTCCGTCTCTCTTCCAGCCATGTCACAATAGTCTGCTGGTAAAGGAATTGCCAAACAGCACTACCCTACCTTGCCCTTTCTCAGTACCTACCAACGAAGACCACACCTGTGAAGGTGAACAAGACCACATGGGATGTACAGTCTTCCACAGGACAAAGGAAGACTACAAGGTAGCGATGTCCATAGAAGATAGGATGTTTCTGGACATCATGGATAGACAAATAGTCAAAGACAAATCGAACAGTTGGGTCGCACCTTTATCATTTTGACCTCAGAGAAGGCGCCTACCCAACAACAGGGAACTGGTCTACAGCCGATTCATCTCCCTCAGGCACAAGCTTAAGAAGTCACCTGAGATGAAGGAACACTTCTTTACCTTCATGGGAAGGATATTCCAGAACAACCACGCAGAGATTGCACCTGCACTTCGGCCCTCAGAGGAGTGTTGGTATCTGCTCATCTTCAGAGTATACCATCCCAAGAAGCCAGGTCAAATAAGAGTGGTATTCGACTCAAGAGCCAAATGTGAAGACGTCTCATTGAATGATGTCCTTCTGTCGGGCCCAGACCTCAACAACAGACTTCTGGAAGTACTACTCTCGGTGGCATTTATGGCTGACATACAACAGATGTTCCACTGTTTTCTCGTCAAAGAGGAACACAGAAACTACTTGAGGTTCTTCTGGTACCGTGACAACGACCCAGACAAAGACGTCACAGAGTACTGGATGAGGGTACACATCTTTGGGAAAAGCCCTTCCCCAGCAGTCTCTATCTACGGCCTCCGTAATTCTGCCAAAGAAGGTATGGGTCAGACGTCACATCCTTCGTATAAAAGGACTTCTACGTAGACGACTGTTTGAAGTCCACACCAACAAATGAGGCTGCAATCAGTCTACTAAAAAGGGCTCAAGAAATGCTCGCTCAGTCTAACCTAAGGTTACACAAGATTTCCTAAAACAGTCGAGAGTTGATGGAAGCATTTCCCTCTCAAGACTATTTCAGCGATCTAAAGGACCTAGACCTAGGTATCGACACTCTTCCCATACAGCAGAGTCTTGGATTGCTTTGGGATCTGAAGACGGATGCATTCACCCTTCAGATCAGTAAAGACGAGAAACCCTTCACGTGCAGAGGAGTTTTTCCTTTTGTGAATAGTTTATACGACCCCCTGGGATTCGTAGCTCCAGTTACTGTCCAAGGGAAAATGATTTTAAGAGACTTCACCCACGACACATCTGATTGGGATGATCCACTGCCAGCAGAAAAGATAGACCTGTGGGCAGAGTGGAAGAGGTCTCTCGAGGCCTTGACCGACCTTCGTGTGAAATGACCATATGCTCCGGTGCCATCCACAGAAGTCAAGACACAAAGACTTTGTATCTTCTGCGATGCATCAGTCAAAGCAATCGCAGCAGTAGCATACATCAAAACCATAGATGTCAATGAGCAGAGCCACATCGGGTTTGTGATGAGCCAGACTAAACTGGCACCACTCCAGGAACACACGGTACCCAGACTGGAACTCTGCGCTGCTGTCCTCACAGTTGAGTTGGCCGAGCTTATCTCAGGTGTGATGAATCTGGAGACCAAAGAAGCAGAGTTCTACACTGATAGCAAGGTGGTACTGGGATACATCTGCAATGAAACGCGACGCTTTTATGTCTATGTCAGCAACCAGATACTGAGGATAAGAAGATCTATCTGCCCTAGTCAGTGGTAGTATGTACCTACTCACCTCAATCCTGCAGACCATGCGACTAGATCTGTTGCTTCAAGTCATCTTAAGGACACTACCTGTTCACAGGCCCTGCTTCCTTGTACCGTTCGACGCCCCACATCGACAGGCCTGAAACGTTCGAACTGGTGGATCCAGATGCCAACGGGGAGCTCCGTCCTCGAGTGTCTGCTCTGCATACAGGGATTTCAAGCCATTACCTGAAATCTCATCGGTTCAGCAGGTTCTCAACCAGGAAGTCACTTGTTCGAGCTGTTGCTTGTCTACTTCATGTGGCCCAGTCCTACAAGTCAGCATTACCTGCAAGTCAGAGATCTTGTAAAGGTTGGCACCACTGCAAGCATGCTTTAACCACCCTCAACTTGGAAAGAGCCAAGGTTACAATACTTCGTGTTGTGCAAAGGAAACCTACCCCAGAGAAATAGACAACCTCTAAAAGGGACAAACCATTTCTATAGACAGTGTCTTGAAAAAGCTTGATCCAACCATTCTCACTCCCACCATGCTACTCACTCAGAAAACCAACACTCCTAGCGCTCCACTGGGAGAATTCAGCAACAAGGACCTCTACAGACGTCAACGCAGACAAGTTCAAAGTCTCTCCAATACTTTCTGGGACAGATGGAGAAAACAATATCTCTCTACCTTACAGCCTAGGAAGAAGTGGCAGATCAACAAGCTGAATATCAAACCAGGTGATATTGTGTTCATGAATGATAGCCAGTCACACCGAAATGAGTGGCCACTAGGCCTCATCACCAAGGTATTCCCAAGCAAAGATGGGAAGGTGCGCAAGGTCGAGGTCAAAGTGTCGAAGGCTGAGGAGAGTAAACTATTCCTCAGACCAGTTGCAGAACTAGTTTTACTGCTTTCGCCAAAAGAGCCTTTATGTGGCATCAGTTGATGCCAAGCGGGGAGTGTTCTGCCCATCTGAGTACGGGCAGTATGTTTTGTACCGTGTGCTGGTTTGTTTGTTTAGCACCATCTAGTGGTGGCTGAATTTATAGCCTGTGACTTTAACAAGCAGATAGAGTATTGCATTGTGGGATTGAAGCAAGGTATGCTGGAAAGAAGAAGTTCCATTTTATTCCATGTACAGTACAGACCAAAAGTTTGGACACACCTTCTCATTCAAAGATTTTTCTGTATTTTCATGGCTATGAAAATTGTAGAATCACACTGAAGGCATCAAAACTACGAATTAACACATGTGGAATTATATATTACACTTTACAAAAAAGTGTGAAACAACTGAAAATATGTCTTATATTCTAGGTTCTTCAAAGTAGCCACCTTTTGCTTTGATTACTGCTTTGCATGCAGAAAAGGTGAACGGAAGGATTCTACATGCCTGGTTCCCATCGTGAAGCATGGAGGAGGTGGTGTGATGGTGTGGGGGTGCTTTGCTGGTGATACTGTTGGGAATTTATTCAAAATTGAAGGCATAGTGAACCAGAATGGCTACTACAGCATCTTGCAGCAGCATGCTATTCCACCTGGTTTGCGTTTAGTTGACCCATCATTTATTTTTCAACAGGACAATGACCCCAAACACACCTCCAGGCTGTGTAAGGGCTATTTGACCAAGAAGGAGAGTGTTGGGGTGCTACGCCAGAAGACCTGGCCTCCACAGTCACCTGACCTGAACCCAATCGAGATGGTTTGGGGTGAGCTGGACCGCTCACCGCTTCAATTTTGAATAAATCCCCAACAGTGTCACCAGCAAAGCACCCCCAGACCTTCACACCACCTCCTCCATGCTTCACGTGGGAACTAGGCATGTAGAGTCCAGCCGTTCATCTTTTCTGCGTGCAAAGTAGTAATCAAAGCAAAAGGTGGCTACTTTGAAGAACCTAGAATATAAGACATAATTTCAGTTGTTACACACTGTTTTGTTAAGTATATAATTCCACATGTGTTAATTCATAGTTTTGATGCCTTCAGTGTGATTCTACAATTTTCATAGCCATGAAAATACAGAAAAATCTTTAAATGAGAAGGTGTGTCCAAACTTTTGGTCTGTACTGTACTTCAGGGAATACACGTGTTCGTGTGCTCTCCTGTAACCTCTCCAACTTGAGTTTGCTATCCTGGTAAAGCATATCTGGTAAGATCAATATCTTCTCTAGCAGTGCAGTGTTTAGGAGGCTATTAACTGTATAGCAGCCAGTGCATAGGAGATGTTATTAGAATACTGCGTAAAGTTTGCATCATACTGTATACTTTCCTGTTAATTGTAAAGTGTCAGCTGTGTGCCCAATACTTATCTATGTCATTTGTATTTTTATAGTTTTACCGCGCATGTTCTATACTGTTCACCAAAAAACAAGTTAGACTATAGAGGACAGTCTGCTTATTTGAAAGATAGAATCGTGGTTTAGGCTGTATGCTAGATTGCACACCGCGTCAACGTGTATGAAGGCAGAACAGCGACCAATCAGCGACGTGGGATTTCTGTTACAGACAGACAGAATTAGACGATTATATAGTAGATTGCTGCTGAAGACTGCTTTAAGACAAAGCAGCTTTCTCTGCAAGACGTTATAGAGGACACCTACGTAATTCATCCATTTTTTATCATATTTTTATCAGTTTTCCCAATAAATGGTCCGAAGGCAATGCCTTCTAAAAAGCAAAAACATAGCTACCGTATATCGTTATAGAGGGTGCAGAGATAACCAACACAGAAGAGGGTCCCAGTGAAGACCATTATATGGGCCCTTTGCAGTCTAATAGCACCATCATAATGCAAAGTTTAATTTCAAAGTTGGAGGTGGACATGGGCCCCTTACTTCTTGGGACCTTGTGAATCTGCACAAGTTGCACCAATAGTATGTCCGCACCTGGTCCTAGTCCTTAGTAAGAATCAAAAAAAAAACTCCACTGCTACATAAAAATGGATGTACTATAATGAAATGGTTTTGTATCATGTCTCAAGAACTGCTGCCTATAAAATCTTGGGGTGATAATTAATTTACCCAGTTTCTCCCTTCCAAATGGTGATTGTGTATGTTTCCACGAAAGAGGAAACAAACCCATTAATACTATAGCTGTTCAGTAAATATTCCAAGTTTTGCATCAAACGAATGAGAATTTATTATGTTAAACTAGATGGTGGCCCGATTCTAACGCATCGGGTATTCTAGAATATGTATGTAGTTTATTTATGAAGATTTAAGAATAATGCAATGAATACACAGGATTTTTCGGGTAAAAATATACATTATCATTTAATGTTATTGCTCATAGAACATAGAACGACCAATCAGCGATATTGGCGCCAAATTTAAACACGCTCTCCAGGTGCTCGCACCAGAAGTATCCCGACCGGCAGCGCCGCTCCCCGGTCCTCCGTTCACACTTGCCGTCGGGAGATCAGTGGCCCTAGCCGCTGATCTGCAAATGGTAGCCGCATGGAAGTCAGCGCCGCCGCCGGTCAGGGTACTACTGCTGCGAGCAGCCGGTCATCTCCCGGCTTAATCGCCGCAGACCTCCGTACGGTAGATAAGCCGCTAACGGCCACCATCTTTTTTCTGAAATCCAGCATCGCTGATTGGCCGCGGCCGGACCAATCAGCGATGCGAGATTTCCTGGACAGAAAGACAGACAGACAGACGGGATAAGACGATTATATATATTAGATACATAGATGTTACTGTGTATTACCTCATGTCACTGTGTATTACCTCATATTACTGTGTATTACCTCATGTTACCGTATATTACCTCATATTACTGTGTATTACCTCATGTTACTGTGTATTACCAGTGTTCAGTAAATGTGACAGAAGTACATCAGACACTGTGACTGACAAAACATGTTCAGTATATCATGGGCAGTTGGTGAGTCACATGACCACATCGGCAGAGTTAGCCCTGCATCGCTGATTGGCCGTGGCCGGACCAATCAGCGACGTGGGATTTCCTGGACAGACAGACAGACAGGATAAGACGATTATATAAATAGATTAGTTTTCCCACTAAGAATATTATTAGGATACATGAGTCTCTAATCACTAGGGCAGTTTCACGATTGTGATCCCCATCGATCATGTGCATGGGGTCCTGATCCCTCATTCCTCCTCTGCATTTAGGATTGAATTAAGAAGAATGGTCAAGCGTGAATGCTGCCATTTAGAGATGATCAAATGTTTTGAAATTCAAATTGGCCAGGTTGGTGAACTTTTCCCAAGCATTTGATTTGTGGCAAGTAATTTTTAGCTGTGGTGTGGTATTTTTTTATTTTTTACCATTGTCACTGCCAATGCCACTTTTTCTTTTACAATATTTTGTACATTATAAATAACTTTTGAGAAATGTTTCAACCCCAATCATTCAACCTTTGACAAAAAGGATGTAACAAGAAATTTTAAGTAGGTAGGAACACATACAGAAAGCAAATTGTGGCAGCAGACTACAGCATGGTGTGGCATATGGTTACTAAACTGGACTTGCAGCACAGGTGTGCAAAACAGAGATGCACAGTTAAACGTCTAAATTTTGTTTTAATTTTTTTTAGCATTTTTTTTCAACAAATTCCAACCCTCTTCCCAAAAATGACAAAATATGAAATGGCTGGGTTGGTACACAACCAAAAAGCCAGCACCTTCAAAAAGGCACTGTAATGGTGTGGCATGTACCAATGTAAAATTTGACTAGTAAAATAGATATAAAAAAAATGTTTGCGACATGCAGTTTTTGACAGACGGTCCCATTTGCAGATGACTGTCTGGAGTTTAGAGACTTTTCTTTTGGATTTAATAAAAAAATTACAATTGCTCCCCCTTCACAAACATAATTGCACAAGAAATGCAAAAACGCAGTACAGTTGCTTATGAAAAGCAAGCACGCGTTCTGTGACTAACACTGATTTCAAATATTTTTTTCTATTGTGCTGTCTTGCTTCTGCTTTCTATTACATGAAAAGTGAGGAAAAATATGTGTAATTTTATAACTTATTACTGTATGGATTGTCAAATCAGATGTATATCACCAGTCCTGTGTGTAGGTGATAAATGACTTATATAAAGAAAAACAAATCCTTTTAACTCTGGATTATCGTGTGGCATATTTTTTTCAGTTCTTTTTCCGACTTTCTGGACAGATGTTTGTTGTTAGTCTATAGGAATGTTTATGGTTGTCTATAAACATCTATGATTTTGTTATTTTATTCTTTCATAAACTTCAATACATTTTTTTATGCGTTATCACGCACATCTCAACGTTTCTGCTGACTGGCAGGCTGAACGCTTGCATTGTGCCAATGTTCAGCATGGCATATTGACGTAGCAAAGCTAGATTCGTCGTGGGACAAAATGGATGATCTTCTTGTCGGACAGATGAGTATAAGTTTGCTTTTTTATTTTTCATTTTTTTAATTAAATGGGTAAAGAGGGGGGAGTTTTATAGAGTACTTTTTTCAGGCTGTGTTTTATTTACAATTTGATTATGGGGTTAGTAATGGGGGCATCTTATAGAGGTCTCTCTATTGCTAACCCCTGGGCTTGAAGTCAGCTGCCAATATTGAGCTGACATCAACCCCAATACTATTACCCCATTTGCCACCGCACCAGGGCAAGTGGGAAGAGTAGAGGTTAAGCGTCAGAGTTGCAAAAAAAAGAAGAAAAAGTGGCATGCACAACACGGGGATCACCAAATATAAAACAAATCTTTATTCAAGTAACAGCACTACGTGATTAAAAAACATAAAAAACAACATGTGACATCCACAAACGAAAACAAAAAAAAAAGCCAAAGGTAGGGCAATGCCCTTATCACACCACCAATATCACATCAAAAATATATATGACATTTTTGCAGTAAATGTATTGAAGCAGCGCTATAAACAATAGTTTAAACCAACCCCTACACAGATGGGCACAGTAGACATATATTATGGACATATATGTAACGGGAGATCCCACTACTCTCTAGTGGTGCCCTCCACCTTTCCCTTCTGTTAAGCATCAGAGTTGGTGCATCTTATGGATGTGCCATTTCTGGGGCAGCTGAGAGATGATTTTTTTAGTCTGAGAAGGGGCCAATATCCATGGTCCCTTCCTAGCCTATTAATATCAGCCCGCTGCTGTCTGCCTAGCATTTGCCGGTTATCAATTATAGGGGGGCCCTAAGTCATTTTTTGGGGGCTCCCCAAGTTTAGTAACCAGTAAAGGCTAAGTATACAGCTATGAGCTGATATTAATAGCCTGGGAAGCTCCATGTTTATTACCGACTTCCCAGGCTATAAACATCTGCCCCAAGCTGTCGGCTTTCTCTCAGCTGGTTAATAAAATTTCAGGGGTCCCCATGCCCTTTTTTTAAGTTATTGAATTACTAGCTAAATACATGAACATTAAACTACACATGCTCTGCACTAATGACATAAATGTCACTAATGTTACTCTTTATATTTATTCTATTCTGACGGGTCACATAGTTAATTTAATGTACTTGGAAGATGAAATGTCGAGCTTTCTGGAAGATGGGTAAGAAAAAGTCAGACAGCACCTTCATGGTCCGTGAGCCATGCAATTTTTGTTCTTGCACCCGTTGACTTGCATTGGCGAGTCTCGTCCGATATACGCCACCAATCGCAGCATGCCTTGATTTTTTTTTCTCAGTCTGATCTGAGCTGAGAAAAAAAATCGCAGATGAACAGAGAATGATAGAACAACATTATTCAGTGTGCAACCTGATTTTGTTTTTGGATTGTACTTTTCCGTTTTTCAGATGAGTATGATCACTAACGTTGAGGCTATCACTTGGAAAGAGGAGGAATGAAAGTATGTGTTAAAAAAAAGTTAACCGCTGACTTATTATGAGGATATAAAGACATATTTGCTGAATCTGATTTGTGAGCTGGATTAGAAATCACTTGAGCTGTAGAATAAATGCAGACAGGTGCCTTGTTCTCATAAATGATGTCTGAAGAAACCAATAAAAAAAGATCTGACATCTCAAACTTGTATGACACTCAAACTGTTAAATGAGACACATAATCACCAGTTTCTCACTTTATAGCCCTCAGCTGTGTACAGGACTTAGAGGTCATATAAAGTTCTCATGAGGTAACACATAGCAACATGACTTCAAAACAGTTTATTCCTTACCAACCCGTGTCAAAGACATAGTTTACAGAGGAAAGAATAACATGAAAAACATACATGTTCCAGTTAAGGATTTCAAGAGATAGATGCTTATTTACAGCACATCATGGATTTCTGAGAAAGGTCAGGCAGAATGTATGGAAAAATATTTCCCTATTTCTTAGTTTTATAGAAATTACATAGTTACATAGGTTAAAAAGACATAGGTCCAGCAAGGTCAACCTTTTTACACCAGTTGTACATTCTCTACCGTGGATTATTTATAACCCAGAAGGTCATTTATTATTTTCCTAACATCAATATCTTATACATTCTCATATGAGGAGGTGTTTTATATTATGCACATATTCTACAGATTGGCAAAGTAATTCAAGTGGAATTGAAATTTACTGGAATCTTATAACAAAAACGTATTCTGCGAAATGCAGATTTTTTGTAATTTGTGCCATGCAAATTCAGCAAAATGGCGATCAGTTGCAGCCACTATTTTGCTGAACTATAGAGAGTCGTCAAAATACAAACATAATTTTCACCTGCTCGGCATCGCCATTACCTCTGGTGCCCACTGCCCAAGGTCTGGTCCTCTTCTCTTCTTTTCAGAGACACCTGCCATTGTCTTTACTCTACTGTGGGACAGGACTTCCGTTTGCAACAAGGCCTTGGAGGTCACTGCGCGTCGTAGTGTCAGGAAAAAAAGAGGGAAAGACACCACATAACGATCATCACACCTAAATGTAGATAAAATGTGCAGTTTATTGAGAAACATGGACAATACTTAAAATCAATTTAAAACCAAATAATTGCCATATAGCTGTTCCCTAGGTAATAATATGCCAGATATATATACTACAGTATACACAAGCAAATGTGATAAACAGATTCCTATATCATGCTGTAAACAAGATTAACTGTAACATGTGCATGTTCACGGTACTTGCAATCCTACCCTGGGTGCTATAGAACCGCCTTTTAAATGTGACCATTCTATCCATAGGTTATTGTCATTAGAGATGAGCGAATTTGTTCGGATTTTGTCTCTGAATCTGATTGTGACATATTTGGGCCATATTTGAACAGTATTCATGCAGAATGTATGTCTTATCGGTATGTCTGATCGGTTCCGAACATATTCGGTAGTTTTTACTCCCATTGACTCTAATGACGTTCTGCTATGTTCAACAAATATTCCAAAAACAATATTCAATTCCGATCGTATTCGGAACCGAATCCGAACAAATTCTCTCATCTCTAGATACCATACGGTGTTTATGTATTATGTAGGGTGGTTTGCATGTGTCATTAACTGGGCCAATTTTTACAATTCTGACCACTGTCCCTTTATGAGGTAACAACTCTGGAACGCTTCCATGGATCCCAGTGATTCTGACATTGTTTTCTCATGATATATTGTTCTTCATGATAGTTGTAAAATTTCTTTGATATGACTTGCATTTATTTGTGAAAATAACGGAAATTTGGCAAAAAATTAGAATTTTGATACCCTTAAATCACAGAGATATGTCACACAAAATACTTAAAAAGAAACATTTCCCACATGTCTACTTTACATCAGCACAATTTTGGAACCAAAATTTTTATTTGTTAGGAAGTTATAAGGGGTAAAAGTTAAACAACGATTTCTCTTTTTTACAACACCTTTTTTTTAGGGACAGTATCACATTTGAAGTTACTTTGAGGGTCTATATGATAGAAAATACCCAAAATTGACACCATTCTAAAAACAGCACCCCTCAAGGTACTCAAAACCACATTCAAGAAGTTTATTAACCTTTCTATTGCTTCACACGAATATTTGTAATGTTTTAAAAAAAAAGGAGCATTCAACTTTTTTTCACAAAAACTTTACTTCAGATCCAATTTTTTTTATTTTACCAAGGGTAACAGAAGAACTTAGGACAAACTGTACAATAACTTTTGGAGTCTAAGTACACTGATACCCCATATGTGGGGGTAAACCACTGTCAGAGCTCGGAAGGGAAGGAGAGCCGTTTGACTTTTTCAACGCAAAATTGGCTGGAAATGAGATCGGACCCCATGTTGCATTTGGAGAGCCCCCTGATGTGCCTAAACAGTGAAAATCTCCCACAAGTGACCCTATTTTGGAAAATAGACCCCCCCAGGGAACGTATCTAGATGTGTGGTGAGCACTTTAAACTCCCAAGTGTTTCACTAAAGTTTATGCTAATTATGCAAATTGTCTCTTCAGAGAGGAAGAGAGCTAGAACTCTAGTGCCACCTTTTGGAAGGTAGCAATCCTACAAGTCAATGTCGACCCTTTAACGAGCCTTATCACATGACCTAGGATAATAGCCAAACCAGAATCTCAATTTGCAGACACTGTGTTTCGGGGTTCAGCCCCTCATCAGTGCAAAGCGGAGATCTGGTTTGGCTGTGTGAGAGGCGTCAGACCATTGTCCAAGAAATATCGTCACTCCTTGCGGAGATCAACATGCTAAGCATGCAGATGAGGAGACTTAAAGCCGCAATGCTCCTCTGGGAAATATGCTAATTATGCAAATTGTCTCTTCAGAGAGGAAGAGAGCTAGAACTCTAGTGCCACCTTTTGGAAGGTAGCAATCCTACAAGTCAATGTCGACCCTTTAACGAGCCTTATCACATGACCTAGGATAATAGCCAAACCAGAATCTCAATTTGCAGACACTGTGTTTGCAGACACTGTGTCTCTGAAGAGACAATTTGCATAATTAGCATATTTCCCAGAGGAGCATTGCGGCTTTAAGTCTCCTCATCTGCATGCTTAGCATGTTGATCTCCGCAAGGAGTGACGATATTTCTTGGACAATGGTCTGACGCCTCTCACACAGCCAAACCAGATCTCCGCTTTGCACTGACGAGGGGCTGAACCCCGAAACACAGTGTCTGCAAATTGAGATTCTGGTTTGGCTATTATCCTAGGTCATGTGATAAGGCTCGTTAAAGGGTCGACATTGACTTGTAGGATTGCTACCTTCCAAAAGGTGGCACTAGAGTTCTAGCTCTCTTCCTCTCTGAAGAGACAATTTGCATAATTAGCATACTTCCCAGAGGAGCATTGCGGCTTTAAGTTTCCTCATCTGCATGCTTAGCATGTTGATCTCCGCAAGGAGTGACGATATTTCTTGGACAATGGTCTGACGCCTCTCACACAGCCAAACCAGATCTCCGCTTTGCACTGACGAGGGGCTGAACCCCGAAACACAGTGTCTGCAAATTGAGATTCTGGTTTGGCTATTATCCTAGGTCATGTGATAAGGCTCGTTAAAGGGTCGACATTGACTTGTAGGATTGCTACCTTCCAAAAGGTGGCACTAGAGTTCTAGCTCTCTTCCTCTCTGAAGAGACAATTTACATAATTAGCATATTTCCCAGAGGAGCATTGCGGCTTTAAGTCTCCTCATCTGCATGCTTAGCATGTTGATCTCCACAAGGAGTGACGATATTTCTTGGACAATGGTCTGACGCCTCTCACACAGCCAAACCAGATCTCCGCTTTGCACTGACGAGGTGCAAAGTGTCCTGGATACCTTGAGTGCTGTCTCTTGGCTTTCCGGCATCGCCACTTCGGTGGCTTAAGCCGGTTGCTGCTTTAGGGAGATAGCTAGGAGGATTCAGGGAGAAGATCCTTGGAGTTGTGGACGATGGGAGTCCGACTTCAATTCTCTGGGACCGGTGATAGCCGGGTCAAAAATGGATTCCGGATTGAAATCGCTGAAGATAAGAAGTTGCATTTTTCCCTGGGATATTTGGTCAACATGGTGTTTTATGACATCCTGAAGATTCGGAAGTCCGATATAATATGCCTGCAGGAGTTCAGGAGGGAAGGCAGGTATGTGCTGGTGCTATCTTCTATGGCGGCTTGCCAGAATTTGTTTACTGCCCTGAAAAATGGAGTTGCAAATCCTTTGCTGGAAGGACTTACCTTTACTGTGCTATACTCTAAGGGGGATATCCCACTTGTGGTTTTCATGCACAACCCTTTTGTTTCCCTGGAGGACATTACTTTATTTTTGAAAAGACATTGCATTTATGTTCAGTACTCCCACAGGGTCCTGAATGGAGAAGGGCTCTGGACCGGGAAGTACAAATTTTTTGTGAGATTTGGGATGGATCCCCAAGGCCCGGGAGGCATCCATTACCCCCCTCTTAATTTTTCAATTGGGAAAAATAGTGGTTTTTTGTTTTTTCCAGATGCCCCATGTATTGCAGGAGGTGTAAAAATTTCGGGCATACCCAGGATAGTTGCAAGGACATGCCAACTTGTAGGAATTGCAATGGTTCCGGCCATATGGCAAAAGACTGCACAAATCCTGTTATGTGTAATGCTTGTGGTGAGGAGGGCCATAAGTATCGGGATTGTAAGGCCAGGATCAGTCCTAGGTCTTACGCTGAGGTCACAGGTGGGGCAGCTGCGCCCCCTGCTGCTGTTGTTGACATTCCACAGGTTACAGACCCGGATCTTATTGAGGAACCTGAAATCATGGATGCACATGAGGAGGCCCTGCCCGAAACGGAGACTCCCAGCCCAGAGGTGGCAGGTTTGGAACTTGCTGAGGTTGAATGTGAGCTCCCTCATCAGTCTGATGTCTGTGGGGAGGGGGAGTTGGAGGGTTCTCTTGGTAATACCCCAGTATATCTTGGTTAGCTACTGAGGAGGAGTTGACCAGTTGTGGAGATCAAGGTGACTTCACTCTTGCAAGGCCCTCTGAGGAGGAGGAGGAGCCTGGAACTTCCTGTAAAAAGCCCAGAACGGATTGGGCGGACGCCGGTGAAGATTTTTTAAGTCCGGTGAGTGAACGTAGTTACCCACAGAATGTCTTCTCTCCTGACACCAATGTTTTTTTAGGCATTCCCGCAGACGTAAACAGATTCGGGGAGTTGCAGTTCCAGATGGAAGACGAAAACGGCTGAAGAAGAAGTGGCCTGTTTGTCGTCATGTAAATAACACCATCATGTTATGGCTCCCCAAGCTGGTTGGGGCATTGCGTCCCTGAATGTCAGACAAATTAGATCTAAATCCAGGAGGGCAGTCGTCCTAGATTATATTAAACAGATGAATGCTCACATCTTTTGTCTTCAGGAATGTGGGATTGAGGACGCTCCAAGCGATAAGGACTGGCCTTACGGTCAGCATGTATGGTCTGGCTCATGTGTTAATAGGAATGATGGTGTAGGGATATTAATGGGTAACAGGGAGATTAGTTTAGATAGCTACACGGTGGTAGAGGTGGGTAGATGTATAATTGCACATGTTAGCTATAGGGGGTGGCGGGCTAGAATTATTAATGTGTACTGTCCATCAGGAAAGGATGGGAAAAAGGAGCGTCTGGCTCTTTTGGAAAAATTAAGTTTGTTTCTTCCAGGCAAAATGCCTACAGTTTTAGTTGGAGACTTTAATTGCATCACAGAAGGGAATTGTGACATAACTGGTAAAAAGTTATCCAATCTTATTTCTGATTTTTCCCTTCTAGATGCTGCTGCTCTGAAATTTGGCATCCCACCACCGCCAACATACCATGCTGATAGGGGTGGTATTGCATCCAGAATAGATAAAATGTTGTTTTCCAAAAATATGTTGTGTATGAATTTTGAACAAAATGCTGTACCTTTTTCTGATCATGAGTGTTTGAGAGGTGTGTTTAGTGCGATTGATGACCGTGTGTATGGTGGTGGGGTTTGGAAGCTGAACGTTAGGTTGTTAGAAGATGAGGATGTGATGAATGAATTAAAAATAAAGTATAAAGAGTGGAGAGTATGTAAGAGGAATTTTGCGTGTGTGCTGGAATGGTGGGACTGGGTTAAGGTGTGTTGCAAAAAATTCTTCAAAAAATGGGGCTATAAAAAAGCTGCTATTTATCGGGAAAGATTTAATGATTTAAACAGGCGTATAGACTGGTTAAGGAAGTGTGGAGAAAGTGGGATGGATGTGTCTGATGAGCTGGCTGAGACAAAGAGTGAACTAAAGCGTGTTATGGATGCGAAAGGAAAGGAAATCATCTATCGCACCAAAATAGAACATCTTGAGAAAGATGAAAAGTGCACAAGGTTCTTTTTTAAGAAAATGAATGGGAGAAAGGTTGATATGGATAAAGTCCTGGATAGGAACGGTTTGTGTGTGTCAGGTGAGAATGTGATAAAGGAGGTGAATAGGTTCTACAGCAAGTTATATGATAAAAAATGGATTGACTCTGGTCTTGTTTCAGAAGTGCTGAATGGGTTAGAAAACAAGTTGGGTAGTGAAGAATGTGATATTTTGAATGAGGATGTGATTATGGATGAAGTAGAAAACGTGATGAAGAGTGCTAAAAAGAATAAGACACCAGGGAAAGACGGATTGCCGGTAGAATTCTATGTGAAAGCATGGGATTTCCTGGGTGCTGATTTGACTGAGATATGTAAGTACATGTGGGAGAATGGTAAGTTGTGTGAATCAATGAAAGAAGGGGTGGTTGTGCTTGTGTATAAGAAAGGTGAGAGAAAGTGTTTAGAGAATTGGAGACCTATAACGCTGCTGAATACAGATTACAAAATCTATAGCAAATTGTTGGCGAATCGTATGCGTGAGGTGATTGGTAATGTTGTGGATGAGGATCAGGTGTGTGCTGTGCCTGGGAGAAGTATGAGTGATAACTTATTGTTATTAAGGGATTTGATTGGGGACTGCATGGGAAGGAAACAGAAGTGTATGGTTCTGACAATTGATTTTGAGAAAGCGTTTGATAGGGTCTCGCATGTGTTTTTGTTTAAAGTTCTGGAGAGAATGGGATTTCCTAAAAAATTTGTGAATGGGTTAATGTCTTTGTATGATTGTGTGTCAAGTGAGTTTCTTGTTAATGGATGGTTGAGTGAGAAAGTGAATATTATGTCTGGTGTAAGGCAGGGGTGTCCCATGTCCCCTGTCTTATTTGTATGTGTAATAGAACCTTTGTTGTGCTTGGTGAGACGTGATAAAGTGGCGCGAGGTTTGTTGGTACCGGGGAGTGGTGGAAAGCATGTGAAAGTTCTTGGATATATGGATGATGTTGTGGTTGTGAGTGAAAGTGTTGCGTCTATGAGTAGAGTTAAGTTGCTTTTGGAATTTTTCTGTGGTGCGTCTGGTTTTAGAGTGAATTGGAATAAATGTAGTTTTAAATCTTTTGGGGATGATGGGGTTAAAATGGAGGGGGTTAAATGTGAGGAGGGTGCTCTCAAAGTGCTGGGAGTATTATTTAATAAGGAGCTGGAAGGTAAGGAGAGCTGGGAGGAGTGTGGATTGCGCATAGAGCGTAAGTTAAATTTTTGGCGACTGAGAGACTTGACCTTGAGTGGTAAGATTTTGGTCATAAAAGCGGTGATTCTTCCGATTCTGCTTTTTATTGCAACAGTTTTTCCACCGTCTAATAGGAAAATAAAAAGAGTGGAAAAGTTAGTTTTTACTTTTTTCTGGAGTAGTAAAATAGAAAAACTTAAGAGAGAAAGTCTTTTTAAGGCATGTCGCCATGGTGGCATGGCCTTTCCAAACATTGAGATTTTTCTGGGGCTTCAGTATATCAAAACGGTAGTTATTTTGTTGAATAAAGGAAATAAAGGAGCGCATATGGCAAGATATTCTGCTGGTTGGATGTTGTATGGCTTGTGTTGGAGAAAGAGGGATGCTAGAGTGCCTGTTGCTTTCAAGTGTCCGGTCTGGTATGAGGTGATTGAAAAGTTTGTGAGGAAGCATGATTTACTGAGTGTGCCGATGAATGATTTTAGAATGGCTAAGAAGGTGATGAAAATAATACATAAGAATGATGTGGAGAGTAATATTGTGGGTTTGAGAGGGAATGAAGTCTCGGTTGCATGGAAGAGTTTGGGAACGCATGGGATGTCTAATAGACAAAGGGATATTGTATGGATGTCCTTGCACAATATTTTGCCTGTGCGACAGGTTCAGAAGAGACGAGGTCTGACCAGAACGGAAGTGTGCCCGAGAGAAGGTTGTGGTGGATGTGAGACTGTGTGGCATACTATGTGGGACTGTGATTACGCGTACAGTGTGTGGATGTGTGTAGGTGGGTTGTGTAAGGAATTAGCGGGGGTGAGTTTTATTGACTGGCGTGTTGCAATGTTTGGAATTGGTGCATGTGGTCGTGTGAAAAATAGAATCCTATGGTTAATTATGACTTGTGTGATGCAGAGTTTGTGGGATGTGAGGAATTTAGGAATTTTCAAAGAAGCATTTATCTGTGAATAAGTGTGTCGGGCTGATCCTTTCTAGATTATACTTGATTTATAAATTAGATAGTGAAGGCGGTGGTGGTTCTGATGCAGAGGGCGTTTGGAAATTTAAAAAATGGCAGCACTTGATCAAATATCAGTGAATTTTAGTGATGTTTATTGATGTTTATGACGTCTTTTGTGTATACCTTTAGTTTGTTATGCTGAATTAAATATGAACCATGATGATGAGAGTTGAAACAACGACGTTTAAGTTGATGAGCTTATATTGAGTTGTTTATAACTAACCTGAATGGTTTTAAAAAAAAAAAAAAAAAAAAAAAAAAAAAGAAACACAGTGTCTGCAAATTGAGATTCTGGTTTGGCTATTATCCTAGGTCATGTGATAAGGCTCGTTAAAGGGTCGACATTGACTTGTAGGATTGCTACCTTCCAAAAGGTGGCACTAGAGTTCTAGCTCTCTTCCTCTCTGAAGAGACAATTTGCATAATTAGCATACTTCCCAGAGGAGCATTGCGGCTTTAAGTCTCCTCATCTGCATGCTTAGCATGTTGATCTCCGCAAGGAGTGACGATATTTCTTGGACAATGGTCTGACGCCTCTCACACAGCCAAACCAGATCTCCGCTTTGCACTGATGAGGGGCTGAACCCCGAAACACAGTGTCTGCAAATTGAGATTCTGGTTTGGCTATTATCCTAGGTCATGTGATAAGGCTCGTTAAAGGGTCGACATTGACTTGTAGGATTGCTACCTTCCAAAAGGTGGCACTAGAGTTCTAGCTCTCTTCCTCTCTGAAGAGACAATTTGCATAATTAGCATATTTCCCAGAGGAGCATTGCGGCTTTAAGTCTCCTCATCTGCATGCTTAGCATGTTGATCTCCGCAAGGAGTGACGATATTTCTTGGACAATGGTCTGACGCCTCTCACACAGCCAAACCAGATCTCCGCTTTGCACTGACGAGGGGCTGAACCCCGAAACACAGTGTCTGCAAATTGAGATTCTGGTTTGGCTATTATCCTAGGTCATGTGATAAGGCTCGTTAAAGGGTCGACATTGACTTGTAGGATTGCTACCTTCCAAAAGGTGGCACTAGAGTTCTAGCTCTCTTCCTCTCTGAAGAGACAATTTGCATAATTAGCATATTTCCCAGAGGAGCATTGCGGCTTTAAGTCTCCTCATCTGCATGCTTAGCATGTTGATCTCCGCAAGGAGTGACGATATTTCTTGGACAATGGTCTGACGCCTCTCACACAGCCAAACCAGATCTCCGCTTTGCACTGACGAGGGGCTGAACCCCGAAACACAGTGTCTGCAAATTGAGATTCTGGTTTGGCTATTATCCTAGGTCATGTGATAAGGCTCGTTAAAGGGTCGACATTGACTTGTAGGATTGCTACCTTCCAAAAGGTGGCACTAGAGTTCTAGCTCTCTTCCTCTCTGAAGAGACAATTTGCATAATTAGCATATTTCCCAGAGGAGCATTGCGGCTTTAAGTCTCCTCATCTGCATGCTTAGCATGTTGATCTCCGCAAGGAGTGACGATATTTCTTGGACAATGGTCTGACGCCTCTCACACAGCCAAACCAGATCTCCGCTTTGCACTGACGAGGGGCTGAACCCCGAAACACAGTGTCTGCAAATTGAGATTCTGGTTTGGCTATTATCCTAGGTCATGTGATAAGGCTCGTTAAAGGGTCGACATTGACTTGTAGGATTGCTACCTTCCAAAAGGTGGCACTAGAGTTCTAGCTCTCTTCCTCTCTGAAGAGACAATTTGCATAATTAGCATATTTCCCAGAGGAGCATTGCGGCTTTAAGTCTCCTCATCTGCATGCTTAGCATGTTGATCTCCGCAAGGAGTGACAATATTTCTTGGACTAAAGTTTATAACGCCCAGCCATGAAAATATAAAATCATATTTTTTCCCACAAAAATGATCTTTGAGTCCCCAATTTTTAATTTTCCCAATGGTAACAGGAGAAATTGGACCCCAAAAGTTGTTGTCCGATTTGTCCTGAGAACGCTGATATGCCATATGTGGGAGAAAACTACTGTATGGGCACACGTCGGTGCTCGGAAGGGAAGTAGTGACATTTTGGAATGCAGACTTTGACGGAATGGTCTGCAGGGGTCATGTCGTGTTTGGAGAGCTCTGATTTGCCTAAACAGTGGAAATGCCCAACAAGTGACCCTTTTTGGAACTAATCTACTGTTTCCTTGTATGTGAATTTTATAAGTGACCCCGGATCTTACCGCAGCTCTGCCCGGCTGGGAACAGAGCCAAGTGACCGGAGGTAACCTCTATGACATCACCCCAGGTTACTGACGTTGTGTGCACAGCAGCTCATTCACCAGTGGTTCTCAGCAAGGATAGTCGCATCTTGGCACTGTCCAGATTGAAAACTAGTTATCCCCCAGACATGGATTATGGTGTGGGACAAAACGACGGACAGGTATGGTATATTGTTGGTTTTTTATTTTACTTTTATGACAGGAGATCAAGGGCTTCGGTGGAATAGGTGAGGTTGTAAGTATGGTTTAATTGAGAATATTAAAGGAGTCTGTGTCATTTTTTCAATTAAAGGACTTTATTCTGGCTGTGTGTTTATTTACAATACAACTATAGGATTAGTAATGGATAGGTGTCTTATAGACGCTTCTCCATCGCTAAGCTGACGATAGAAAGGTGACATCAACCTCACAAATATTACAAATATTATTTTTTTAAAATTTTTCCTAACTTTTTTACTTAGTCCCATGTGGGACAATCATTTTTGAAGCTGGTCACTTCTATAGCATGCAGATGAAGCATCATCTGCATCTGCATGCCATAGAAGCTGTCAGCGCTGCACTGACAGGGGGGCTTGCTGATCATGCACCGCGCATGATCAACAAGTTTGCTAGCTCTGGTGAGCCGGATCTCGTCATGATGACATCTGCTCACCATGGCAACGATCGGGACCCCGTGTCACACCGCAGAGTCTCCGATCTAAAGGCAGAGGGGCTGTCAGCCACCGTGCTGGCTTCCAAAATGCTGCAATCTTGTTTGATTGCAGTATTTTGGGGGTTAGAGTGCCGGTAGTAGTCTGTGACCACTCCTGGCACCTATTACAGGGTGTCAGCTGTCAGAATCAGCTGATACCTGGCCACGATCGGCTACGCTCCCCTGTGAGCGCAGCCGATCGCTCAGACGTAAAATCTATGGTCAAATTGGCCCAGGGCACATGGATGGAATATTACGCCTGATGTCAGAAAGGGGTTAAATATTTCAGTATCATAATGGACATTGCATCTTATGCCTCTAGTAACCTTGACTTTTTTACTTATTTAACGTATACTAGACTCTGGTCATCATTTTGGGTAATTTTTTACATCTTGAGTGACTTCTTTCATATCTATGGATATCAGTTCATTGATCACAATTTTTGGTTGCCATATTGATCCCTCTACATATTGGGAAAATTATCATGCTAATACAATATACTGCATATTGTGTTTTGGCCAATTTATAGCCTTGTTATTTATAGCATCCATAATACTATTTCCAATCATTGGGTTACTTCCTTCTTTATTCACATAGTGTTTTCACTTTGTCGTCATTTCCTTTGTATGCTTGTCTATACTATTGCCATTGAATAGCATGTTGGCACTTTTTTACTTACCTGATATTTACAATTACTGTTATTTAACCAGGTGTCTAAAATATTGCCTCTAGTCACCACTGTCATCCTCTATGCATTTAGCGTGTCTATAATAAGGTCTCTAGACACAAAATATTGGAGAATTCGAATACAGCAGATTGGACAGAAGCCTGTGAATTCATACCAGTCACCCAAGTTTCTTAATCAGACTAGTAGTTTTTACAATAAAGCAGAATGTTTTTCTGTTTACTGTTAAAGTGGTTTTCCACTTTTAGAAAAAAAGACCCCAACTACTGCCTGTCAAGAAAATCAGATACACTTTCCCCAATCCAGCGCTATCTCTCCTCCACTATAACGAACTTGGTGTTTTGGCTACAATGATGACGCCAAGTTGACAACTCACATCACTTAGACTGGCGCAGCAGTTGAAACCTGGTTCAGGATTGGGGGAAGTGAGTACTATCTGGTTTTCTTAATTTGTATAACAGGCAATGTTTGGGTCCATTTTTCTAAAAGTGGAAATCCCTTTAAGCTGCTGAGGAATTTCACAGTTGACATCTTTCTAGTTTTTGATAGAGGGTTGAGTCTTTATTCTTTTTTTATTATTTCTTTTTCCTTCTTATTACAGCACATTTATAATGAATTTACTCCAATTCCATTCAACAACATACTACAGATTACACTTGTTTTACAGCTGCAGCAACCAATTGAATTTTTTAGGAAATTGTTGCCTTTATTCACAATTATTGTGGCATTATTGGATGTAATAAGTGCACCTCAACATTTACTGTGGGAAAACTGGAAGAGCATAGAAATATACTCTAATTCCAGGGCTGGAATGGAGCCTTGGCGGTGTGGGTGTCAGCCTAAGGTACCATTGTGGGAGTGGGAACATTTCTGGTTAAGGAAATAAAAAAATTAACAATTGTCTCCCTTGTCCCTTTCTATGGAAAACTGTATGCTGTATCTGTGGCTGATAAATAATGATGAAACACATACTAAATGACAGGCATACATGTGGACTTAACTTGAAAAGGATTGCATGCAGACACATAACATGCACGCTAGTGGGTGAATTCAAAGGTTCTAGGAAGTTTCACCCTCAGCAGTTAACCCCAGCAGTTCGCCCCCAGCATTTCGCCCCCAGCTGTTCGCCCCCAGGTACACGTCGCCCCCGAACATTTTGCCCCCAACATTTCGCCCCCGGCAGTACGCCCCCGAACATTTTGCCCCCGGCAGTTCGCCCCCAAACATTTCGCCCCCGGCAGTTCGCCCCCGAACATTTCGCACCCGGCAGTTCGCCCCCGAACATTTCGCACCCGACAGTTCGCCCCCGAACATTTCGCCCCCGGCAGTTCGCCCCTGAACATTTCGCCCCCAGGATGTTTCGCCCCCGAACATTTTGCCCCTAGCAGGTCGCCCCGGATGTTTCGCCCCCAGCTTTTTGCCCCAGATGTTTCGGCCCCAAATTAGGCAGGGAATTTCGGCCTTGTGTTTTAGCCCTAAGACCTCTTTCACAGCAGGCACTTTCCCAAGTGCTAAGCACTGGAAAATCGCTAAGAAGATTGCCAATGTTGAATATATAAGTCAATGGCTGGCAAAGCGAGGTGTGTTTCGGCCAGCTCTTTTTATTTTATTACAGGAGCTATTTTTGAGCACTTAGCGTTCATCAATAGCCTGTATCTTATGGGTCATTACCGAGAGCGCTCACAAAAGCGATCTCAAAAATACTAGTAAAGCATGGGCTTTGGAGTTCTAAAACAGTGGCAGCATAAGGGTGCTTTCACACTTCCGCTACATATGCACTACAGGCCTCCGTTCGCTTCTGTAATGCCGCCGTTCCGCTAACCTGCAGCGGAACGAAAAGAAGAAAATGCTTTTCTTTTTGTTCTGACACTGATAGTGGAATGCGGTATTACGAAAGCGAATGGGCGGCCGCAGATCGTGGAACCCAGCAGTTCACTTCTATGGGCAATGCAAGCAGAATGCCAGCATTGCCCCAGGGTCAGCTGGATATCAGATCCGGAGCGGATCGACCTCTGGCGGCCCCAAACACAAGTGTGAAAGCACTTTTAAAATTACAGTGTGCAAGAGGCCTAAAATCAAAACAATTTTGAACTTTTACCTGACCCAGCACTGACCTGCTTTGTTGCAAGTTTTGTTGCAGATGTAACAAGTAGCAGGTCAGATGTCCTGCAAGTTACATTACTACTTTTATTCCATCTGTACATCAGAATATAGCAGTATCTGAAATCTCCACAAAGAGAGAAATGTACTGCCACAAAAAATCAGTCAGCTTCCACAGCAATTCACTTTCTACAACTATGAATTCAGTTCTGTCCAAACGTGGAAGGAGGAAGTTGGTCCATGAGAATCACATTTACTTATTTTCCAAACGAACCGCTGATGATGTCCATTCCATCTGGGTATGTGAAAAACGGTCGACTTGCAAGTGACGTGTTTGGACCAATGAAGAATCTGGCAAAGTTGTAAAAGTAGTCAATCTTCACAGTCATGCAGCACAAGCTGCAAGACCTGAAGCAAATCCGACTTGTTAATGAGGCAGTCACCAGGGCAAGGACAACACAGGAGACACCACAACAGATTCTCACAGATGTCGTTTCAGGAGCCCATTCTAATGTTGTAGCACTTCTCCCAAGGAAAGCATCACTGAAGTGAACAATACGATTAGCAAGGCAACTTGGCAATATCCCAAGGTTACCTCAAACCCTTGATCAACTTGTTATCCCCCAGGAGTTTCAGGTGATCAGTATTGATGGTGTCCAGCAGCAGTTCCTTCTGCATGACTCTAGTAAGCTACTTAACTATTTAACATTGTATTAAAACAATTCCATTATGCATCATTTTTTTTTAAACAAAAATATATCATTTTCCACTGGAACAATATATGTTGTAAAAAAGTATTGGTTGGCCCCTTAACACTAGATTTTGCTTCAGTTTTTTTTATTATGAAATCAGAAAATCTGAAGCAAAATGTGAGTTTTTAATGTGAGATATGAACAAAGGCTTCTGATTAGGATATTTTTTTTGTGAATTCATCCCAAAATTATCTGTCTGATGCTTGTTACACTTTTTCTGTTATTTCCTCTACTAATACTTTCATTTTAAATTAGGAAATGGACACAGCCATCTACTGGCACAAAGTAAAGAGTGGTTTGCTGATGGCATGTTTTTCACTACACCAGCCTTGTTTAAGCAACTTTACTCAATCCATGTAGTCCATAGCGGCCTTGTTGTTACGGTAGTGTACACCTTGCTGACAGACAAGAGCCGTTCTACATACCAGAGGTTTCTTCAAGAGCTGAAGAACTTGCAGCCTGGACTGCAGCCAGACAACCTGATGTTGGATTTTGAACTAGCTGCAATACAGGCATTTGAAAGTGAATTCCCCAACCTTGAGAAGACTGATTGCTTTTTCCACCTATCACAGTCGGTTTGGCGTAAAGTTCAAAATGAAGGACTCAAGATGCAATACCAAGGTGACCATGAATTTGCCCATTGAATACGCATGATAACTGCCCTGGCCTTTATACCACCACAGAATGTTGTGCAATCATTTGAAGAATTGGTGGAAGATCCTGACTTTCCACAAGAAGCAATACCTATTGCCAACTATTTTGATGACAGCTATATCGGTCGAATGAATCGCAGAGGGCGTCAAGCACCTTTGTTTCCAGTTCAACTCTGGAATGTGTATGAACGAACATTGAATGATCAACAGCGAACAAATAATGATGTCGAAGGATGGCACCGTAGCTTTCGAGAAACATGTGGTACTCTTTTCCAAAATATATACCGGTTCATTAACTGTCTGAAACATCAGCAAGAGCTCCATAGTTTTGAAATTATTCAGATAATAGCAGGAAATCCCATCGCTGCAAGAAACAAACAGTATGCTGCAATTTCAGCAAGGGTTAAACGTATTGTGCAAGATTTCAATAATAGAAGCTTGATGGATTATCTGAGAGGCATTGCCTACAGCTTTGAATTTTAGTTCATGGTCACATATTGTATGTTTTGAGAGCAGTGTTTTTAGCTGTAAAATCATTCAAGCATTATAACCTGTAATTTGTCTTTTCTCTTTTTCTCTAATCCTTCCCCTCTATACCTTTTTATGTTTCTTGTTACAATAGTTTTGATATATGCAGTTAAAGCATAACTCTACAAAAAACATAAGTTATGTTATAGTACCTGTGCCCATGATATTCATTTCGAAAGGAGACCTTCCAGCAGCTTCACTTCTGTGTGAAAAGTCTCATCCAAGTTAAAGCTCCATGTGCTGCAGGATTTCAGTGGTTGCTAAGGAGGTTGTTTCTCCTTAGTAGCAGTACTTGTGGATGGATTCTAGAGGCCATGGCTGCACAGGAGCATGTAACTACCATAACAATATATTCCCTATGATGTATAAAGGGCTGCTGGTTTACAGCCTTCTGCAAAGCCCCCCCCTATGTGTTCCGTCCTGTAACAGCTTTACACAGGCGGGGGGAGCCCTCCTCTTGTCCAGGACAGAGCACATGAGCGGAGGGTGAAGGGGAGCTTTGCAGAGGGCTGTGAACAAGCAGCCTGAATGTATCACAGGGAGCCAGGATCCGTTCTGCTACCAAGGGGGCACGACCTCCTTAGTAAACAATGAAATCTTACTATTTTCCTGTCTGTTTGTAAAATGACTTATCTAGAAAGCAATGTTTTAGAATTAAAAAAACTCATTTGATCAGAATTGTATATCTTAGACTCATATGGTGTATTATTAGTGATAAGTGAACGTTCAGTTCAGGCAGGTCTTTAATTGCTAGAGGCAAAACATCCTGGGGGTGAAATGCTGGGGGTGAAATGTTCGGTGGCGAACTGTCGGGGGCGAAATATTCGGGGGCGAACTGCCGGAGGCGAAATGTTCGGGGGAGAACTGCTGGAGGCGAAATGTTCGGGGGTGAAATGTTCGGGGGCGAACTGCCGGGGACTAAATGTTCGGGGGCGAACTGCCAGGGACTAAATGTTCGGGGGCGAACTGCCGGGGGCGAAATGTGCGGGGGCGAAACATCCTGGGGGCGAAATGCTGGGGGTGAAATGTTCGGGGGCGACGTGTACCTGGGGGCGACTTGTACCTGGGGGCGAACTGCTGGGGGATAACTGCTGGGGGCGAAACTTCCAACTCCCAAATTCGAATGAATACCTGTTGCCTAACCCATTGTTCGCCTGACAGCTGTGGGGTGAGGCACATGCTAAAACCCAACCATGGACACCAGGAGAGCGTGGTGCAAGTGCCTATAAATGTACACATAAGAAAATATAACTATAAGGGATCCTGACACATCACTAGAGTGAATTTACAAAATGGCTTTGTATTCGATCACCACCAAGATTACTGGCCAGACTATTTAAATATTTAACATATTTTTTGTCTGTAAAATGTCACCTCTAGCAAGAGGTCATTCCACTAATAGTGAAGAGTTGAAGTGCATGCATCATCATTTTTTGTTCTTGATGAGATAGAGACTTCAAAGACCCATATTATGTGTATGTAACTACATCTGCTATACATGTAATATAACAAAGTGGCATCCAGTTATCTAGTGTACAGTTTCTCAGCGTAACACCAATGCTACGGTCACGTACAGTGGTACACATTAAAAGCACTCTTAGTAAGAGGTTATGGGGGACTGTTCATGAAGTTCTGGCAACTCTGAAAAGGGTTTCCACAGGCCACTTTGGCTCTTATAATTTTACATTGTAGGTCCCATGGAATCCTTCAGTCCTCAACATTTGACTCCTATGCAGGAATCTGACCTACACTGTGAACGTCCCCAGGTTATGTACATGCAATAGTTGCTGGCCGGTAGAGCAGCTTGGCAGGAGTAGATGTGCAGCAGGGTCTGTGCAAGAGGGACAGAACCAAGGACAAAATCTGAAGGCATATAAAATACAGACTTGTCAAAACAAGGGTTCACTTTACAGTGATGTATTGATGTCTTGAAAAAAATGAGTTGTATTTGATGTACAAATTGAAAACTATAAATTCTGAGGGACTCAATAAAATATCTGGAGATTAATAAAATAGACAATGTTGCTAGTGACAACTTAACAAGGAGGTCTTTTTTACGAGGGCAGTCATATGTTCTGTTTGTTATATGTTTTGTTATATCATTCTATCCACATGGACAGCTCTTATTTCATTATTTAGTATGTGCAGAAATCGCTATTTCCTCTTAGTACAAAATGCTTATGATTAAACCATTAGCCCCCATATTCTGGCCACCCCCTATGTTTTACTTGTATATATTAATCATTATGTGTCTCTTTTCCTACATAGTACAATTCATACACTTCAGAGACTAACAGATAAACCATTGCCGATGATGACTCTCCCACTGCCCTTGGTCAAATAAAAATAGTATTTCAAATAGAATGGGTGTAGACATTGAGGTAATGAGATTTTTCTTCAGAGAGTCAAAAGGGGGTCCCAGACCATCATCAATGAGCTTAATGCCAGTGTCACACTTATGAGTGTGATGTGAGAAAAGAAACTCACAGGAGTTTCTCGCATCAACACCCAGCACTGTTGCTGCATAGAAATACATGCAGCTGCACACTCTGGTCTGAGTGCCAGGTGTTGATGCGAGAAACTCATGTGAGTTTCTCACATCACACTCACAAGTGTGACACTGGCCTAAAGTGGATTCTTGGCCTCTCCTGTTAGGCAACAGTTGGATTTGAACCTGGATCTGTGGCATCAGTGGTCTCCCATCCAGGTTTCAGCTGGGCTTAGCTTAGTCATCGATCCCAACGCCTAGCCTGTCTCCAGGGTTTTTGTTAATAGTAGCCTTAAGCATAGGTTACAGAAGGAGACAGGGCTGTTATAGCCTAAGTCCAGAAATGCCTGTACTGAGCATGTCCGTGACATGGCGAACCGTGATTGCTGGTTGTCAGCTGATCCTCTGACCTGGCATCGCTTGATTGGTCACGGATGACGTCTTCGGTGATGCGATTGACGAAATGACTGGGGGCGGAGCTTAGCCCTTAAATAGCTTGTCTGTCCGCGGCACGGCACGGTCAGATCATACTAAAATAGGCAGTGCTCATGTGTGGACGTACCAGAATGTGGGCTCCATGTGCTCTCTAGCTTTGCTCTCTGGGCAGGGCCGGCGTCAGCACCCGGCACACCCGGGCAAGTGCCGGGGCCCTGAGCAGGCGGGGGGGCCCACTCGCCGTCTGGCACCCCGACGCCCGTTAGCGGTGTCAGCGCCGCCACTGGGCCCCCCGCTTGCTCAGGGCCCCGGCTGCGGCCGGCTCAATACTCACCTCTCCCGTGCCTCTGCTGCCGCAGCCCCGCCTCCGGGCTCCAGGGGGCGCCTGCAGGACGCCGGCGCTTCCTCTCACAGCAGCGCCGCTGAATGACGTCATCATTCAGCGGCCGACTATGGCATTGAGTGCGCAGACGCCGGACAGGTGAGATGTTTGTGTGTGTGTCTGTGTATGTGTCTCTGTGTGTATGTAGTGCGATGCTTTGTGTGTGTGTGTGTCTGCTGTATGTGTGATGATGATGGGGGAGGGCAGTGATGATGATGATGGGGAGACAATGATGATTGATGATGATGGGCAGGCAATGATATTGCTGTGGAGACAATGATGATTATGGGCAGGCATTGATGATGATGGGCAGGCAGTGATGATGATGGGCAGGCAGTGATGATGATGGGCAGGCAATGATATTGATGGGGAAGCAATGATGATTATGGGCAGGCATTGATAATGATGGGCAGGCAGTGATGATGATGGGCAGGCAGTGATGATGATGGGCAGGCAATGATATTGATGGGGAGGCAATGATGATTATGGGCAGGCATTGATGATGATGGGCAGGCAGTGATGATGATGGGCAGGCAGTGATGATGATGGGCAGGCAATGATGATTATGGGCAGGCATTGATGATGATGGGCAGGCAGTGATGATGATGGGCAGGCAATGATATTGATGGGGAGGCAATGATGATTATGGGCAGGCATTGATGATGATGGCAGGCAGTGGTGATGATGGGGAGGCGATGATGATAATGGGCAGGCAATGATGATGATGGGCAGGCAATGATGATGATGGGAGTCTTTCCACGGGCCCTTTCCTGAGCCGTAACAGTGCAGAACGCAGCACAGTGCAGAGGAGAGCTCCATATTTTGTATGGAGCTTTATATGGGGACCAGTATCCTGTATGGAGCATTATATGGGGGATGGAGGGGTGACATCCTGTATGGCGTATTATATGGGTGATGAGGGGGAGACTGTGGTGCCCTTAATATTGTATGGAGGACTGTACTGTCCAGTCTGTACTGTGCGCTGTGAGGATTTGGCGGTTTTTGAGCTATTGTACAATTTACAATAGCTATCAGTCGTAATGGAAGAAGAGAAGTGTTTGGCATTGTGCTATACCCATATTTCTCTGCAGTATCTGTGCATCATGAATCGTGGTCTGTGTTAAAGGGGCCCACTGAGACTCTTTCGCCCGGGGCCCATGAAAACCTGGAGCCGGCCCTGTCTCTGGGACTTGCCGATCGAGTTCGCTCGGCTAATTAGCACAGGTCCTTCAGGCAGGTTTAGCTTATGCCAGGCAGGTAGCCAATGTGGCACAGTTTTGCTACGAATATAGGGTAGCTAGCTATACACCCTGAGCAGACTGTGGGGCGCATAACCTGTAGCCAACGTGGCGCAGTCTTGCTACGAATATAGGGTAGCTATACACAATGAGCAGACTGCGGGGCACGTAACCTGTAGCTAATGTGGCGCAGTCTTGCTACGAATATAGGGTAGCTATACACCCAGAGCAGACTGTGGGGCGTGTAACCTGTAGCCAATGTGGCGCAGTCTTGCTACGAATATAGGGCAGCTAAACACCCTGAGCAGACTGCGGGTGACGTAACCTGTGCATCGCCTGCCAAGCTGAACAGAGAGTTGCTCAGTCCAGTCTCACGCCGGCTGGTAGCACTTACGCCTGGCGTTAGTCGCACGCACTTCCCAGCAGCTGTCACTTAGCTTCTGTGCAGTCAACAGGGCTACGTCTATTCCAGCTTGCAGCACATAGTGAAAACCTAATATCTGGCAAGTGGTTTCTGAGCCATTAACAGGGTTACATATACGCCGGTCAATAGCACATCTCCCGTGACGTTAACGGAGAAAGTGTCAATTCTACATCTCCCCTAGTGTGAAGTAACACAGGCGAGATTTAATATTATATTTCTGTTGTCAGTTTTACCTCATACCCAAGGGGTGTTCAGCAGCAGTGACTTTAACTGCATCGCAGACCCCATGTTCAGTTGCAATCCATTATTAAACAAAGTTGTTGCAACCGAGCGCATAACAGTATCTGACCGTCAGGGTCTAGCCGAACAAGGTTGACATTCAGCAGCTACAGCGCTACGTTCAGCAACTAGAGACCAGACTTAAGTCTCTGGAGCAGGCCGCTCCGGTTGCTGATCTCACTGCAGTAGCTACTCAAACAGCTGCACAAGCAGCCAGTCTCGTAAATAATGCTGTGACAGCTGCTAGAGTTTCATTACCACTTTTTGACCTCCCAGAAAAATTTTCTGGCGACAGCAGATCCTGCAGAGGGTTTATTGATTTATGCTCCATTCAGTTAGAAATGATGGAGGCACGTTTCCCCTCCGAAAGGGCTAAAGTGGGTTTTATCATATCATTACTTTCCTGCAAAGCCTTGGAGTGGGCTACTCCTCTGTGGGAACGGAATGATCCGGTAGTGGGTAATGCGGGTCTCTTTCTTAGAACCCTAAAAAGTGTGTTCCTCGGTCCTCAGGTTACACATGATATGGCTCTTAAGCTTCTTACATTAGTACAGGGTTCGACCACGGCCAGTCACTATGCCGTCCAGTTCAGAACATTAGCGACAGAACTGGATTGGTCTGAACCGTCGCTAATCCCGGTGTTCTGGAAGGGTCTGGCTGGGCATGTAAAAGATGCTCTAGCCACCAGGGAGATTCCAACCTCTCTGGAAGAGTTAATGACTCTGCCCAAGGAGTTTGTATGTTCTCCCCGTGTTTGCGTGGGTTTCCTCCGGGTACTCCGGTTTCCTCCCACACTCCAAAAACATACAGATAGGGAATCTAGATTGTGAGCCCCATTGGGGACAGCGACGATAATGTGTGCAAAACTGCAAAGCGCTGCGGAATATGTTAGCGCTATATAAAAATAAAGATTATTATTATTATTGCCAACCGAATAGACTTACGTCACGCAGAAAGCAAGTTGGAGCTGGAGGTCTCTAAACCTCGTTTCCAGTTGGCACCTTCGTTTTCTAGACCTATTTCCGAACCCGCGGTTCCTGACACGGAACCTGAGCCTATGGATATATCCCTGACTAGGAAATCGTCCCCTCGTTCCCGTCCTACACATCGCTTGGAGTACCCCAGTAATAAGGGTTCCAAGCAGGCGGAGGAACAAGAGTGTATAACCACCATTAGAGGAGGTGTGTTAGATTCTGAGACCTCTACCTCCAAACTAATATATGAGGTAACGTTGCTCTTCGAAGCAACTGCGGTTTCTGCCAAGGCGTGGGTGGACTCTGGGGCAGATGGCAATTTTTTGTCGTTAACCTTTGCCCAGAGACATGCCATTCCTATGGAGTTACTGCCCAAACAAGTGAACATTAAGGTAGTCAACGGTTCACTGCTAGACACACAAATCACCCACCAGTCGATTCCCCTCACTATGTCATTTCCTCAGGGTCACCGGGAGAATATTTCTTTTCTCATTATCCCCGGTGGATCGGATGAGGTGCTATTAGGCCTTCCATGGCTACGTTGTCATAATCCACACATTAACTGGAACACGGGGAAAATAATTTCGGAGGTGAGAATGGTGTTTCTCAGCATATGATTGCCTCGACCCAGAGAGTAGTCTCAGAGCCGTCTGTTGACTTGGTCGCTCGTCCTGAGCATTCCAAAAGGCTGCTGAGACTTTGCCTTCCCACCAACCGTATGACCGTCCAATTGATTTGGTCCCCGCTCAGAGCCTCGTAGCGGTAGGGTTTATTCCCTGCCTGCAGATACGACCGAGAACGGTAACGAGCCCAAAAATGTCATACCTTCTGGGCACCTTTGACCTTAGACCAGGTTCCTCCCGGGAAGATGTTCGTTCCTCCTAAATTACAAAATAAGGTGCTCTCTTGGGCACATGCCCCTAAAACCAGAGGTCATTTTAGGCTAAGTGCACACGATCAGGAATAATTGCGTTTTTTTCGCGGTTTTTCCGCGGTTTTCCGCGGTAAAAACGCGATAAAAACGCAAGCATTAAGCATCCTATACATGTTAATTGATTCCGCATGTTTTGGCCACATGTTGCGTTTTTTTCCGCGAAAAAAACGCTTCACGGAAAAAATAGCAACATGTTCATTAATTTAGCGTAATCGCGGTGATTCCGCCGCCATAGGAATGCATTGAACCGCTTACTTTCCGCATGTGGCTATGCCCACCATGCGCAATGTAAGCGGTTCATGTGCGATGGTACCCAGGGTCTGGAGGAGAGGAGACTCTCCTCCAGGCCCTGGGTACCATATCCCTGGTAAAACAATAATTAAAATAATAAATAATGATATTCTCACCTTCCGGCGGCCCCCGCAGCCTTCCCGCGGCCCCCGCAGCCTTCCCGCCTTCAGCGACGCTCCCGGCAACTTCCGGTCCCAAGAGTCCTTTGCGAGAATCACCCAGATGGCATAGCGGTCTCGCGAGATGCTACGTCATCGGTGTGATTTGTCGCAAAGCACTCCTGGGACCGGAGTTGCCGGGAGCGTCGCTGAAGGCGGGAAGGCTGCGGGGGCCGCGGGAAGGTGAGAATATCATTATTTATTATTTTTTTTATTATTTTTACATTAGATCTTTTTACTATTGATGCGGCATCAATAGTAAAAAGTTGGTCACACTTGTCAAACACTATGTTTGACTCGTGTGACCAACCTGTCAATCAGTTTTCCAAGCGATGCTACAGATCGCTAGGAAAACGCTAGCATTCTGCAAGCTAATTACGCTTGCAAAACGCTATTATTCTGGCAGGAAACAGCATACAAAAAACGTGCGTATTTCCTGCGGGAGAAGTGCGGGATTGCCGCGGAAATTTCCGCGGCAATTCCGCAACGTGTGAACTTAGCCTTATAGTCAAACGTACCACTAAGTTTCTCCAACGGTCGTATTGGTGGCCTCTGTTGCCTCAGGACGTTAAAAAATATGTCCAATCTTGTACCTCTTGTGCGAGAGAAATCGTCCCATCAGAGACAGTCGGTTGACAATTATCTCTGTCCAGGCCCCATGTTATCCCCGGGCGAAAAGGCCTGCCTTGCGACTCGCAATATTAGATGACGCGGGGAATCTGCTAAGTTCGCCTCCCGTTATATGGGTGTAAGGTTCTTTGTCTCTTTTGACATGTTCCTTGAAACTCAGCTTTTCCGTCGGCCATTTTGCTTTCTGTCTTGCTGCAGCTATCTTGCCCTCAGTCAATATGGAGTTTCCAGCTTTCATGTTCCCGCCCTGATTCTCTCCCTCTTGCTTCTTAAGCAGCCTCAGCTGAGCAATCAGTGCTTCTGAATCAAGCCTGCAGTCAGCCTGTGACCTGACTCCTGGAAACCTTAGACTTTGTACTCCAGCTATTTCCTACTGAGGAACTTGGAACACTTGTGGACTCTGGAAACCTGCTGTTTGATGAATCCATGTTTGCAGAGGAATTACGGTAACAGAAAAGAGATCCTGAACCTGTTGTGGAGAGCTATTGTTGAGCTTGAAGTTACTCTGGCCTGCTGTTTCTCCTGCCTCTGTACCTGCAAACTGTGTGACCCTTTTTACCTGCTTGTATGAAGTAATACAAGTCGTTTCATATCAACCTGTGTCTCATGTGTTTTCCTCGCACCCAAGCACAAGACGCTATAGGAACTGTACACCATACATTACAATGGGTCCTTTCAAAATTTTGGACCATATTCACGCCCCCTGGCTCATTGAGGAATTTGAGCATCAGGTGGGGGGGATATTAGAAGGGGGATAATGTTAGTCACCTGGCAACAACTGGATTTGAACCTGGATCTGAGGCATCAGTGGTCCCCCATCCAGGTTTCAGCTGGGGCAGATGCTGCTTAACATCGATCCCAACACCTAGCCAGTACAAGAGAGTACAAGCTGTCTCCAGGGTCTTTGTTAATAGTAGCCTTAAGCATAGGTTACAGAAGGAGACAGGGCTGTTATAGCCTAAGTCCAGAAATGCCTGCACTGAGCATGTCCGTGACATGGCGAACCGTGATTGTTGGTTGTCAGCTGATCCTCTGACCTGGCATCGCTTGATTTGTCACGGATTATGTCATCTGTGATGCGATTGACGAGATGGCTGGGGGCGGAGCTTAGCCCTTAAATAGCTTGTCTGTCCGCGGCACTGCGCAGTCAGATCATACTAAAATAGGCAGTGCTCAGGTGTGGACGTTCGAGAATCTGGGCTCCACGTGCTCTCTAGCTTTGCTCTCCAGTGCCTGCCGATGCCAGAGTTCGCTCGGCTAATTAGCACAGGTCCCTCAGGCAGGTTTAGCTTATGCCAGGCAGGTAGCCAATGTGGTGCAGTCTTGCTACGAATATAGGGTAGCTATACACCCTGAGCAGACTGCGGGGCGCATAACCTGTAGCCAATGTGGCGCAGTCTTGCTATGAATATAGGGTAGCTTTACACCCTGAGCAGACTGAAGGGCGCGTAACGTGGGCATCGCCTGCCAAGCTGAATAGAGAGTTACTCAGTCCGGTCTCACGCCGGCTGGTAGCACTTACGCCTGGCGTTAGTCGCACGCACTTCCTAGCAGCTGGCATGTAGCTTCTGTGCAGTCAACAGGGCTATGTCTATACCAGCTTGCAGCACATAGAGCAAACCTAATATCTGGCAATTGGTTTCTGAGCCATTAACAGGGCTACATCTACGCCAGTCGATAGCACATCTCCCGTGACGTTAACGGAGATAGTGTCAATTCTACATCTCCCCTAGTGTGAAGTAACACAGGCGAGATTTAATATTATATTTCTGCTGTCAGTTTTACCCTCATACCCAAGGGGTGTTCGGCAGCAGTGACTTTAACTGCATTGCGGACCCCATGTTTTGTTGCAATCCATTATTAAATAAAGTTGTTGCAACCGAGCGCATAACATCTCCACATATAAATCAGCTAAGTGCATAGTTTGCATGGCTGCTTACTAGTTATTGGGACGTTCTCATAGGCACTTTTGGGACCTTCCAAGTTATAGTAAGCATTGACATTTGCATCTTTTAGGAAAAAGGAAGGTAAGGGGTAGGTTTCAGATGGATAATAGAGAAATTACTGCTACAATAGAAATATGCCACCTTACACGAATATGCTAGACAGAGCACTGTACATACAAGTATGCCAGACACTGTGCCCTTATGATGCCACACTTCTCTCATTATCTCCTACATTGCTTTCCATTAAATTAACAGGAGCTGGCATACGATCAGGCATTAAACTATGGAATCAAATGCCAGCAGTGAAAAAGACAAGTAAGCCAAATTAAATTATAGTTAAGGTGCAGTCTAGGTCTGTGCCAGGGATCAGTTAATCCCAAAATCTTGTATGGCATAAGACTGGGCAGCCTAAAATAAAGAAAAATGGATCATAAGCCACACTATGACCACCCGGACACTATAGTCTCATCTTTTCATAAAACGTTTACTAGTATTGTCATTGTGTTCATTCTTTCACAGCATATAATTGTAGGTTACTTTATTATAAATTTGGATTTTGTGATGTAGTTTTATTGAGGTTTGTTAATTTCATTTTTCTTACACCAATCGAGCCACAAACATCTTACAAATGCTTTTGTCATGTTTTATGTTGCTAATAGACAACAAATACTTGTTGACAAGTATTCCTTGTTATTAGGTTTTATTCTCAATTTGCAAGAGCTCATGTAATGCAATGTTTCCTCACTTAAGTGTCTCTTCTCATATACTTACATAGGTATATAATTAAGAATACCCAAGAAATGGTCTCCCCAAACCGTAATAGCAACAATCCCCATCCCCAGGGCCAAGGCGTACAAGGAAAAATCTTGTGCAATTCTTTCAAGGTGTGAAGGAAGGGGCACATGTTTTGCCTAGGGCACCAAAATACCTACTCCTGCTGCGCACCTCCTCCTGCACTTCATGTAGTGTACATTCTACCTTTGACTCGGTCACTGAAGAAGTCTCCAGGCTCCATTCTTCTTGCCTTATTGCCTGCACCTTATAGATCCTCCAATCCCTTTTGTTTGCTGATATTTTCCCTTTTTCTTTCAATTATGCCATTTACAACTCAATTAAGAAAAAAAGAAATTTCTCTTGATATGGCCTGCTATGCTAATAGAGCGCCAGCCCGGGCAGTGGAGATACTCGGTACCAGGCCACTTCTTAAAGCGGAAGTGTCACAGCAGCAGTGACCCGGTCCGTGGCCCTGGGAGTCCAATACAAGGGGTATATTTACAAGGGATAATAGAGTTTATAATAAAGTGTTTGTGATGCCACTTGTGGTACTCGGCAATAAAAGATGTTAGCCGACGCTGCAGATGCAGTCCTCTGGGACAGTTGGTGATGCAGCAGAGTTGGTAAAGCTCCCCACAGGTGAAGCTAAGTTCCAGAGCGGATGTAATATAAGGTGGATGGTAATGATGTAGTAGTGCTGAGTGAGTGTTGCAGGAAGAACTTGAAAGGACACAGTCAGGTGCAGTTTCCAAAGCTTTACTCACAGTTCTGCAGGCAGAGCGTCCAGGGCACTGGTTACAGATGGTTCTGGAGTTGGTCAGCCTGAAAGCAATTTGAGAATCTCCTTATTCAGGTATGTTGTGAGGCCTCCTTTCTAGCGCAATTATTCTCTGAGGTACTTGCTGCTGTAAACTCTGTTCAAGCTCCTCTCTCTGTCTGCTACTTAAGCAGAACTCCACTCGCATGTCAGGTAGCTGTAGCCTGCTTCAGGGATCACTCCTATCTGGCGTCTCTGACTCACACGTGCTGCTGTGTAGTCGAGTATCAGTTGGGGACAGAGGACCTGCTGTCTTCTGCCCACCGGATTCTGCTGCTGGGGCTTTAGCACCCACTCAGCCTTGGACTCCGGGGTCCGGTCTCCCAGCTCCTAGCCACACGTCCTCTCTCAACCCTGTCTACCGACTCCTTTAACTCCTCCCCAAGCCAGAATATTCCAAGGAAGCTCCCCTGAAATCAGATGTTAGAGCTCCCTCTTCTGGTCTGGAGTAGGAAAAGTGTTGTATGCTGTTTGTTACCTGTTAAGGGGATCCCTTTTTGCTTCCAGGCATGACATCACTCCCCCCTGGAGGGAGGCAAGGTCACTGTGGCAACCGAACTCTTGGGGTGCCACACTAATAACAGATCTGTCTATAAACTCCCTATCAACATATAACTTCTGCAATGCCTTATCTATTCTTGCAGTTCACATCATTAACTGTTTACAATTGACCCATACCTATCTGATATTGATGGCCACTTCTTAGACTAGGGTCACATGAGCGTATATTCTCTCATCTGAGAGAATAGGGTCAAGTATATGCAAATCAGAATAGGATCACAGTGTGATCATAGTGTAATCCAATTTTCTTGGATGAGAAGAAGATGGGAAAAAAACATCTCCATCTTCTCCATTCTGTCCATTTAAATCGGACTGCACGCAGATGTCATCCGAGTGCAGTCCAATGGTTTAAACAGACTCATTGACTTGCACAACCAAGTGTGATCCAATAATGCTGCAATTTTTTTTTCTTTCCTTTGGACTGGCTTATTCAGAGGAAAGAATTGCACATACGCACGGCCCCATAGAATAACATTGTTCTGAGTGTGATTCGATGTTTTTGAACTCGGACTGAAAATACAGTAATTTGCACAAACTCTTAGGATAGGTCATCAATATCATTAGCCTTCATAACTACTTTAAAGATGGCCCGTCACTTATTCAAACAAATTGAGATAAATACCTTATAAAAAAAAAATATCTGCCCTCCTGTGCAGAGTCATTCACATTTATTGCTTTTGGAGCACAGTATGCATGCACTTCCTCCTAGATACTGGCAATCACAGATGAGCAGCATCTGAGAGTGCTAGTCTGCTAGATCAGATGCTGAGCTGCATTTTACATAATCTGGGAGAGAGGCATAAACACACTCTTCTAGAGAAGACTCCGAAGAGACACTTACTGGGAATACAAGAAGAGATTTTACATAATGTGCTCCAAAAGCAACAAATGTGAAAATCTCTGGGTATGATAAAGCCACCTACTGTCCTGAATACTTTCCCTGACAGTCTGAACAAGAGGATAGTAAAAGAAAACTGACTGGCACATCCAAACCAGTGTGAATTAGGTGCAAACCAGGAGCAGCTACCTCCATAGACAATATACAAAAAAAGGTTGCACTCTATCGTGCCAAAGCAAGTCAATGTGAAATATGAAACATGAATAGCAATATGGCTTTTGAATATTAGAAAAAAATGAATGAGACGCTTTGCACAAAATTTGGCCAAATAATGCCTGCCCATACACCAACGTCAAGGTGGTCTCAGAACGTATGGGTCCCTGCCTATGTGAACATACCTCTATTAGGCTGACATCTGAATTCCTGGGTGAATGTGGACACCTCTGTCAGTAAAGCTTGCCTTTTCTGGGTGAGCAGGAACCTGCTATAATTAAAATCACCACATGGTGATGGGCGGAGTGCTCGGTCAGTAAGCTAACATAGAAGTAAAAGAAAACTGACTGGCACATCCAAACCAGTGTGAATTAGGTGCAAACCAGGAGCAGCTACCTCCATAGACAATATACAAAAAAAGGTTGCACTCTATCGTGCCAAAGCAAGTCAATGTGAAATATGAAACATGAATAGCAATATGGCTTTTGAATATTAGAAAAAAATGAATGAGACGCTTTGCACAAAATTTGGCCAAATAATGCCTGCCCATACACCAACGTCAAGGTGGTCTCAGAACGTATGGGTCCCTGCCTATGTGAACATACCTCTATTAGGCTGACATCTGAATTCCTGGGTGAATGTGGACGCCTCTGTCAGTAAAGCTTGCCTTTTCTGAGTGAGCAGGAACCTGCTATAATTAAAATCACCACATGGTGATGGGCGGAGTGCTCGGTCAGTAAGCTAACATAGAAGTAAAAGAAAACTGACTGGCACATCCAAACCAGTGTGAATTAGGTGCAAACCAGGAGCAGCTACCTCCATAGACAATATACAAAAAAAGGTTGCACTCTATCGTGCCAAAGCAAGTCAATGTGAAATATGAAACATGAATAGCAATATGGCTTTTGAATATTAGAAAAAAATGAATGAGACGCTTTGCACAAAATTTGGCCAAATAATGCCTGCCCATACACCAACGTCAAGGTGGTCTCAGAACGTATGGGTCCCTGCCTATGTGAACATACCTCTATTAGGCTGACATCTGAATTCCTGGGTGAATGTGGACACCTCTGTCAGTAAAGCTTGCCTTTTCTGGGTGAGCAGGAACCTGCTATAATTAAAATCACCACATGGTGATGGGCGGAGTGCTCGGTCAGTAAGCTAACATAGAAGTAAAAGAAAACTGACTGGCACATCCAAACCAGTGTGAATTAGGTGCAAACCAGGAGCAGCTACCTCCATAGACAATATACAAAAAAAGGTTGCACTCTATCGTGCCAAAGCAAGTCAATGTGAAATATGAAACATGAATAGCAATATGGCTTTTGAATATTAGAAAAAAATGAATGAGACGCTTTGCACAAAATTTGGCCAAATAATGCCTGCCCATACACCAACGTCAAGGTGGTCTCAGAACGTATGGGTCCCTGCCTATGTGAACATACCTCTATTAGGCTGACATCTGAATTCCTGGGTGAATGTGGACGCCTCTGTCAGTAAAGCTTGCCTTTTCTGAGTGAGCAGGAACCTGCTATAATTAAAATCACCACATGGTGATGGGCGGAGTGCTCGGTCAGTAAGCTAACATAGAAGTAAAAGAAAACTGACTGGCACATCCAAACCAGTGTGAATTAGGTGCAAACCAGGAGCAGCTACCTCCATAGACAATATACAAAAAAAGGTTGCACTCTATCGTGCCAAAGCAAGTCAATGTGAAATATGAAACATGAATAGCAATATGGCTTTTGAATATTAGAAAAAAATGAATGAGACGCTTTGCACAAAATTTGGCCAAATAATGCCTGCCCATACACCAACGTCAAGGTGGTCTCAGAACGTATGGGTCCCTGCCTATGTGAACATACCTCTATTAGGCTGACATCTGAATTCCTGGGTGAATGTGGACACCTCTGTCAGTAAAGCTTGCCTTTTCTGGGTGAGCAGGAACCTGCTATAATTAAAATCACCACATGGTAATGGGCGGAGTGCTCGGTCAGTAAGCTAACATAGAAGTAAAAGAAAACTGACTGGCACATCCAAACCAGTGTGAATTAGGTGCAAACCAGGAGCAGCTACCTCCATAGACAATATACAAAAAAAGGTTGCACTCTATCGTGCCAAAGCAAGTCAATGTGAAATATGAAACATGAATAGCAATATGGCTTTTGAATATTAGAAAAAAATGAATGAGACGCTTTGCACAAAATTTGGCCAAATAATGCCTGCCCATACACCAACGTCAAGGTGGTCTCAGAACGTATGGGTCCCTGCCTATGTGAACATACCTCTATTAGGCTGACATCTGAATTCCTGGGTGAATGTGGACACCTCTGTCAGTAAAGCTTGCCTTTTCTGGGTGAGCAGGAACCTGCTATAATTAAAATCACCACATGGTGATGGGCGGAGTGCTCGGTCAGTAAGCTAACATAGAAGTAAAAGAAAACTGACTGGCACATCCAAACCAGTGTGAATTAGGTGCAAACCAGGAGCAGCTACCTCCATAGACAATATACAAAAAAAGGTTGCACTCTATCGTGCCAAAGCAAGTCAATGTGAAATATGAAACATGAATAGCAATATGGCTTTTGAATATTAGAAAAAAATGAATGAGACGCTTTGCACAAAATTTGGCCAAATAATGCCTGCCCATACACCAACGTCAAGGTGGTCTCAGAACGTATGGGTCCCTGCCTATGTGAACATACCTCTATTAGGCTGACATCTGAATTCCTGGGTGAATGTGGACACCTCTGTCAGTAAAGCTTGCCTTTTCTGGGTGAGCAGGAACCTGCTATAATTAAAATCACCACATGGTGATGGGCGGAGTGCTCGGTCAGTAAGCTAACATAGAAGTTAAAGAAAACTGACTGGCACATCCAAACCAGTGTGAATTAGGTGCAAACCAGGAGCAGCTACCTCCATAGACAATATACAAAAAAGGTTGCACTCTATCGTGCCAAAGCAAGTCAATGTGAAATATGAAACATGAATAGCAATATGGCTTTTGATATTAGAAAAAAATGAATGAGACGCTTTGCACAAAATTTGGCCAAATAATGCCTGCCCATACACCAAGTCAAGGTGGTCTCAGAACGTATGGGTCCCTGCCTATGTGAACATACCTCTATTAGGCTGACATCTGAATTCCTGGTGAATGTGGACACCTCTGTCAGTAAAGCTTGCCTTTTCTGGGTGAGCGGAACCTGCTATAATTAAAATCACCACATGGTGATGGGCGGAGTGCTCGTCAGTAAGCTAACATAGAAGTAAAGAAAACTGACTGGCACATCCAAACCAGTGTGAATTAGGTGCAAACCGGAGCACCTACCTCCATAGACAATATACAAAAAAGGTTGCACTCTATCGTGCCAAAGCAAGTCAATGTGAAATATGAACATGAATAGCAATATGGCTTTTGATATTAGAAAAAAATGAATGAGATGCTTTGCACAAAATTTGGCCAAATAATGCCTGCCCATACACCAACGTCAAGGTGGTCTCAGAACGTATGGGTCCCTGCCAATGTGAACATACCTCTATTAGGCTGACATCTGAATTCCTGGGTGAATGTGGACACCTCTGTCAGTAAAGCTTGCCTTTTCTGGGTGAGCAGGAACCTGCTATAATTAAAATCACCACATGGTGATGGGCGGAGTGCTCGGTCAGTAAGCTAACATAGAAGTAAAAGAAAACTGACTGGCTCATCCAAACCAGTGTGAATTAGGTGCAAACCAGGAGCAGCTACCTCCATAGACAATATACAAAAAAAGGTTGCACTCTATCGTGCCAAAGCAAGTCAATTTCACATGACTTGCTTTGGCACGATAGAGTGCAACCTTTTTTTGTATATTGTCTACGGAGGTAGCTGCTCCTGGTTTGCACCTAATTCACACTGGTTTGGATGTGCCAGTCAGTTTTCTTTTACTTCTATGTTAGCTTACTGACCGAGCACTCCGCCCATCACCATGTGGTGATTTTAATTATAGCAGGTTCCTGCTCACCCAGAAAAGGCAAGCTTTACTGACAGAGGTGTCCACATTCACCCAGGAATTCAGATGTCAGCCTAATAGAGGTATGTTCACATAGGCAGGGACCCATACGTTCTGAGACCACCTTGACGTTGGTGTATGGGCAGGCATTATTTGGCCAAATTTTGTGCAAAGCGTCTCATTCATTTTTTTCTAATATTCAAAAGCCATATTGCTATTCATGTTTCATATTTCACATTGACTTGCTTTGGCACGATAGAGTGCAACCATTTTTTGTATATTGTCTATGGAGGTAGCTGCTCCTGGTTTGCACCTAATTCACACTGGTTAGGATGTGCCAGTCAGTTTTCTTTTACTTCTATGTTAGCTTACTGACCGAGCACTCCGTCCATCACCATGTGGTGATTTTATTATAGCAGGTTCCTGCTCACCCAGAAAAGGCAAGCTTTACTGACAGAGGTGTCCACATTCACCCAGGAATTCAGATGTCAGCCTAATAGAGGTATGTTCACATAGGCAGGGACCCATACGTTCTGAGACCACCTTGACTTTGGTGTATGGGCAGGCATCATTTGGCCAAATTTTGTGCAAAGCGTCTCATTCATTTTTTTCTAATATTCAAAAGCCATATTGCTATTCATGTTTCATATTTCACATTGACTTGCTTTGGCACGATAGAGTGCAACCTTTTTTTGTATATTGTCTATGGAGGTAGCTGCTCCTGGTTTGCACCTAATTCACACTGGTTTGGATGTGCCAGTCAGTTTTCTTTTACTTCTATGTTAGCTTACTGACCGAGCACTCCGCCCATCACCATGTGGTGATTTTAATTATAGCAGGTTCCTGCTCACCCAGAAAAGGCAAGCTTTACTGACAGAGGTGTCCACATTCACCCAGGAATTCAGATGTCAGCCTAATAGAGGTATGTTCACATAGGCAGGGACCCATACGTTCTGAGACCACCTTGACGTTGGTGTATGGGCAGGCATTATTTGGCCAAATTTTGTGCAAAGCGTCTCATTCATTTTTTTCTAATATTCAAAAGCCATATTGCTATTCATGTTTCATATTTCACATTGACTTGCTTTGGCACGATAGAGTGCAACCTTTTTTTGTATATTGTCTATGGAGGTAGCTGCTCCTGGTTTGCACCTAATTCACACTGGTTTGGATGTGCCAGTCAGTTTTCTTTTACTTCTATGTTAGCTTACTGACCGAGCACTCCGCCCATCACCATGTGGTGATTTTAATTATAGCAGGTTCCTGCTCACCCAGAAAAGGCAAGCTTTACTGACAGAGGTTCCACATTCACCCATTTTGATATAGGAAAGATGTGTATCTTCGTACCGTGTTAGCCAGTAGATAGAAAAATATTTAGACTTGAGAGTCCTCAGTGGTTGATACCTTTTAATGGCTAACTGAAAAGATGGTAACAAATTGCAAGCTTTCGAGACTACTCCGGTCTCTTCATCAGGCAAAGACTAAAACAAAAACTGAAGAATCACATATATATATATATACACAAGAGGACACAGGAATAGTGCAATAGGTAAGACAAGTGACGTGAAGCAGAACTGTCATTATGGCAGAGGAATGAACATAAATATTGGAACAGATCATAGATAAGGAGAGAGTTTTATTACCCTCTGATTGGGGTCTGGTGTTGTGTTTTGATGCCCCTAGAAGGTCAGAGACGCAGATTCCTTAATTGATATAGAATGACATGAATCCATGTGACACGTTCATTCCAAAATCTAACTTCAAATCTGAGAAAGATAGAAAGGTTTGGGAATACAAACTTATGATGACCTTTGACACTCTTAGTGCTGGAATGAACGTGTCACATGGATTCATGTCATTCTATATCAATTAAGGAATCTGCGTCTCTGACCTTCTAGGGGCATCAAAACACAACACCAGACCCCAATCAGAGGGTAATAAAACTCTCTCCTTATCTATGATCTGTTCCAATATTTATGTTCATTCCTCTGCCATAATGACAGTTCTGCTTCACATCACTTGTCTTACCTATTGCACTATTCCTGTGTCCTCTTGTGTATATATATATATGTGATTCTTCAGTTTTTGTTTTAGTCTTTGCCTGATGAAGAGACCGGAGTAGTCTCGAAAGCTTGCAATTTGTTACCATCTTTTCAGTTAGCCATTAAAAGGTATCAACCACTGAGGACTCTCAAGTCTAAATATTTCACATTCACCCAGGAATTCAGATGTCAGCCTAATAGAGGTATGTTCACATAGGCAGGGACCCATACGTTCTGAGACCACCTTGACGTTGGTGTATGGGCAGGCATTATTTGGCCAAATTTTGTGCAAAGCGTCTCATTCATTTTTTTCTAATATTCAAAAGCCATATTGCTATTCATGTTTCATAGTTCACATTGACTTGCTTTGGCACGATATAGTGCAACCTTTTTTTGTATATTGAACAAGAGGATAGGCCCAGGACAAACTAAGAGAGCTGTTGCCACTGTTTCAATCTGCTTAAGCGAAGTCCATGGTGTTGAGGCTCAGAATAACTACTGGACAAAGGACATAGTCCAGCTATGTATGAATTTGGTTTAGGCTATATCTGAATCTGGTTTAGCCAATGCATCTGTTTGCTGATGTGTATTGTTGATTCTGAAGATAAAATATAGGCATCCTACAGTTCAACTTGCACATATACAATATCTCATACTTATATAATACATTGTTGTAGTGCTAGCACTGGCTCAGGTGAGTAAACTTTGGCTCTGCAGGCAGTGGAGAGGGGTCCTATGGTGAGACTTGCGGTCGGCAGGTGTCTGCTCATCAAAAGTTGACCAAGGGTCATTGCTTCTCTTTCCGAACCCCTCTTCAATGGTTGAACATCATGGTCAGTAGTGTCATTGCCATCATCAATTTCATCAATTTCACTCTGACAGACAGCCTCCTTTGCTGCCTAGGCCTGGGATAACTCCATGACTCCCTCCCATGCTACTGATTCTCCTCTTTCCAACTCTCTTCCACATTATGCTGCATATAACAATGACCTTGAAGGTACTCCACAGCGTCCAAATGGTGATGAACTTGTTCTTCATCCATTGTTTGTTGCATCCTTGCAAGTACTATTTCCAATTTAAATGTGAGGTGGTTGATATTGTTGATGTCATAGTTCTCACTACTGATAAATTTAGTAGCTTCTTTGAAGGGCCTTAGCAGGTGATACATGTCTCTCATCAGCTGCCAAGGATGGATTTTGAAGTAGCCAAAGCTCCAGTTTGCTGCTGCATAATCAGTCACTTTTTACCCTGCTTGTACAGACACTCCTTCATATACAGCTTTGAACTACATTACATTGCAATGTTGAATGTTGTGCTACGGCAGAACTCTTTGTTTTTACTTACTTGGCTGGCATGTTTTGCCACGCAAAAATGGTTGAAATGCGCATACATTTTCCTAGTCATGGCCACTACCTTCTTCAAAAGGATCTGTTTCTTTAAGATATTTTGTACTAATAAATGCCATGCAGAAAGCATGAGTTACTATGCCCAAATGAGTCGCTCAACACTGTACCAGGGCTTATGGGGTACTCGGCACCGAGCCCGTTGAAGTCTATGGGGAATGTCACAAGTAGCACAGCTCGGTCCGTTGCCCTGGGCGCTCATTCAATTGTAGTAATAGTTCGTGACGCCACCTGTGGTTTCTGATCAGGATGACCAGCGCTGCAGGGTAAATCCTCAGAGGGGTTGTTACTGGGCAGCAAGATGTTAAGTCTTCCACAGGTAAGACTAGTCCCTCTAAGTATATGGCGGTGCAGGGTGCAGGCAATAAGTCAGACACACACAAGTCAGTCTCTTTCCATACCTTTACTGGTGGTATTTGCAGGTATGTCCCGGGAAGCTGCTCAGGGTGGAGGATGCACATCCAGGTAATCACCGAGTAGGTTTAAGGCCTCCTTTCTCTTTAATGTGTGTGAGTCCTAACTTGCGTGAAGCGAAGTTTAACTCTGTATAAAACAGCTACGCCCGGCCGACATTGTGGTGGAGCCTTCTTTTGGCAAGAACTAAGCCTTTATATGCAGCGTCCCGCTAGACTCCTGTTCTCCCTGACCCCGGTTACATATCAGCACAATAGGGCCCCTCTGCGACTTGAAGTCCAGCAGGGTCACCGGTTTTCTCCTACTAGCCGTGAAGGAACTAGCAAGGCTTCGGACCCGGAGTCCGGTTAAGCAGAGTGGAGGCAGCAAATGTTGCTATAACGCCTCGGTCACTCTCTCCTTTGGTCACCACTCGCCCGTCGCCCTACTCTCACCCTTAACATAAGCACGGGTAGCAGTAGGTGTAGTCGTCAGCTTTCTTCCTTCTACAGCTCACTGACCGTTTCTAAGTTGACTCGTTGTTATAATAACTGTAGTCCCCTTCCTTCTTTTCCTTCATAGACTCTGTCCAGAGCAGCTCTCAGGACCTTCCGTCAGACTGAATACACGCTCGCTCCGAGAGTCACTTTCCACATTCATGAGGTACTAGCAGTCAAGATGTTCTGAGATAACAGCTTGCAATCTTTCGTCCTCTGTCTCATCTGACAGGAAATCTCCATCTGTCTGGCTAGAATACTCACTCCTGAATCACCCAAGACTTACTCCTCTCTCTAGCTCGGACTGAGCTCTGACTAGAATGGCCTACTGCTACGTCTCCCACACCCTTAAATAGTCTAAGGTTCCCTCTGGTGGCAATACTGGGAAGTGTGAGTGTGAATAAATATCAGGTTTTCGTAATTACCTTTCTGTGCATACTCCAGGAAACATGTGTACCAAGCGCAGCTGGGCCACACACAAACATAGGGCACACACAATGTTCTGGGTATTGTTATTTACGACAATCCTCGTTTGCAGCTGACTGGGAGCCATCCAACCTGAAATTTCCTACTTGATGCAGATGAACAACTGGTCAACTCTATAGCTTTTGTCACTCAAGCTCACAAACTATAAAATACCTTGCCAGTGCTTAAGCTTACAAAAAGTAAGCAACTGTCTGTGGGTAGTAAATACAATATTCTGCCCAGCTGCTGTCAGGGATAAGATCTTATCCATTAAGGATGGTGAAGAGAAGGTGGATAAGCTCCACCTAACATTGGAACCAGACCTATCACCAAACTGTGGATTTTTCACCACCGGTTATGGTTGCAGTGGTCCATTGTTGGCACTCAAAGCATTGATCCAGTGGATCACAAGAGACATGCACTGTACCTGTCCATAATTGCTGCTCCACATATCCAGTGTGCTATGCATTTTTTTGCTCAATGACAATTCTAGAGAACGGTCCTTGTTCTCCATTGCGTGAGATCTCACAGTGGGCACACCTTTCTGTGGGAAATATTTCCAGCTCTGCTGAGCACATGCCATCATTTCTCAAAAAGGTATGGAAATGCACTAAATGGTATTCCACTACCAGCAATTTGACCATGTTGGATTTGATTTGACACAAAATCAAGTGTTATTTTCCTGGCTAGTGGCTACACATTCAGATATGAATATATGACGGTGCGACAGAAGAGGTGTTGGAGATGATGGTGATAATGACACCAACCTGAGGAATGCGGCTTGGCTTACAAAAAGACAAGCATTAGATAAAGGGATAGGAGGTTAGATTGAGCCTTGCTCAGATTTCTTTGTTTTCCACATGAGTAAATGATGACACTTCATCTGCTAGTGAAGAGCAGTGAATCAGTGACTATAGGTATGATTTCCATCAGGGCTATGTCCACAACAATGTGCTGTAATTGGTTTGAGCAGTCATTTTGTCTGACAAACTCCCTTAAAATGGTTGTTCCCTTACAGAAAAGTTTTACCTATAAGTTTGATTAGTAGTAAAAAACCCAATAAACTGCACTTTCCTTGCCGTACCTGGGTCCAGTGCTAGGTCTCCACTGCCTAATGCTGCTATGCTAATGTAGATGGCACAAGTGACACAGAGCACAGTTTGTTTTTTTTACTGCTAATGGAGCTTATAGGAAAAACCCGTCTGAAAGGAGACAGCCCCTTTAATCTATGTTTCCATCCTACAGACTTATCTACAGACATTTTTTTCCATACTCAAACTACAAATTTACAAAACTAAAAAGCTATTTTCTCTAATTAACAGTTGAAGTGCACAGTGCTTAGATAGATGTTGTGCATGTTCCATGGGTCGACCACAAACCTGGAAAGAAATCCTTTGCCTGTCTGCAATATCCTAGAACGTGTTAATGGAATATGAGCTACATCTATTTTTTAAGCTACAATTTACAACATAGTGTCATTTAATCTGTCACTCTCTAGGATTGTGAGTCTAAAGAAACTTGGCCGGCAGCTGTACTAAGTGAAATTACTGTAAATGTGCTTAGTGTTATGACCTGAGTTCAGTGTCCCGAGACTTTTCCATGAGAATATACTGATTATTACTATAAGCGTAATACAGCCCTCCTTTACTCTGTATGTACAGACCTGTATAGGAATTTTCTTGGCAGTGTCAGCATATTTCTCCTTCAGATAATTTTCTTAGCAGATTTTGCTGTAGGGTTTTGGGACTTCCCTTCTCCATTGGAAAATATTGCCTTACATTTTCCCCCTTTTATTGTTTGCCAGGAAACTCCACAGTCGCGAGTTAAAAAAAACAACATTGCTGCTGCCAATTTTCCAGACTGTGAGCAAAACTGAAACTTCCCCTCTACCTGAACATCTCTTATTTCCATTCATTCGGAGTACTGTAGGAGTACAAGATGTTAGTTTTGGATTACTGTGGCTCTTGCATTACTACAACATGAGTTAGGCTTTTTTATGCCGTGGGAGTAAAGCACAATTCTTCCCACAGATTTAAATTAATAAGAATAGTTCAATTTATTGGTAAAATAAAAAATGTATTAATTTACGTTACTTATTTGGAACAAATACTGTATATATAGAGAAGTATGGAGAAGCTCCTGGGTCACAATGCAAAATTGTACCAAGGTCCTAGTGCCATATGCCATTTACAATAACGGGGCTTTTGGGCCCTCCCAAGCATTTCTGCACCCAGGTTACTTGTGTTTCTATATGCATTTCTATTACGTTTTTGACCCCTTCTTTTTTTTCTTTTCTTGGTTTGTCAAGTTTTCAGCAAAGCTGCTTTTTTTACTACCGTATTCCTGGTATTTTACTTTGACAACATTTTATTGATACAGTCATGTGCAGATTACATGCGTTTTTTAGCACTTTTCACAAAGGAAATGCACTAAAAATGTACATGCATCTTATACCTGTGGATTTGGCAATCTATTGCAATTCTGTTGGGGAAGCTCAGCGCAGAGAACTCAGCGTACCGGCAAGAAAAATTTACATGTTGCAGATTTGAAACGCACGCCGCAGGTCAGTGGACAGGAGATCTCTATAAATTCCATTTACTTTGCTAGGACTGTAACAGCAAAAACTGCCCAAAAACTCATTGTGGGAACTTAGACCCCATTCAGACATCTACGGTATTTATCATGCACATTCTCTTGGGTTTTCAAGGCTAAAACATCTATCCATTGTACTAAATAGTTCTGTTTAAATGTCTGTGTTTTTTTTGCAGACTATGGCTCTGACTAGTCAAAGTTTGCACACCAATCTGGTTTAGACCTGTTTCACACGTCCTGATATTTCCAGTACCGGAAATACCGGTACTGGAGATATCAGTGTCCGTGTGTCCATATCTTGTGAATGTGATTTTTGCGGCACATGTGTGGCAATCGTGTGCCGCCCTTGTGCCGCATCAGAACCACACGAACGGCCGCCAGGGAAGAAGTGCTACAGTAATCACTGTTTCCCGGTGGTGGGTGCTGAAGACGTCTCTCACTCTCCCCTGCTCTGCCGGCGATCAGCGCGAGCAGAGGAGAATGATGAGAGTTATATTAAAGTCAGAAAGGTGGCAGCAGGTGCTGGATGATGGGAGTAATAGTCCCAGAAGCCCCCATCTGCTGTCATCTTTCTGACTTTAATATAACTCTCATCATTCTCCTCTGCTCACGGCGATCGCAGACAGAGCAGGGGAGAATGATGAGAGATGTCTTCAGCACCTGCCGCCGGGGAACAGCGCTTACTGTAGTGCTTCTTCCCGGTGCCAATGCGTGTCACACGGAGGACATCAATGTGTGTTCTCTGTGTGTGGAACAGTTTGCAGACCATGCTGCCGGTAAAAAACGGACATGTCAGAGTGTTTTGCCCACGGACACACAGCTCTTGAAAACACACTGACATGTGCATAGACACATTCATTTGAATGGGTCTATGTGTGTCAGTGTCTCCGGTGAAAACTGTCGCCACACGTACCGGACACACTGACGTGTGAAAGAGGCATTAAACAAAGACTTTTGGAGTTTTCCTGCCAGTTTTGGGCACCTCTGCCAAAATAGGAGGAGCATAGAAGGATCCCGGGCAGGATAAAACACGGTCCCACAAGCCCGCCAAATTCACCAATAGTGGCCATGCTTTTAACATCAGAAATGTTACTTCAGTCCCCAACTGGAGTAACAGTTTTTGCGAGGTGCAATGAGGTGCACGCCACTGAGAAGAAACGCCAAATATGGTAAGTGGCATGCTCCTTTTCATGAATTCGGAAGATCCTACTCCAAATTGCCCCCTCATTAAAACTGTCATGTGTCCACAAAAAAAAACTAACTGCAAAGAGAATATGAAAAATAAAAGACTGGACAAACTGAAAGGAGGCATAAACTTGTTTTTTCCTTTTTACGGTGTTTCCTACAGTATATCGGCTGTATTGGTGCTGTCTCTAGTGATTTTGTGATTGCCTGATTTTATGTGACAGAGTTGGTTATTTTAATTAGATAAGTATTAAAAATCTTAATAAAGTAAGAAGAAAACAAAATCAAAGTGTTATTTCTCTTCTGGCGAGCTGGCTCCTTGAAGCACTTGTCCTGGATGAACAGTTATTATTAGAGTTGAGCAAAACAGGTCGGTCAGATTCATAAGTCGCCGACTTTCGGCAAAGTCGGGTTTCGCTGACCGAAACCCGACCATAGAGTGAAGTCGGCCATGCGGTCGGCAAAACGAGCGCCAAAGTCGGATTTCCCAGAATGCTTGCAGGTGCCTTTTTTTCAGCTAATGAGCAAGGACGTACACTGTGGGCAACAAGATGACATGTGCAGCGTCCACCACCATCTTAGAGAAGGGCATTGCAGTGATTGGCTTGCTTTGGGGGGCGTCACAGTGTCTATAAAAGCCCTGACCACCGACCGCCATTTTACTTCTCGCGATCTTCACAGTAGGGAGAGGTTGTTTATCAGTAGGGAGAGAGTTAGGGCTGGAAAGAGAAGTTCTTATGTGCTTGTGCTGATGGCAATTGTGCTGTACAGTTAGTGTGCAGTAACAGGGGAGGATTTTCTTGTGTGCAGCAGCGCTGGTTATTAGGCTGCCCGCTAGCTGTATTGCTGTGTGTACACTGCTGTGTAGACTGCTTTTTACACAGCACTAATACTTTTATTCTTTTTTTCTACATAGTTACCGAGCGTTCATTTTTTCCCACACTGTACAGAACAGTATGCTCCTCACACACTACCGTGTACCAGCTGGTATGACGGACAAATACATGCTGAAAATCTGTGTGTGACTCCGGAAATAAAAACAGATTTAAATTTTCTCCTACACCGTATACAGCTGTACGCTCCTCACATAGTAACGTATATCTGCTGTTTGTATTATGGTGAAATCCATACTGAGAGAGCATCTGTGTGTGACTCCGGAAATATATAAGGAGATTTAAATTTTTCCCTACACCGTATCCAGATGTCCGCTTCTGATACAGTACAGTATATCTGCTGTTTGTATTACGGTGAAATCCATACTGAGAGAGCGTCTGTGTGTGACTCCGGAAATATATACGGAGATTTAAATTTTTCACTACACCGTATACAGCTGTCCGATTCTGATACAGTACCGTCAGGTACAGGGTTTGTGCGTGACTGGAGGGATGTGGATTTGACAGAAAGAGCTCCTCCACCCACCACTGGCAGTGCATCATTGGCACCTGGAACATTGGCCCACATGTGTGATTATCTCTTGTGGATCCTAAAAAGGACCCCCGCATTGCCAAAATGATGAAGGATGACGACTACTGGTTGGCCAGCATCCTCTATCCACACTATAAAGGCAAATTACAGAACATCATGCCACAGGAGAACCTAGAGCTAATATTGGCGAACAAACAAGCAACTCTGGTAAACCGTTTGTTAGTGGCATTCTCCTCCACCATGTCTGTTGCCAGGGCGAGGAGTGTGGGTGAAGTGGAGGCCGCCATAGTATACCGAAGCAGGGGAGGCGGTGTCGGAGGGTGTCAGCCATGTTTCAGTGAGGCCAAGGAAGGAAAAATTTTGAGAGGTAAAGAGGTTGTGAATCACATGGAGTTTATTGCAGATGGAGCGGGCATTCCAGAGTGATCCAGAGAGAGGGAGCTGAGTGGTGGGCATCAAGGGCATGTATTTGAGGTTGGACAGATTTCGGGTGTTTATATTGGATTGGGAGTGATAGAAGGGGGTAATAATGGGAAGTATAAGCTGTGGGGCTCCAGGATTGGGAGATATGTCGCCAGCAGTGAGGAGAAGCAGAGAGAGGCAGAGCAGGTGGGAGGAGAGTGGGCGATTTGTTTTGTGTGTTATTAGGAGAGATCTGAGGTTGAGGAGGAGGTCTGGTGGGGGGCAAGAGGAAAGTAGAGATTATTACTTGATTAGAGAGTGCTGGGGCAATGTGGTGTTGTGGCCACATGCCCTGTATCTGTAGGAGGCTCACTGCCAGTTGGATAATCAAAGGTTTTATAAAAAGCTACCTTCTGACGCTACTGGGGTTTTGCTACTAGGTTCAGAAATCTTTTGCAGAAGGCTAGGGATTTTGGCATTGTCAATCATCAGGAGTTTAAGTTCTTGTGGGTGGATTTTCCGGTCACTGCCACATTCTATATGCTTCCTAAGGTCCACAAAAGTCTACACAAGCCTCCAGACCAGCCCATTGTGGCCAGCATTGGTACCCTATGTGAGAAGGCTGGTGTGTATGTGGACCATTTTCTCTAGCCTCTGGTCCGGGATCTGCTTTTCTTTGTGAAGGATTCTTCTCATTTTATCAAGATCTGTTGAGTCTTGACTTTGCCATCAGAGATTCTATTGGTAACATGTGACGTTGAATCTCTGTATTCAAATATCTGTCACGAGGATGGCATTACAGCCATCCTGTATTTTTTGGACCAGTTGGGACACTCAGACTTGATGCACGATTCTTTAATTGTGCATTTGTTGGACTTCATTTTGAAGCACAATTTTTTCTTGTTCAATAGAACCTACTATCTTCAGACTTCAGGGGTGGCTGTGGGGGTAAGATGTACCCCGGCTCTGGCCAATATATTTTTGAGTTGGGTTGGTTGGAGGCTACCATGGTCTACCCCTTGGATTTGTTCAAAAGGAAGGTATGTCATTTGTTACGATTTATTGATGACATCTTTTTCATTTGGTTGGGCACCAAGGAGGAATGCTGTATGTTCATTGATGGCTTGAATGAAAATGCTCATAACATTTTTTTGAAATATTCCATGTCCTCCTCTGCAGTGAATTTCCTGGATCTACAGGTTTCTGTGAATGATGGTTCCATTTATACAAAACTATATCATAAGCCCACGGCTACCAATAGTTTATTGGATTTTAGGAGCTTCCATCTGCTACATACCAGGAATGGGGTGCCCATTGGACAGTTTTTAAGGATCAGGTGGAATTGTACATTGGATATGGACTTTTGCTCGGAGGCCCTTACGTTGACGGATCGGTACAGAGAAATTATCCCCACAGGAGTATCTCCACAGCTTTTCAGCTGGCTAGAGCCCATACCCAGGATTCACTTCTGGAAACTCCGAACAAGGTACGGGATGTTAGACCTCGGTTCATTACTAACTTCAATAATCAATGGACTCAGGTCAGGGCCATTTTGCAAAGGCACTGGGGTATTGTAACAACTGATCTTCATACCTCCATTGTTGTTAGTGATCGGCCATTGCTGACAGCAAGGAGAGCCCCTAATTTTAGGGATCTTCTTACTAGAAGTCCCTATATGAGGCAAACTACCAGGTTGAATCGTGGCATCACTCTTAAGGGTCCTTCGCATGCGGCAATTGCAATATTTGCTCCCATATGTTTCCAACTATGGACTTTTTTGTCAATCCGGGTGACGGTAAAAGGCATAGACTTAAATCTTACATTAATTGTAAAACTAATTATTATTATTATTAAAACTATTTGTGTGGTCTACGCCTTGATTTGCCCCTGTCAACGGTTATATGTGGGTCAAACATCCCAGGAATTGCGGTGCAGAATACAAAAGCATTTCTCCACCATTAATCTAGCATCAGGTGATTCTCTGAAGGACAGGACCCTCTTTTTGGCCCACCACTCTGGTAAAGTTGCCAATACACGGGTGTTGGGATTTGAAAGAATTTACATCTCTAATAGAGGGGGATGCTCTAAACGACTCTTGCTGCAATCTGAATCCTGATGGATTTTTAAACTTGGCTCTGTAGCTCCTGCAGGTCTGAATGAGGAGTTACTCTTCACTGGATTCCTGGGATGATTGGACTGCTGTGGAGTCGCCTAGGATTATTTAGGATTTTTTACATATGGCTTACTTAATTATTTAAGATTCTTGATTTATTATAACAGGTCCATTATATTCTCTATGGAACTTTATTGTTGAGAGGAATTTCATCTGGATCCATGGGTGGCATGAGAATAATGTCCCTGGTTGCCTTGCCCATTTTTTTATTCCACATTTCTTCTTTTTTGCATTTTTTGTATTTTATTATTTGGTATTGTCTTATTATACAATTGAATGGGTACATATACATTTTACTTCACTTTTTATGTGGGTTGTATTTCAAGCCCCTAGCATTTGGCTCATGGGGTGGTGTTTGTCCCACTTTTTGGCTCATTAGTAGTGACGAGCCATACCCGTAGTGTTCGAGTTCGGTTCGGTTTGCCGAACAGCCGTGTGTTCGACGAACTGTTTGTCGAACTGTTCGTCGAACACTGTCGAACATCGTTAAAACCAATGGCAGGCAAACCAAAACACATAGAAACACATAGAAAACACATAGAAAACACTTCGAAGGTGTCCAAAAGCTGACAAATTGCTCAGAAGACACAACTAACACGGAAAAGTGACAAGTACATATAGTCATGCGAAAAGAAAAGAGGTAGAGGAGTAAAAGGAGGGGAGACACATATATAGGCATGTCATGCCCTTCTAAAACCAAAAAAGTGCGATGCCGACACGGCCAGTCCGTTCCTGTCCATGCGACCTGCGTGTTGACGGGTTTGTGCCAGAGCTGCGGTGGATCCTGACTGCCAGCCCCCCTCTCCCAATACTGGTGCCTGTCCGCTGGTGGGTCGAGCGAGCCCCCCTGCGGTGGAGGCAGGTCTAATCTTTTTAATTTAAATTGTCTCTCTAATTTGAATGAGTACACTTTAAATCCTTTTACAAGGATCTATTGGAGGGCAAGTCTCATGCCAGCTCCAGTAGCGTCCAGAAAAGCTGCTGCAGTTGAAAAGCTTTTATAAGGATCGAGCTTGACGGTCCACCGCAAGGCGTCCTACTGCCACTCACAGCCCCTGTGCCTTGGGGTGCCTCCCCGATGCTCTTCACTGATTGTCCCGGGCGCCCGAAGCATTTCCTTTGAAAAAATTAAGTGTCCAAAGTACAGGTGGTGTAGCTTGCTTAACAGCTGGGTTAATCTGCTGACTAGCAGACACTGCTACTAGGCCCAAAATTATTGTCTGGGCTAGAAGCAGTTAAAAATTTGTAATTAGATCTACAGCCGGTGGCTACTTCGCTGACTAGCAGACACTGCTACTAGGCCCAAAATTATTGTCTGGGTTAGATGCAGTTAAAAATTTGTAATTAGATCTACAGCCGGTGGCTACTCCGCTGACTAGCAGACACTCAAGCTTTGGAGCAGACCTCTGATTCCCAGGCTATAGTATGAGTAAACAGCTCTAGTCTTTACACTCAACCATCTGTGTTACCCCAAGCCATAGTGTATGTAGTTTCTTATGGTTAAAAGGGGGGTGGGGAAAGACCCAACCCACCAGTAATTGACGATGCCAACGTCACGTAAAACACAAAGGGGACTCCAAAAAGAGTCTCCATTTTTTCCAAAAATTTGGGGCACAGACACCACTTAAGTAGCATCAATTGCCCCAGAGTTGCTTAAAACGGTTGGTGAGGTGATTTTACCAAATCCTCAAGCTTTTACTTTCCCCAGGATGACACGGGGTAGAAAAGTCCTTGCGGATCCGTGATTTGTTCATCTTTATGAACGTGAGTCTGTCTACATTGTCAGTGGACAGCCGCGTGCGCTTATCTGTCAGACTCAGCACACCACCATCAGCGCCAGGGTCGGACTGGCCCACCGGAGAACCGGAGGATTCTCCGGTGGGCCCTGGCATCTGGGGGGCCCTGACACCTGCTGGCATACAGGGGCTAGTTGCCTAGGGCCCCCGCTGCTCCAGGGGCCCCCAGCCGGTGGCGTGTCGCTAATAGCGGCACACCACGCAGCTGCTGTCATGGGGGCCCCGTGCCAGTGGAGCAGCAGCGGGTGACAGAAGGCAGGAGCCCCTGTCCCCGCTGCTAAAGAGAAATGAATATTCACTGCTTCCCACGCCCACATGGGTGTGGGAAGCAGTGAATATCATTACTTACCTGTCCCGTTCCACCGCTGCGCCGCTGTCCTCGGGTCCTCTTGCTGCGATGTTCAGGCGATGACGTCATTAGTGAGCGCCACACCCTCTGCCTGAGCATTCACTGCCGGAGGACCCAAAGACAGCGGCGCTCAGCGGTGGAGCGGGTGACAGGTAAATCTCTCAGGTGCCGGGGCCCTGAGCCAGCGGTGACAACGGCACCTGTCCCCCATAGCGCGCCGGTGTCCCCGCCTGCTCAGGACACCAGCACCTGGCCCCAGCGACGAGAGGTGAGTATGTCTTTTTTTATGCAGCAGCAGCTGCGGCAGCATAAAGGGGCCTATAAAATGCACAGTCTGTGGAGCATCTATGGGGGCATAATCTATGGGGCATAATCTGTGGAGCATCTATGGGGGCATAATCTATGGGGGCATAATCTTTGGGGCATAATCTGTGGGGCATCTATGGGGGCATAATCTATGGGGGCATAATCTATGGGGCACAGTCTGTGGAGCATCTATGGGGGCATAATCTATGGGGCATAACCTGTGGGGGCATAATCTATGGGGCATAACCTGTGGAGCATCTATGGGGGCATAATCTATGGGGCATAACCTGTGGAGCATCTATGGGGGCATAATCTATGGGGGCATAAATGTGGAGCATCTATGGAGGCATAATCTATGGGGGCATAATCTATGGGGCATAATCTATGGAGCATCTATGGGGCATAATCTATGGGGGCATTATCTATGGAGCATATGGGGCATAATCTATGGGGGCATAATCTGTGGAGCATCTATGGGCATAATCTATGGGGGCATAAAATCTATGGGGCATAATTATGGGGGCATAAATTGTGGAGCATCTATGGGGCATAATCTATGGGGGCATAATCTATGGGCATAATCTATGGAGCATCTATGGGGCATAATCTATGGGGGCATTAATCTATGGAGCATATGGGGCATAATCTATGGGGGCATAATCTATGGAGCATCTATGGGGCATAATCTATGGGGGCATAATCTATAGGGGCATAATCTGTGGAGCATCTATGGGGCATAATCTAAGGAGCATCTATGGGGGCAAATCTATGGAGCTTCTATGGGGCATAATCTAAGGAGCATCTATGGGGGCATAATCTATGGGGCATAATCTATGGGGGCATAATCTATGGAGCATCTATGGGGCACAATCTATGGAGCATCTATGGGGGCATAATCTATGGGGGCATAATCTATGGAGCATCTATGGGGGCATAATCTATGGGGCATAATCTATGGGGCATCTCATGGGGCATAATCTATGGGGGCATAATTTGGAGCATCTATGGGGCATAATCTATGGGCAGGCATCTATGGGGGCATAATCTATGGGGGCATAATCTATGGAGCTATGGGCTAATCTATGGGGGCATAATCTATGGAGCATCTATGGGGCATAATCTATGGGGGCTATTCTATGGGGCATAATCTAGTGGAGCATCTATGGGGGCATAATCTATGGGGCATATATCTATGGAGCTATCTATGGGGAAATCTATGGAGCATTCTATGGGGGCATAATCTATGGGGGCATAATCTAGGAGCATCTATGGGGCACAATCTATGAGCATCTATGGGGGCATAATCTATGGGGCACAATCTATGGGCATCTATGGGGGCACAATCTATGGGGGCTTCTATGGGCATAATCTATGGGGGCATAATCTATGGAGCATCTATGGGGCATAATACTATGGGGGCATAATCTATGGAGCATCTATGGGGGCATATATCTATGGAGCTTCTATGGGGGCATAATCTAGGAGCATCTATGGGGGCATAATCTATGATGGGCATAATCTAGGACATTATGGGGGCATAATCTATGGAGCATCTATGGGGCACAATCTATGGAGTCTTATGGGGGCATAATCTATGGAGCTTCTATGGGGCATAATCTATGGAGCTTCTATGGGGGCATAATCTAGGAGTTCTATGGGGGCATAATTATGGAGCATCTATGGGGCATAATCTATGGAGCATCTATGGGGGCATAATCTATGGAGCTTCTATGGGGGCATAATCTATGGGGGCATAATCTAGCATTATGGGGGCATAATCTATGGAGCATCATGGGGGCATAATCATGAGCTTCTATGGGGGCATAATCTATGGAGCATCTATGGGCAATCTATGACTTATGGGCATAATCTAAGGAGCATCTAGGGCAAATCTATGGAGCTCTTATGGGGCATAATCTAAGGAGCATCTATGGGGCACAATCTATGGAGCTTCTATGGGGCATAATCTAAGGAGCATCTATGGGGCATATCTATGGGGGCATAATTAGAGCTTATGGGGGCAAATCTATGGAGCATCTTATGGGGCACAATCTATGGAGCATCTATGGGGGCATAATCTATGGGGGCATAATCTAAGAGCATTTATGGGGCATAATCATGAGCATTATGGGGCATAACTGTGGAGCATCTATGGGGGCATAATCTATGGGGGCATAATCTATGGAGCATCTATGGGGGCATAATCTATGGGGGCATAATCTATGGAGCATCTATGGGGGCATAATCTATGGGTCAGGGCATAATCTAAGGAGCATCTATGGGGCATAATCTATGGGGACATAATCTAAGCATTATGGGGGAATAATCTATGGAGCATCTATGGGGCACAATCTATGGAGCTTCTATGTGGGAATAATCTATGGAGCATCTATGAGGGCAAATCTATGGAGCTTCTTATGGGGCATAATCTATGGGCTTCTATGGGGGCATAATCTGAGTTCATGGGAGCATATTAGAATGGGGAAGCAAATCTATGGAGCATCTATGGGGGCATAATCTATGGTAGGGGCATAATCTATGGAGCATCTATGGGGGCATAATCTAAGGAGCATCTATGGGGCACAATTAGGATTTATGGGGGCATAATCTAAGGAGCATCTATGGGGGCACAATCTATGACTCTATGGGGCATAATCTAAGGAGCATCTATGGGGCACAATCTATGGAGCTTCTATGGGGCATAATCTAAGGAGCATCTATGGGGCATAATCCATGGGGCATAATCTAAGGAGCATTTATGGGGGACATAATCTATGGAGCATCTATGGGGGCACAATCTATGGAGCTTCTATGGGGCATAATCTATGGAGCATCTATGGGGCATAATCTATGGAGCTTCTATGGGGGCATAATCTATGGAGTCTTCTATAGGCGGGGCATAATCTATGGAGCTTCTATGGGGGCATAATCTAAGGAGCATCTATGGGGGCATAATCTATGGAGCATTCTATGGGGGCATAATCTAGGAGCATCTTGGGGCACAATCTATGGAGCTTCTATGGGGGCATAATCTAAGGAGCATCTATGGGGGCATAATCTATGGGCTTCTATGGGGGCATAATCTAAGGAGCATCTATGGGGCAAATCTATGGGAATGGCATTCTATGGGGGCATAATCTAAGGAGCATCTATGGGGGCAAATCTATGGAGCTTCTATGGGGCATAATCTAAGGAGCATCTATGGGGCACAATCTATGGAGCTTCTATGGGGCATAATCTAAGGAGCATCTATGGGGCACAATCTATGGAGCTTCTATGGGGGCATAATCTAAGGAGCATCTATGGGGCATATCTATGGAGCATTCTATGGGGGCATAATCTATGGGGGCATAATCTATGGGGGCAAATCCATGGGGGCATAATCTATGGGGGCATATCTATGGAGAGGGGCAAATCTGGGATCTATGGGCATATACATGGGGCTAATGGCATATGGGGTATATCTCATTTTCCACCTAGGCTTATACTGAGTCGATAAGTTTTCCAGTTTTTTGGGCAAAATTAGGGGGTGCTTTTAACTCGAGTATATATGGTTCATATCTATCTATCTATCTATCTATCATCATCTATACTTCATATATCTATATAGTAGCATATACCCTATAGGGGGGCAGCATTATCCTCTATGAGGGGCAGCATTATCCCTATGGGCAGCATTATCCTGGGGGGCGCTTTATAATCTATGAGGGAGCTACCCAACTCTGCTACATAATTAAGACATGTACTACCTTAATTATACCCTGATATTAGTGTGTTTTACTGCACAATTGGTGATCTTATGTATTATCTATGTAGCTACATAGTGGGCCCCAGAATGATTTTCTCTGGGGGCCAAGGTGTTCCAGTCGACGCTGATCAGCGCTGAAACACACGAGAGAGAAAACAAAAATTATTATTAATTTGAAGCTGGTGAAGCTTAGTATAGATGGCCTAATGAATGAGTACCACACACTGCCACAGGCCCAAAATTATTGTCCAGGCAAGATGCAGATAAAAATTATTATTAATTTGAAAGCTGGTGGAGCTTATTATAGATGGCCTAGTACAGTGATGGCGAACCTATGGCACGCGTGCCAGCGAGGGCACGCAGAGCCCTCTCAGCTGGCACGCAGCCTCGCCTCAGTTATTCCGACTGCAGCTCCCTCTCACATTGAGCGGCTGAAAAATGACGTCAGCCGGCCGGCAGCACCGCTCAATGTGTGAGAGGAAGTGCCGGATCGTGGAGAGGTGAGTCTGGCCGCTGTGCCTTTGAAACTGCTGTGTGTGTGTGTGACGCTGTGTGTGTGTGTGTGTGTGTGTGTGTGTGTGAGATGCTGTGTGTGTGTGTGTGAGACGCTGTGTGTATGTGTGTGTGTATGTGTGTGTGTGAAGCTGCTGTGTGTGTGTGTGAGACGCTGTGTGTGTGTATGTGTGTGTGTGTATGTGTGTGAGACGCTGTGTGTGTGTATGTGTTTGTGTATGTGTGTGAGACGCTGTGTGTGTGTGTGTGTGTGTAGTTGCTGTGTGTGTGTGAGATGCTGTGTGTGTGTGATAGATGAGGAAGCGATATCAGCGTTGGAACGGGCAGAGGTGAGTAGTTTTTTTTTTTTATGCAAGGCCATTATTCAGTATGCATCATGTGGGGCCATTATACTGTATGCAGCAGTATATGGGGCCATTGTACTGTATGCATCATCATGTGGGGCCATTATACTGTATGCATCATTATGTGGGGCCATTATACTGTATGCATCATCATGTCGGGCCATTATACAGTATGCATCATATGGGGCCATTATACTGTATGCATCATCATGTTGTGCCATAATACTGTATGCAGCAGTATATGGGGCCATTATTCAGTATGCATCATCATGTGGGTCCATTATACTGTATGCAGCAGTATATGGTGCCATTATACTGTATGCATCATCATGTGTGGCCATTATACTGTATTCATCATCATATGGGGCCATTATACTGCATGCAGCATCATGTGGGGCCATTATACAGTATGTAGCATCATGTGGGGCCATTATACAGTATGGAGTTGTTTTTCTAATCTAAAACCTCAGTATTCCGGTTAAATTGCCGTGTTGGCACTTTGCGATAAATAAGTGGGTTTTAGATTGCAGTTTGGGCACTCGGTCTCAAAAAGGTTCGCCATCACTGGCCTAGTAGAATAAGTAACACACACTGCTACAGGCCCAAAATTATTTTCCGGCCTAGATGCAGCTAAAATTATTAGCAATTTGAAAGCTTAAAACGTTTGGTGAGGTGATTTTGAATCCTCAAGCTTTTACTCTCCCCAGGATGACACAGGGGTAGAAAAGTCCTTGCGGATCCATGATTTGTTCATCTTTATGAAGGTGAGTCTGTCTACATTCTCAGCACACCACCAGCAGCGCTGAACACATGTTCAGAGAGAACGCTGGCTGCGGGGCATGACAAGATCTCCAAGGCGTGAGTGGCGAGCTCCGGCCATTTATCCAGATTGGAAGCCCATAAAGAGCAAGGGTCCAGTGACACAGTCATGGCTTCGATGTTCAGTTGGAGATACTCCTGTACCATCGTCTCTAGGCGTTGACTATGTGTCTGACTTCTTGTCTCCTGTGGCCTTGCAAAGGATGGGCTAAAAAACTGGTGAAAGGATTCCGCAAAATTGCTGTTAACACCAGCAGATACTGTGTTTCTGTTACGGTTTGAGTGCTGAAGACTCGACAGTCCCACGGTTAGCAAGTTAGAACTGTGAGATTCACTACGTGCACCACTGGTGTTTTGTGGAAAAGCACATGTAAGATTCTGCAACAGTCTCTGCTGATACTTCTGCATGTGTGAATCCCTTTCTATGGCAGGAATTATTTAGGCAAATTTACTTTTGTACCGGGTATCTAACAGTGTGGCTACTCAGTAGTCAGGATTATTTCGAATTCTGACAATTCGAGGGTCATTTTGCAGGTAGTGCAGCAAGAAGGCAATCATGTGTCTTGCGCATCCATGAGCACCAAGTCCCTGTTGTGTTGGTGCCGAGGTGCGAATCATGCTTCCTTCCTCTGCCCTCTCCCCCCAACCTCGCACAACAGAAATGTGATCAAGGTCTCCCTCATCTGATGAGTCTTCCATGTCCATTGCCAGTTTGTCCTCCACTTCTTCCTGGGCTCCTGCACCTTCCTCACTAGTTTGGCTGCTACCATGCGCCCTGGTTAATCCCTCTCCCCCACCCTCCCATGCCAGCCGTCTTGGTGCTGCCGACCATCTGGACCTTGCAGATGTTAGCCCTTCCACATACAACTCTTCCTCCTCTACTTCCTCCACCTCCTCTTGTTCCACCACCTGACTCCGAATTCTATTTAACATCTGCTCCAGCATGTAAATCACCGGAATAGTCATACTGATAATGGCATCGTCAGAACTAAACATCTTCGTGGCCATTTCAAAACTGTGCAGAAGTGTGCATAGGTCCCTGATCTGAGACCACTCCTCCAGCGTGATTTCCCCACCTCAGGATCTCGTTGGCCCAGGCTATAATTCTGAACGTATTGCACCAGGGCTTGTCGGTGCTGCCACAGTCGCTGCAACATGTGCAGAGTTGAATTCCACCATGTTGGCACATCGCATTTTAGCCGGTGAAGTGGCAGGCCCAACGACTTCTGTAGAGATGTAAGTCGTTGAGCTGCGGGATGCGAGCGGCGGAAGTGAGCACACAGCGACCGTGCCCTCTGCAGAAGGCCATGTAGTCCGGGATAGTGGGCTAAAAATTGCTGGACAACCAGGTTCAACACGTGAGCCATACAAGGCACGTGTGTGACATTGCCCCGGCGAAGGACCGCACCCAGGTTTGCGGCATTGTCGCACACGGCCTTCCCTGGTTGCAGGTCCAGTGGAGACAACCATTCATGAAACTGGTTCTCCAGAGCTGACCACAAGTCCTCAGCTGTGTGACTCACATTTCCCAGACATTTCAACGTAAAAACAGCCTGATTACGTTGAGCCCTTCTGTCAGCATAGCAAGGAGGTGTGCAGGATCCCTTCTGCGCAGTTAGAAAGCCCGTGGCATGACCAGACAGGCTTTGGGTGCAGGTGGAGGACCGAGAGGAGGTTGAGGAGGCAGAAGCAGTGGAGGAACTTCGAGATAAAGAGGATTGACGCACAATTCGTGGGGATGGCAAGACTTGGACAGTAGCCCCTTGTCCTGCTGTCACCACAGTTACTCAGTGCCCAGTCAGCGACATGTAACGCCCCTGTCCATGCCTACTCATCCAAGTGTCTGTGGTGAAATGCACCCTGTCACACACTGAGTTTCTCAAAGAAGCGGTGATGTTGTGTGCGACATGCTGGTGGAGCGCAGTCACAACTTTCTTAGAGAAGTAGTGCCGACTGGGCATCTGGTACTGGGGCTCTGCGACGGATATAAGGTCTCGAAAATCCTCTGTGTCCACAAGGCGGAAAGGCAGCATTTCTGTAGCCAAGAGCTTGCAGATGGTGAAATTCAACCTCTTAGCTTTCTCATGGCTAGGAGGAAATGGTCTTTTACTTGTTCACATCTGAGGGACCGAGGGCTGGCTGTTGTGCGTAGACGGGGTTGAGTAGGGTGTCCCCGGACAACTGATGGTCTGTGAGGAAGATGCAGGCACAAAAGTTAGGTTATACCAACCAAGGGGTCCTCACCAAATAATATATGGCACTTCACATTACGATAGCAACACTTAAGGACAAATATTCTCATATAGTCCAAAAAACAAAGAGATCCAAAATTACTCACAAAAATACAAAATGTATTAATAATCATTAAAATCACTACATGAAATTCACAGTGGAGTAGTACATAATCAAAACACCCAAAAAGGGGAGACTACATGAAGGCAGACTATACTGCATGAAGTGTAGCAACCACATCAACACATCCTGGTAATAACAATAATTAAATCTCAAAAGAAATACTTCAATAAATACTTTACTGGGACGTGTAACTGAATCGTGGTGACACCCGCAGCGCTGCAGTCAGAGATCTCCCCCTCACCCCGACGCTTGTTTCGCTTTCCCGCTTCTTCCGTATTTCTTTTGAGATTTAATTATTGTTATTACCAGGATGTGTTGATGTGGTTGCTACACTTCATGCAGTATAGTCTGCCTTCATGTAGTCTCCCCTTTTTGGGTGTTTTGATTATGTACTACTCCACTGTGAATTTCATGTAGTGATTTTAATGATTATTAATAAATTTTGTATTTTTGTGAGTAATTTTGGATCTCTTCGTTTTTTGGACTATATGAGAATATTTGTCCTTAAGTGTTACAAAAGTTAGATTGCCTTGATCCAAAGGTGGTGATCTCGATGTCGGAGAGCGCTCAACACCAGCTGGTGTTTCCACTTCCAAATGAACTGATGACCTGCCAATCTGACTGGCTGTTGCTGGTAAAGAGGTGCCAGGTCTGAGTCTCAAAACAGGTCTGACTGCTGTCCCCCCAGTCATAGAGGATGAAGAGGCCACTGTCGCGGATGCACAAGATGGGGCAGACAGTGGTTGGGCCAGCCCGCTAGGCCGCATTGTATCACAGTGAGCTTGCCACTGCAACTTATGCTTCATATCCATGTGACGGTTCATGCTTGAAGTACTCAAACGAGGGTCTACATTATGCTCAGAACCTTCTTCATCTGGTCCTGGATCCGACTCATAAACATTCTGGGCATCAGTGCAGATCATTTCCTCGTCTGGATTCACAGAAGCTGTGGAGACGACCTCTGTTTCCCAGGCTATAGTATGAGTAAACAGCTCTGCAGACTCAACCATCCAGCTGGAGATTTGGGAGCTGTGAGGAAGCAAGTGCGATTGGGGTGACACCTCTGAGGACTGGAGTTTTTGTGATGTTGAAGTTAAGGTGGAGAGCCGACTTAAAGGAGCACTTGATATCTGTTGAAACACCTTTTTTTTTGTGCCTCATCTGGAATTTGTAGCGATGGGCGTGCACGTAAGAAAGGGATCGTACCACATTGTCCACTAAAAGAAGTAGACATCTTAGGTTGGCTGGAAGATGGTCTTTCTTCTGCAGATGTTACTGTTGCTTTAACACCTATCCCACGGACACAACATTTTTTTCCCTTCACAACACGCCTATTCCCCTTTCCACCAGCAGCAGGCCTTTTGCCACTCATTTTGGTGGTTACCTAATTGACAACTCTGGAGTTGTTTGCACAAAAAACGATGGCTGCAAAAAATTCTTAGTATTTGAACGCTGGTGGAGCTTTGTATAGATGGCCTAATACAATGAGTACCACAGACTGCTACTCTGCCCACAATTATTCTACAGGCAAGATGCAGATAGAATTTTTTTTTAAACTCTGGTGGAGCTTTGTATAGATGGCCTAATAGAATGAGTAACACACACTGCTACTATGCCCAAAATTATTGTCCAGGCGAGATGCAGATAAAAATTCTTTTTTTTTTATCGCTGGTGGAGCTTTGTATTGATGGCCTAATACAATGAGTACCACAGACTGCTACTATGCCCACAATTATTCTACAGGCAAGATGCAGCCAAAAATTATGAGTATTTCAACGCTGGTGGAGCTTTGTATAGATGGCCTAATACAATGAGTACCACAGACTGCTACTATGCCCACAATTATATTACAGGCAAGATGCAGCCAAAAATTATGAGTATTTGAACGCTGGTGGAGCTTTGTATAGATGGCCTAATAGAATGAGTACCACACACTGCTACTATGCCCAAAATTATTGTCCAGGCAAGATGCAGATAGAAATTCTTTTTTTTTTAAGGCTGGTGGAGCTTTGTATAGATGGCCTAATACAATGAGTACCACACATTGCTACTATGCCTACAATTATTCTACAGGCAAGATGCAGATAAAAAATATTTTTTTTTAACCTCTGGTGGAGCTTTGTATAGATGGCCTAATAGGATGAGTACCACACACTGCTACTATGCCCACAATATTCTACAGGCAAGATGCAGATAAAAATTCTTTTTTTTTAAACTCTGGTGGAGCTTTGTATAGATGGCCTAATAGAATGAGTACCACACACTGCTACTATGCCCAAAATTATTGTCCAGACAAGATGCAGATAAAAATTCTATCTTTTTAACGCTGGTGGAGCTTTGTATAGATGGCCTAAGACAATGAGTACCACAGACTGCTACTATGCCCACAATTATTCTACAGGCAAGATGCAGCAAAAAATTCTGAGTATTTCAACGCTGGTGGAGCTTTGTATAGATGGCCTAATACAATGAGTACCACAGACTGCTACTATGTCCACAATTATATTACAGGCAAGATGCAGCCAAAAATTATGAGTATTTCAACGCTGGTGGAGCTGGCAAAAAGTGATAGCAACTGATGTAACCTAGCCCTCAAAAGGGCTGCAATTACAAATAGTCACTACTCCCAAGTTGACCTATCTGTCTATATAGAGCACAGACCTGCCTGCTAAAAATGCTAGGAACTGCTGTAACCTAGCCCTTAAAAGAGCTGCAATTACAAACTAGTCCCTCCCTACTCCCTAAACCTTCCTGTCTTACTGCAAATTCACTTCACAGTCACTGTTAGCAGCAGCAGTGCCATCTAACACTGTGCTGCAGCAGTGAGAAAACGGTGGAGAGGGGGGAAATGGCTGGGTCTTATAGGGCAAGGACATGTG
>JARQOD010000002.1:70315796-70422042 GCA_033576555.1 Oophaga sylvatica | reverse complement strand
ACCCCCTCCCCCGGGGAGTCCTTAGGCGGGGGCATTGATGGCCCATGTGATTCGGTATGAAATTTACGATTTTTCCAAAACCGATCGTGGAGACATCCCGTCTTTTTTTCGTGACAAAAGGACTCCGGGCCCGGGTGGAGGCATCCTGGTGGATGAGTTACCTTTTGGGACGCAGTGATTTTTTATACCGTTTTTTCCCCATTCCGGGGGGCCTGGCTGCGGTTCCCCTTTTCCTGGGGCCTCCGACCTGGGGGCCCCTTTTTGGGTGAGTTAATCCCGGCTGCTCCACTATGTCCTTCCCCCAAAAACTTTTTTGATTTTAAAGGCGTTTTCTATTTCAGAGCTGGTACAGCCTGGGGCGGGTGTGCGCCCCCCACGCAAAAACTCTTCTGGGTTCCTGGAGGTCCTTTCGGCGAGTGGGCCCCCGCGGCCGCCTCCCCATGTGCTGTAGGTTTAGTATATTGATGATTCTTGTTTTTTTGGGATGGGCGGTAGCAGGCCCAGGTTTTATGGCAGGCTGAACCGAATTTCTTAACCCATCTAATTATAAACATGTTTTTTGAGGGGGCCCAGTTCCTGGGCATATCCTGGGATTTCACTAAAACGTCGTCTTCGACGGTGTGGTTTAGGGAAACCCACCCTTGGAAGCATTGATCCTGCCAAAACCTACAATCCCGCCCCCAAATTAGGGCCGTCCGGGGGACTTCTTTAAAGCGCGTACGGGTTATGATGATGCCCTTTTAGGCCCAAGCCCGGGCCTTAGCGATCGATTTGGGCAGCGGGTTTAGCAACGATGTATCAAGAAAGGTCAATGGGCAGAACAACTCCCGGGTGTCTTCTTTACTCTATCGTCGGCTAGCGGGGGAATGATGAGGGTTTGATTAGATTTATTACCACTTCAATCATGAGTGGTTTGATATTCGACGAATTCTTACTAAACATTGGGGACATTCTCAAAACGAGCCTGCCCTGTCTCGCTCGCTGGGCAGCTACCCCTCCATGACTCTAGACGATCATAAAAATTTACGGACAGTCTCGTTCGCAGTCACTACAAAATTCACCTTCTGTAAATTACTTTTGGTTCTCGCGGTCCCACGTTGGTTTCTTTCCTTGCGGCCACTGCTTGCGTGCGCCAATGCCCTACGTGCCTGAATTTCTCGTCCTCTGGTGGTGATAAGATATATGACATTCGCCGCGTATATCTTGTGGCAGCTCGAATGTTATCTATTACGCCACATGTGGCTGCCGAGATATATGTTGGCCTAACCACCAGGGAACTGCGAATACGTATCAGGGAACCGTTAGGGACATTTCCGCTGCAAAGAACCATTTCAGACGTCTCGACCTTAAGACGATCCCGCGTCATTTAAACGCTATCATAACTGTGACGCTACATCTTTTAAGGTACGCGGCATTGATATCCTGCACTCGGTATCAGGGTGGGGATTATAAGAAAATACTGTCTCAAATGGAGGCGCTTGGATAGTCCAACTTGACACAACGGCGCCCGCGGCCTCAACGAATCTCTAAATTTTGCCTCTTTTTTATAATATTTTGTCTCTGATATTCCCTCACTGGGTCTATTGTTGTGCCTTCTCTTCTTTTAATCTAATTTTTTATTTTTTATGAATTATTTTTTCCAGTTTCTGTCTTTTTCATTGATTTTATTGGACCCTTTGAATTTATCCCACGGACTGGTGGATGTGAGAAGCTGGGAGAAACAAAGCGAGAACATAGCGACAGATCCATGATTTTAATATGTTGACTTTATTTGTCTATTGTTTGATGTATTGAAGATAGTGTGATCTGTTACCTTCTCTGCTTTAATCTGACCCCATTGTAATGTTATTCTACAACTATGTACTTTTACATTTATGGTCCACTGCTTCTTATATCCTGTGGTTGCTATGTATTTATGTGGAGCCTGGTGTGCGCGCGCCCGTTGTTGCCCTGGCGGTTCCCAGTGGGGGGGCGTCTTTCTGTGCCCGGACCGCGCTCTGGCCTTTGACGGCGCGCGCGCCCGGTGCATGACGCCGCTGCCACTGGGGGCCTTCTCGGCTCCAACGGCGCATGCGCCGCTATACCTTGCTCTATTCGTTGATGTCTGACATGTGACCTGATGTGGGAGGCATTTAAAGGTCCTAGTACCTGATATCGCTATCCCCTTGAGAAGTGGCAGGCGTGCCACGAAACGTGCGTTGGGGTCGCATCTCCATTGGGGGTGACTTCTCCCAGTGCGGCTTTATACTTTAATTGGTGAGCATGCTCCTGTGACAGATTGACCAGCATTGTACTTATTTTTTACTGGCGCCTTTACCTATGTATTTGTTCTATGAAAAGCATGTCCATTCTGTGTGGCAACACTTTGTGCAGCTCTGTTATTTTAGACCTTCTTTGTGGGGGAGGACACTCTATGTGGTTATGAGCTCTAATGTATTATACTACCATCTTTGCCACAAATGTATTTTTGCCTCACTGCTGGGAGATCTCTCCCCTTTTATCTGCACTTGTCCTTTTAAAGTGTTGTTATTGTCCATATATTCCTGTGTTACCTTTTGATATGTTCAAATAAATATTTTGTACTAAACACATATATATTTTTTGTCACCAGTGATCTCTTTGTTTCCTCCTCCTTATTGTATCTATATGAGTGGTGATTTGGTCACACTTATTTGTGTGACCCACTGTTTTTGATATATCCATGCAGCTGCATCTCCTCATGTGTAGTGTTATTATAGTCTTCAATACAGAATGAAAAAGAAGAGGTTATACAAGGAGATGACATCAAATATCTTTTTTAAATATTATATCTTTATGTAGCTTACAATCCGCATCAAATCCACATTAAAACACGCATCAAATCTGCACAGAATTTCAACTGCGTTTTCTGCCAAGAGAGGCAGAAAACCGCGCAGAAATTTTACAAGCAAATCCGAAACGTGCGCACATAGCCTCAGCAAAGTTATTGACATCAGTTTGCTGTTAAGGGTATGTAACACTGGGCATTTCTGCAGCAAAACCTGATTTTTTTGCAGGAAAGAAGCTGCGGCAAAAAAAGGAGGTTTAACTGATTCTTGGCGCGTGTTTCGCTGCGGTTTTGTTGCCGTTTTGGCATTTTTTGGTGTATTTTTTGCATGCTGTTTCCATGTCATTTGAGCACATTTCCCATAGATTTCCACAGTTTTTAGACACTCAAAAGACCTCGGGTTGGGGGTTGCCGGCAAAAAAGCTTGGGTTTCCCATAGACTTACATTGGGCTCGTTGCTGGGGTCGGCACCCAAGCATTCCAATTTGCTTGACCCGATCAACGAGCACCCGAGCATTTTAGTGCTTGCCCATCACTAATTGTCACAAATGTGATTACTGTATGGCCACACTGCTAGATCCCTTGCCACAAGCACAAGGTGCCATCCTTACTTTAATCACTACAGTGAAATCAGAAAATGCGGGAATACAAGCGTACGCTTGCAATGACCAGAAGGTCCGAATAAGATCCATTGAGCCACAAACTGAGACAGAGACAGAAATAACAACACTTACTTACTGGAATAGGAGTTTGAAGTGAAACTCAATATTGTATGAAACAGCCTGAGATTCCCCTATTATTTACACTCATTCAGCCAGGCTGAAATCAATGTGCCAATCCCAAAGTTCCGCTTTAAAGGGATTCTGTCACCCCATTTTTCAACTATGAGATTAGGTCACCACCATCAGGGGCTTATCTACAGCATTCTGTAATGCTGTAGATAAGCCCCCGATGTTACCTGAAAGAGAAGAAAAACTAGTTATATTATACTCACCCAGGAGCGGTACGGCATCCATTCGGTCCGGAGGGGTCGCGGTCCGGTCCGGTGCCTCCCATCTTTAGCGAAGACGTCCTCTTCTTTGCTTCCCTTCGCGGCTCTGGCGCAGGCTCACTGCTCTGCCCTGTTTGAGGGCAGAGTAAAGTACTGCAGTGCGCAGGCGCGGACCTCTCTGATCTTTCCCAGCGCCTGCGCACTGCATTACTCTGCTCTGCCCTCAACAGGGCAGAGCAGTACGCCTTCGCCGGAGCCGCGACATCTCCACATACTGAGTAATGGGTCTGGCCCATTTACCTTGTGGCTCTCCAAATTGGACCACACAGCCTGAGCTTACCCTTTACATCTTGGAGGTGCTGGCATGTGTTTTAGCAGGAGGAGTGATCATAGAAGTGATCACAGACAGGCATATGCTCTTCCCCACAGACCACATGGGCAAGCTCACATTCATTAAATGAACCTGTCATAGTCTATAGGACTTGTCCATACCTTTGGCTGAATATAGAAGTATAACAGCCACACACAGCCATTGTCAGACTCCAATGCAGTTTGCTTGTTCTATTTTTGGTACAGTACAAACATAGGATTTTTGGCACACTACTCCCAGAGGCTTTTTGATACAGTACACACAGAGGACTATTGGCCCACGAATGAGATGGCTGCATTATAGAAAAACTCTACTCGTACAGACACAGAGGTAGAATAAAATTATTTTTTCTGCCCACAAATGGGAAAGAAGCGGCTGCATAGTATAATTTATTTTTAGACACACTACTCACAAAAACACCGCTGAAGAGTAGAAACATTTTTTAGAAACACTACTCATATAGACACTTGTAGAATAAAATATTTTTTTCCCAAGCTATTAATATCAGCCTGCAGCTGTCTGCATAGCCTTTGCTGGTTATTAATTAGGGACCCCCACGTCATTTTTTGGGCTCCCCCATTTTAATAGCCAATAAAGGTAAGTATACAGTTGTGAGTTGATATTAATAGCCTGGGAAGCTCCATGGGTATTACCCCCTTCCCAGGCTATAAACATCGGCCCCCAGCTGTCGGCTTTCCCTCTGCTGGTTAGAAAAATTGCGTTTGAGCAATTAAATACATTAATTAAATACATGTACAGTAAGCTGCACACACACCTAATTTTTGTACATTCTATTTCTATATTCTATTTACTGTTGTAATCCATTTCATTCTGTCTGCTCTGCAGTGATTTTACGCTATCGGTGCTGATTGCCAGCTTCTTTATCTATTATCTATCTCTATGTATCTATCATTATATCTATCTACTATCTAAGTTATCTATCTATTTTGTTTTGAAGATATTTCCTTGAACTTGATGTTAAATGACTTAGAGAATTCTCTATGCAAGCTCATGTTAAAATCGAGCAGTGGTGTACACATGCATTGATGAACATGGTGTAAAAAATCGGATTGTACTGGCATAAAAAATGCATGACACTTGCATGACACTTGCATTACACACGTCCGACTCTCTTGCACCAAAATCGAACCGATTTTAAAATCGCTAGTGTGACTCCAGCCGTAAGCCGGGATCACACTTGCGAGTCCAATGCAAGAAACTCACGCGAGTCTCACGCCTCAATACCCGGCACTGCCACCGGCATGCAGACCAGAGCATTCACTTGCATAGAAATACATGCAGCTGCACACTCCGATCCCGAGTGCGGGTATTGAGGCGAGAGACTCGCCTTGTTTGGAGGAAGAGAAATACTGCCTATGACACACAGAACACCATCCCCACGTCAAGCATAGAGGTGGAAAAAGTATGATTTGGGGGTGTTTCTCTGCTAAGGACACAGGTCTACTTCAATGCACCAATGGGAGAACGGATGGAGCCATATACTGTAAATCCTGAGTGACAACTTCCTTCCCTCCATCAGGAAATTAATAATGGGTTGTAGCTGGATCTTCCAGCAAGACAATGACCCAAAACATGCAGCCAAGGCAACAAAGTAGTGGCTCAAAAAGAAGCACATTAAGGTCATGGAGTAGGTCTAGCCAGTCTCTAGACCTTAATCCCATATAAAACTTATGGAGGTAGTTGAAGCTCCGGTTGACAAGCAACAGCCTCAAAAACTTAACGATTTAGAGATGATTTGCAAAGAGGAAAGGACCAAAATTCCTGCTAACATGTGCATAAACCTCATCATCAACTACAAAAAAGTCTGAATGCGTGCTTACCAACCAATAGTGTTTTGCCACCCAGTATTAAGTTTTGTTTGCCAGAGAGATCAAATACCTATTTCTCACTGCAAAATGCAAATACATTTATATAATTTATTCAATGTGATTTTCTGGATTTTATTTTTTATATTCTATCTATCAATGTTTAAAATTAACCTACCCTTAAAATATAGACTGTTTATGACTTTGTCAATGGGCAAACTTACAAAATCAGCAAGGGATCAAATACTTAGTTACCCCATTGTAGTTGAGTGTTTGATGTCACACTTGTATTGCCAGGTGACATCAAGCCCAGAGGTTAGTAATGGAGAAGCATCTATCTCTATTCAGGAGACATCCATACACATTATTGGCCAGCCCACCGAAATTAGCTCAGTCAATATTAGTCTAACGTGTTGTGTATGGCTGCAGAGATTTCTGTGTCAAATTTGATTACACCCCAGTTCAACCACAATTGAATTGCCTGAAACATAAATTAGACAGCAGTATAATGAGACCGACCCATTTTACCTTATTTTACTGCATAAGAAAAGTCTAATGATTGCTATTTTTGAACTGGACTTCAAAAGGATGTAATATTTCTATTGTACTCATTAATACGCGCAATGGAAACTTTGCATCTTCTGATTTCTGTTTGTAACTAATTGTTTAAATATGCATCATATTAGGGTTATTGGCTTAAAATATCTCTTCAGATAAAACAGATTTTTAATATTTTTCACAAACATTAATATTTTTGTGGAGAGTTATGCCTCAATATTTTTTTGAGCAGTGTATATTATTTATATAGATATACTGTATATACACACATTTGGTCAAAATTGATGGTACCCTCATTTAACAACAGAAAAACCCACAAAGGTCATGAGTTTTATTTTTTTAAAAAATTCTGTGGAAGCATGGTTGAAAAGCAATGTCTGACTTTCATTTGTTCATTTTCTTAGATTTTTGATTTATTATACTTTTGTCAGATTCAAGTTATTTCTGTCACCATTGTGGGCTTTTCTGTCATTAAACGAGGGGTACCAAAAATTTTTACTACATGTGTGTATACACTGCTCAAAAAAATAAAGGGAACACTCAAATGACACATCCTAGATCTGAATGAATGAAATATTCTCATTGAATACTTTGTTCTGTACGAAATTGAATGTGCTGACAACAAAATCACACAAAAATCATCAATGGAAATCAAATTTATTAACCAATGGAAGCCTGGATTTGGAGTCACCTACAAAATTAAAGTAGAATTTAATGTCCTTAAAACAAGTCAAAATGATGCTCAGTAGTGTGTGTTGCCTCCACGTGCCTGTATGACCTCCCTGTGTCTGTATGACCTGCCTACAATGCCTGGGAATGCTCCTGATGAGGCAGCGGATGGTCTCCTGAGGATCTCCTCCCAGACCTTGACTAAAGCATCCGCCAACTCCTGGACAGTCTGTGGTGCAAGGTGGTGTTGGTGGATGGAGCGAGACATGATGTCCCAGATGTGCTCAATCGGATTCAGATCTGGGGAACGGGCAGGCCAGTGCATAGCTTCAATGCCTTTATCTTGCAGGAACTGCTGACATACTCCAGCAATATGAAATCTGGCATTGCCCTGCATTAGGAGGAACCAAGGGCCAACCGCAAGAGCATATGGTCTCACAAGGGGTCTAAGGATCTCATCTCGGTACCTAATGGCAGTTAGGCTACCTCTGGCGAGCAAATGGAGGACTGTGCGGTCCTCCAAAGAAATACCACCCCACACCATTAATGACCCTCTGCCAAACCAGTCATGCTGATGAATGTTGCAGGCAGCAGATCGCTCTCCACGGCGTCTCCAGACTCTTTCACGTCTGTCACATGGGCTCAATGTGAACCTGCTTTCATCTGTGAAGAGCACAGGGCACCAGTGGCGAATTTGCCAATCCTGGTGTTCTGTGGCAAATCATATAACAAAAGAAGCCAGCTCAACGTTTGGAGGAAGGTGTTCGGAACCCGTCCTGATGAGACGTGAACAAAATGAAAATTCAAAAAAAATGCTCCAGCTCACTTCAGCATAAAATGTCTTCTTTATTTCATATAAATTAAAACATAAAAATGCTCCATGCACATCACATGGCACTGGAGGACAGACTGTGCCTTTCGACCACCACCGCGGTCTTTATCAAAGCTAGACACTGAATGCACTGACAATCATTAAAAAGTATCAAACACCAATCAAATGTCGCAATACAATCATGTGATCTAAGGTCCTACAATAATTATAACAAGGGTCTACCAATCAAGAATGAGGTGTATAAAGCAAGGTAGAAGTACAGGCTAAAATTTAACTTTTAATAATTGCCTTTAAAAACGAAATTTTGTGCAAACATATATAACACCAACCAAAAAGTGTATCCTAACCCCCTATAACTTGTGAACAAACGTTAAAACCGTCAGTAAAACAGACTTGACATTAATCATGGGATAAGCAAGGATAGATCTATCTGGAAACTATCCACAATGTTCAATACTTAAAGTACATATTAATGACTGTGTGTGCTTTTTTTTCTCATATATTGCACATCAAAAAAATAGAACAGTCTTACCATATGTTGTTATCCACCGTGTACTTGTAAATGGGGGAGGCTTTTTGAGCAGTGCCATACATTACCCCAAACCAGGTGGACACATATGAACCAAGGACTGACAATCTCCCAACGCGTTTCTCTGGCTAGATCATCAGGGGAGAGTTATGCCATTTTTGTCAGCTGTTATGGTAAATGTCACCCGCAGCGCCTGTGTGGACTCTTAGACGGGTGCACATGTCTAAACCACGTGCGTTCTTATATAGAACGCTAAAGCGGTCATAAAGTGACGTCAGATCCTGTGCGTTCTCATTGGTGACGTAATGTCCCATGCGCTCGTCATCTGGAACGCATATTTGGAACGCAAGCTATCATACAGGTGCACACTAATGAATCGAATAAATTCCACTATGGAACGCTGAAATAACCTCATATCCTAGGCGCACTCCATAGTGACGTAATCTCCTGTGCGCTCCTCATCTGAGACGCTTGAATTGAACGCAAAATAACCAGCAGGTGCACACTAATGAATCACATGGCTTCTGATCCAAAAGCAACGTCATATCTTATGCTTCCTCAATGGCGACGCAACATCTCATGCGCCCTCATATGGAACACACAAATGGAGCGCATAGATCAAAGTTTCCAATATAAAAGGTGTTCATGTGATTCCTCTGTTGACGTCACATTGTAGACATAGTACAAAATATATTTTAAAGATAATACCATCCCATTTTTTAAAAAACATTTTCAAAGCTGATCTACAAATTATTTTTGTGATATTTCACAGATTCCACAAGAGATAAATATCAATTTCAACATATTAGTCTTGGGGTATTATGCAAATTCATCATATGTACATAAATGGTCAATATATCCTTCAATATTTCAGTACTGTATATCGACACTATTATCAAATTATCTTAGGGGAATTTTTTTACATAAAACAAAAAAATAATTTGATGATACATCTCCATACGATCAGCAACTACAAGGAATATGATGGTAAGAATTCTTAGGTTAATTCAATAAATTATGACTCAAATAAATCATTAGTTGAGTAAAAAAAACTCAAGTTAAATCTCCTGCAAAAATGCTGGTTCCTTGCAGTGGAATTGGTGGTCACTTGAGGTTAAGGCACCCATATTGACAATCACGATGTAATGGAGGACACTGGAGATAGGTAATTGGAGAGGGAAACAAAAACAAAAAATTGGGGCTATAAATCCCTATCAGACCTTATATACCCTACCTAACCGTGGAGGTTGGCACCCTAAGAAGATACGAAATTTGGCGCCCCCACTCCTTGACGGCTGACCCTGTGTTTCCCTATAACACCCTACTCTAAACCTAGAATAGGTGTGGAAAAAGAGATTACATCAATAGAAAAGGGATACATGGAAGAAGAGGGGAAAGAGGGGGGCTAATAATGGGAAGTGAGAATATAAGAGTTCAGACGAAACAACTATATGTTAAAATTTCATTGAGACCCAAAGGCTGTTGTGTTTTTAGCTGATAGATCCATTTTGTTTCACTCTGTAAAATTCTCCTATCCCAGTTGCCGCCCCTCTTTGGTGCTCCTATTTTATCAATGCCGATGAATTTGAGACCCGTTGTTTCCCCCCCATGTTGGCTAACCATATGTCTGGCTAGGGGTGTGTCTCTCTTTAGGGCTATATCTCGCAGATGTTCACCTATTCGTCTTCTGAATTCTCGAATGGTCTTTCCTACGTATTCCAGATCACATGGGCAAGTAGCTTTATAAATCATGCCCTTGGTGCGACAGTTAATGAAGTGTCGGATTTCATAAGTTTTATTCGTTACATAGCTCATAAATGATCTTCCTGTAGCTAGAACCGGACAAGCAATACATCCACTGCATTTATAACAACCTTTCATATTACTGGTGAGCCACGTCTCTTTCTTTTGGGGATTAAAATGGCTATGTACAACTCTGTCCCCAATAGATCTACCTTTTAAAAAGTCATTTGCGGGAAATCCCCCACCAAATCTCCAATGTCCTCATCCATCTGTAGAATTGACCAATGTTTCTGGAGAATCGAGCGAACCTGCTGTGCTCCTGTATTGAATGCGGTGATGAACCTACAGGTGGGAGATTCTATTTGAGGTTGTTTAACATTCAGTAATGATGTCCTATCCAAGGATTTGACATCATTATATGCTTTCCTTAGGACCCTATCCGGGTATCCCCTATTTAGAAATCGCTGTCTCAAATCTGCTGCATGTGTCTGATAATCACCATCAGAGGAGCAATTACGTCGCATCCTCATATACTAGACAAAAAAAAAAAAAACACAAAAAAAAAAAAAAAAAATGTCTTTTGAATGTTAGCTTGCTGACTGAGCACTCCGCCCCCACCAGGTGGTGATTTTAATTACACCAGGTCCCTACTTTACCCATAAATGCAGGCATTACTGACAGAAGTGCATATTCACCCAGAAATTCAGATATCAGCCTAATAGAGGTATGTTCACATTAGGTCAGGGACTCACCAGAATTGAGACCACCTTGACGATGGTTGGTGGGCTTTAAAATGTTTGGCCAAATGTTTATACTAAGCGTCTCAAATTTTTCCTTATATTCCAAAGCCATATTGCTATTCTAAATTTCATGTATTCCATGTTGTCATGCTTTAGTATGCTTGAGTGCAGCCTTTTTTTGTATGTTTTACATGGGGGTAGCTTCCCTTGGTTTGCACCTAGTTCACATTAGTCTGGATGTGCCAGTCAGGTTTTTTTTTGTCTTTTGAATGTTAGCTTGCTGACTGAGCACTCCGCCCCCACCAGGTGGTGATTTTAATTACACCAGGTCCCTACTTTACCCATAAATGCAGGCATTACTGACAGAGGTGCATATTCACCCAGAAATTCAGATATCAGCCTAATAGAGGTATGTTCACATTAGGTCAGGGACTCACCAGAATTGAGACCACCTTGACGATGGTTGGTGGGCTTTAAAATGTTTGGCCAAATGTTTATACTAAGCGTCTCAAATTTTTCCTTATATTCCAAAGCCATATTGCTATTCTAAATTTCATGTATTCCATGTTGTCATGCTTTAGTATGCTTGAGTGCAGCCTTTTTTTGTATGCATCCTCATATACTGTCCCTTTGGAATGCCTTTTTTGAGGGGAGTTGGGTGGTGACTTTCCCATCTCAATAGGGCATTTGTTGATGTAGGTTTCCTGAAGGTCTTAGTTTCTGTATTTCCATTTTCCATTTTTTTGATGTATATTTCCAAGAAGGGCAATTCAGATATATGATGCTCAAAGGTAAAGGAAAGTCCCAACTCGTTAACATTCAATTTTGCCACAAAGGTCTCCAGTTCAAGAATGGTCCCATTCCATATCATGAATACATCATTGATGTATCTTGACCAAAAACTTATTTTTTCACATTCCTGAAGATACACATCACTGAAAACAATGGTCTCTTCCCACCAGCCCAGGAGCAAATTAGCGTAAGATGGAGCACATGGATTCCCCATCTCTGTGCCCCTGAGCTGGTGGTACAATGAACCATCTTTATTTCATATAAATTAAAACATAAAAATGCTCCATGCACATCACATCTCACTGGAGGACAGACTGTACCTTTCGACCACCACCGCGGTCTTTATCAAAGCTAGACACTGAATGCACTGACAATCATTAAAAAGTATCAAACACCAATCAAATGTCGCAATACAATCATGTGATCTAAGGTCCTACAAGACATATAAATATGTATCTCCGATAACGCCGACAATTACATATAAAAACACTGGAATATTTATATATACAAAAAAACAATATAAACACAAATTTATACAAATTATAAATATAATATAATGAAACATTATTATTTCATTTTTCTTATTGAGTCCATCATGAAATCTTGTTCCAAGGTTAAAGATTCAATAAGCTTCACAGGTATGCATGGTCCTCTTGATATCACCACCACGCAGAGGTTTTTTGATTTTTTCTAAACCTGTTACTCTCAGAGTCGCAATATTGTGTGAATGGGTTTCAATAAAATGTTTGTCATCTGAAGAAATGTTACGATTACCACCTAAAATATTGGAAATATCATAAAGATGTTCATTAATAAGTGTTTTAAATTTTCTTGAAGTGCAACCTATATAGGATATTTTACAAGAATCACAATTAATTTTATAGATTGCAAATTTACTGTTAATAAAATCTTTTATAACAAATGTATTTGTGTTATTATAATCATTAAAGGTTCTACAATTAACCATTTGCTTGCAGGTTTTACAAGCAGGCATACCACATTTGTAACTACCTTTACAATTTTATCATGTTTCCTTTGGCCGTTTAGAAAAATTAAACTTGGAGATATAATATTGCCCAAAGTGGGAGCTCTTCTTGCTACAACATTGCAACCTTGATCCAATTTGGTAGCTAAAATGGGATCTTCATGCAGAATTGGCATAAATTTATTTATTATTTTTTAATTTCATAAAATTGAGGACTAGTTTGGAGCAATGCCGATACTGCAAATATCGGGTATCGGCGATTATTGTGTATCGGAATTCCGTTCGATTCGATATTTTCGGTTTATCGGATCGGAAATGGGATTGTCAAGTCACTGTCAGTGTCCGTCGGTCGGGTCTGTCAGGAGTCAGCGGCACTTACCTGGCAGAAGATCTCCGGCGGTCACATCCCGGACTGCTTCATGGCCGCCATCTTCTTTCCCCGGCGGTCACATGCAGTTTCTCGCGATAACTGCAGTGACTGCTGGGTAATCCCGGCCGTAAAGCAGTCAGTCCGATGACGTCACCGCCGGGGAAGCAGGTAATCAGCTGTGCTGCGTCGCGATGACAGGCTCTGCCTGTCATTGCGATGTAGCACAGCTGGATCGTCGTGGGACTGTCGTTCTGGACTGCGTCGGACAGGTGGTATACTGTTGGTTTGTTTTTTTTTTTTTTTACAGGAGATCGATGGCGTCGCAGGAATGAGAGTACATAAAAGAAATGAAAACTGTGTTGTCTCTTTTATTTCATTAAAATACTTTTTTCTTGCTGTGTCTTTTTTTTATACATTTAATAACTTTGGGATTAATAATGGATCGGTGTCTTATTGACACCTCTCCATTATTAACCGGGCTTATTGTCACCGTGCAATCAACGGTGACAATAACCCCCTTATTACCCCGCTTGCCACCGCTACAGGGCAAGTGGGAAGAGCCGGGTAAAGTGCCACAATTGGCACATCTTTTGATGCGCCAAATGTGGGGCTGCTGTAGCCTGGTATTATCAGGCTGTTGAGGGCCAAAATCCATGGGCCTTGACAGTCTTTTAATACCAGGCTGCAGCAGTCTGCATTTTACTTGGCTGGTTAACAAAAATAGGGGGGATCCCCACGCCGTTTTTTTTTCGAGGGGATCCCCTATTTTTGTTAACCAGCCAAGCTAAGCAGACTGCTGTGGCCTGGTATTATCAGGCTTGCAAGGTCCATGGATATTGGATCCTTACCAGCCTGAAAAACCAGGCCTCAGCGGTCTGCTTCATCTGGCTGGTTAACAAAATAGGGGGGACCCCACGCCAATTTTTTTCGAGGGGATCCCCTATTTTTGTTAATCAGCCAAGATATGCAGACTGCTGTGGCCTGGTATTATCAGGCTGGCAAGGTCCATGGATCTTGGCTCCTTAACAGCCTGAAAATCCAGGCCTCAGCGGTCTGCTTCATCTGGCTGGTTAACAAAAATAGGGGGGACCCCACGCCAATTTTTTTCGAGGGGATCCCCTATTTTTGTTAATCAGCCAAGATATGCAGACTGCTGTGGCCTGGTATTATCAGGCTGGCAAGGTCCATGGATCTTGGCTCCTTAACAGCCTGAAAATCCAGGCCTCAGCGGTCTGCTTCATCTGGCTGGTTAACAAAAATAGGGGGGACCCCACGCCAATTTTTTTCGAGGGGATCCCCTATTTTTGTTAATCAGCCAAGATATGCAGACTGCTGTGGCCTGGTATTATCAGGCTGGCAAGGTCCATGGATCTTGGCTCCTTAACAGCCTGAAAATCCAGGCCTCAGCGGTCTGCTTCATTTTGGCTGGTTAACAAAAAATAGGGGGGACCCACGCCAATTTTTTTCGAGGGGATCCCCTATTTTTGTTAATTCAGCCAAGATATGCAGACTGCTGTGGCCTAGTATTATCAGGCTGGCAAGGTCCATGGATCTTGGCTCCTTAACAGCCTGAAAATCCAGGCCTCAGCGGTCTGCTTCATCTGGCTGGTTAACAAAAATAGGGGGGACCCCACGCCATTTTTTTTTCGAAGGGAACCCCTATTTTTGTTAATCAGTTCCCTCTGACGTCACTGATTGTGTCCCTGGCTGACCTGAAGTGAAAGTGGAAAGCAATCAATTAAGCTTTCCACTTAAGGGCCCGTCTCACATAGCGATATCGCTACCGAGATCGCTGCTGAGTCACTAGTTTTGTGACGCAGCAGCGAGCTCACCAGCGATATCGCTGTGTGTGACATTCAGCGACGATCAGCCCCCCTGCCGGGTATCGCTGATCGTCGCTGAAATGTCAGGACCTTTTTTTGATCGCTGGTTTCCCGCTGACAGGCACACATCGCTGCGTGTGACAGGCGGGAGACCAGCGATCCGCTGGTAACCAAGGTACACAGCGGGTTTCAGGCGCGGGGCTGTGCCTAGAAACCCGCTGTGTACCTTGGATACCAGCGCCCTGATGCAGGGAGCTGGTATCCAAGGTACACAGCGGGTTTCCAAGCGCTGCACGGTGCCTGGAAACCCGCTGTGTACCTTGGTTACCAGCGGATCGCTGGTCTCCCGCCTGTCACACGCAGCGATGCGTGCCTGTCAGAGGGAAACCAGCGATCAAAAAAAGGTCCTGACATTTCTGCGACGATCAGCGATACCCGGCAGGGGGGCTGATCGTCGCTGAATGTCACACACAGCGATATCGCTGGTGAGCTCGCTGCTGCGTCACAAAACTAGTGACTCAGCAGCGATCTCGGTAGCGATATCGCTATGTGAGACGGGCCCTTAAGCGATGTTACCCGCAGTGTCGCTGTCCCAGATCGCTGCCTGAGCTGCCTGTTTGGCAGCTCAGCAGCGATCATGTAGCGATACACCAGCGATCCTGACAAGTGCATATCGTTGTCGGGATCGCTGGTGTATCGTTATGTGACACCCAGCCTTTACTCTCCTGTCAGGCAGGAGAGGAACTCATTCATTTGGGGTTTACTGTGAGGCTGCAGCATTAGCTGCGGTCCCTGCAGTAAACATTAACCCTTTCTGAAGGATTACACCATGGGACCTGACTGTGCATGGGATAGGTAGAATAATTTTGCTTTTTTTTTATTTTTATTACAGGAAATGGTTTTAGCAGGTAAATAAAATATGGTCAAAAACTGTGTGATTATTTCATTAAACTTCTTTTTTATTAAAGTGTGTGTGTTTGATTTTTCTTTCATACAATAGGATTAATAATTGATAGTTGTCTAATTGACAGCTCTCAATTATTAACCTGGCTTAAAGTGACCTTTCAATTGCAAGGTCATTTTAACCCTTATTAACCCATTCGCCACCGCTACAGGGCAATGGGAATAGACGGGCAAAGTGCCAGAAAGGGCAAATCTAATTAGAGATTTCCCCTTTCTGGGGTGTCTGGGGGCATATGTTAAGTAGCCGGGGGGGGCCAAAAATAATGGTCCCTCTCTGGGCTATTATTATCTGCCCCCACTCACTGGCTTTGTCTGTCTGGTTGCGAAAATAGGGCGGGAGCCCACGCATTTTTTTTCAGCAATTTTACACCTCATATATATATATATATACATGTCATTGAATTTGTGACACATATATATATATATTTATATTTGTAGTTCATACACTTCTACATAGTATAATAGCCGCTAATTCAATTGCCGGCTTTTGTGAAAATGCAGAACCCGACATGAAATGACACTTGGTGTACATAGGGTTAACCATGTCTTTTCATGTCCTTTGCTATCTAATTTGCACAAACAATTAAATCAGACTATGTGTGCAAAATTTCACACCTGTAGGGGTTAATTAAAGGTGTAAATTCGTAGCAAAAAAGTCCGTTTTTTTTACAACGAATTTACACCTTTAATTAACCCTACAGGTGTGAAATTTTGCACACATAGTCTTTTAAAGTTGGACACTAATGCAATGGACAATCATAAAAAGTTATAACCCATTCAAATGTCGATCAATTTATCTAAGGTCTGACAGACATTAAATATGTAATTCGTACGCGACATATATAAACCATGATATTTTATTCCTATGACACAAATTTTACACATATAAATATAATATAATGAAACTTATTTTCATTTTTATTTCCATCATATCTTGGTTAATTAAAGATGTAATAAGTTCAGTAGCATGTCCTTTTTCTACACACGAGATTTTATTTATTTTCTAAACCTTACCTACAGAGTGAATATTTTGACACTGTTTTCTAAATGTTTGTCCTGAAATCAGTTACGATAACCACCTAAAATATTGGATTAACAGATGTTCATATAAGTGTTCAATTTCATTGAAGTGCATTCTGTCTATTAGTGAATTTTACAATGAATCAAATTAAATTTTATAGATTGAAATTGTTAATAAAACTTTATAAAAATGTATTTGTTTATTATAATACATTATAATCTAATATTAACATTTCTTGCAGGTTTTATAAGTGTTACAATGTAAAAACTTTTTTTTATTTTCTTTGGCGTTGAATATTTTGATTCATATATTCCAATGGGAGCTTTCTTCTACATTGGAACTTGACCATTTGGTAGCTGATAATGGCGATACTTCATGCAGAATTCGCATATTTAGGTTATTAATTTATTTCAATTCTAAATTGAGGACTGTATTGGAGGCAAAGGGCTTATTATGGAAATTGTGTTTTTTATTTTTGTTGTGAAAGCTTGATGTGGAGGATTATACAGTAAAAAGGGTTTATGAATGGAATAATTGGGAATTTGTTTCAAAATCAACTAAATCTATTTTAAAACGCACTGGATATACAAAAACACACGTCAGGAGTTTTGTGAGATTTAGCTCACGTGAATGTGATTCTTCTGATGATTACCCTTGCACTTCTGAATCTTCTTTCAATGAATCAGTCATTCATGATCAAGTGAAACAGTTTAAGAAGACAAAAAATGCAAAAGGCGCAGCGGGCGCAACCCTAGGAGATCAGTCTAGTGTACAGACACGCCATAAAAAAGTAATGACTAAATAAAAATTAAAAATGTATTAAATCTTTCATCCAAAGTTTTTTCTGATGATCAACTAGAAGTGTGGTATTATGGTTAGTGTTGAGCGATACGATAATGCAAATATCGGCTATCGGCCGATATTAGCTCTATCGGCCTTTCGATAATTCGTTTCGATATTTTCGTCTTATCGAATACCGTAATCGGATTTGTCACTGTCACTGTGAGTGTCCGTCGGTCGGGTCTGTCAGGAGTCAGCGGCACTTACCTGGCAGAAGATCTCCGGCGGTCACGTCCTGGACTGCTTGATGGCCGCCATTATCTTCTCCCTGGCGGTCACATGCAGTTTTTCGCGATAACTGCAGTGACTGCAGGGTAATCCCGGCCGTAAAGCAGTCAGTCCGATGATGTCACCGCCGGGGAAGCAGGTAATCAGCTGTGCTGCGCCGGGATGACAGGCTCTGCCTGTCATTCTGATGTAGCAGAGCTGGATCGTCGTGGGACACTCGTTACTATGGACTGCGTCGGTCAGGTGGTATACTTTTTTTTTTTTTTTTTTCATTTTTTTACAGGAGATCGATGGCGTCGCAGCAGGATGAGACAGTAATAAAAGAAATGAAAACTGTGTTTTTTTATTTTTTATTAAATTAAAAAAAATTTTTTGGAACATTCACCCGTCCGGGTACATAAACAATTTAACTATTTATTTACATACAGGGACCCTGTCCGGGTTATTTAGACTTCTTTGGCAGGGGTGTTACAGGTACCACCTGGTACTCTTCTGGTGCTTGCAAAACATCCGAGACACCAAGGACCACCAGGACCTGATGACGTCGTGTGGCCTGTACAGTCAAGTCGTGACCCGCTATCTGGGTCTGTGTGGCCACCTCTTTCATCTCTCTCCGGGTCTGGAGCCCTATGTCACGGACTGTACGAACCCCAGGGGGCCTAACAGGCGCCGGGTACGGGCCAGCTATACTTATCATGTCCATAGCTGGGGCTGCTGAGGAGACCACTGAGGGAGGCTGGGGAGATTTACGGCGTGGGGTGGGCACTTTTGCAGAGGCCTGGATGTGGGAGGCTGAAGGCTTCGAGGGTCTCACAGGTTCCTGACACACTAGGGAGTAGGGGTCGCACCTGGTAACATTTAGGGCGTACCATCCATTGTAACCCCAGTGTCGGGTGTAAGTCACCAAGTCTCCTGGCAACAGGTCCCTCCCCGGGTGTCCTTCTGGGAGGTGAGCCTCCACGTCCCGCCGGGTCACAAAGACTTCTAAATAAAGTCCAGGCTCCTTGATGAAGCCCCACCCACCTTTCAATTTAAAGCTCCGTACTGCACCCTTACGCCGCGGCTCACTCAGGGTTCCTTTATCCTTTCTCATCCGGTCCTTATCTGCCCGGTCCTTCTCCAGGTGACGTTGGCGAAGTTTTAGGGTTTCTCGCTGCTCCCTTTGTCACTCTGCTTCCCGCTCCCAACGTCTCCACTCTTCCTCCTGACGCCGATTGTAATTCTCCTCCACCAGTTGCTCCATGTCTCCACCACTCCACTGCAGCTTACAGTGTCCGGTTTGCGGCAGCTCTCCTGTCGCCCCCCAGTCCTGGCGGCGCTCCCCTGTGGAGGAAGCAGACGGCTCTAAATCAGATGACAGTCGGGGTTCCGGTACAGGCAGGTAGTGCTCTGGTGCCTGCGCGGCCTCCTCCATGAGGACAGGTGTCGCTTCTTCTGTCTCAGCGACCGGGGCAGACAGCGGGATCTGGGGTGCTGCTGACGGTGCTGCGGTTTTTGCAGGAACGGGTGCCTCCACTGCGACAACGTCAACCGGATCACATTGCAAGGGCTCCTCTACTATAACGGGTGCCTCACCTTCCGGTACAGACACTTCAGGTAAGAGGGATTGGCGCCGCTCCAAGTTTATTTTTAGGGCACGCCAGCTGGCTTCCATCCTGGCGACCTCCTCCCGGTGCCGGGCCAGGCCTCTCAGGGTATCCTCCGCTTCTTGCAGCGTAGGAGGGTTTACAGGCCGGGTGCCCAACGGTGATTCCGTGGCGATCGGGTCGCTTCCGTGGGGGGAGAGCTCTGACTGCTCCATCCCTTCCCACTTCTGCTCGTCGTGTCCATTAGCCATCTCTGCCAAGTCACATGTGTCATATCTGGAGAGGGCCCCTCTTTTGTAGGGAGGCGGGACCTCCTCACACTGAGGAGGATGAGGAGGCGGAACTCCAGAGCTGTGGGGCACGATGTTACATTGCAGTACCATTTACAGTGGGCGGCCATCGTTTTCACGCCACTGAGTGAGTGACACCCACGAAGAGCACGCCCTTCTTCTTCACCAGTGCCTCGTCGTGACGCAGATATGGCGGAAAAATGGCAAATACATTCTCTGATGATTTTAGCAATTCTCAAGCACAAAACCAGTGCAATTCAGGCACACAGGACTCGCTTATACGAGCTACAGAATACTGTTCGTGACGCCCAAGTTGAGTCGCACAGAGCCAGAGGTTTTCGGGGTACTCGGCACCGAGCCCGTCGACTTCTATGGGGTATGTCACGTCTTTACCCGGCAATTGAATTAGAGTCGATTTTACTATGTAGAAGTGTATAAACTATAAATATATGTATATATATATGTCACAATGACATGTATATATATATATATATATATATATATATGTATTCTATGTGTGTATATTTTGTGTTTACAACGAAAGAAAGGGTTTTTTTTGTTGCGATATTTTGTTCCCATAGACTTACATGGGACTTCCGGTATCGAAATCGGATATCGACGATATTTAGTGCTATCGGCGATACAATTTCGATACGATATTTTTAGATATCGAGCAATATCGCTCAACACTAATTATGGTTTAAATTTTGTTCCCGATCCGGACTTTAATTTATTTTCTACAATATTAGACATAAATAAATTCATACGCAATCTTACCATAAAAACATTTTTGGAATGATCAGTCCATAGTACAATTTGAAACTGCTGTGACAAATGAAAATTAATTTTAAGAACTAAGTTTCCAGGTACAGATCTCGCTTCTGACATTGCAACATTTGCAAGATAATAATAATGACTTAAGGAGAAGATCAATCAATCCGAAAATTTGAACGTCAAAAACTCTTATTTTCATCCATTCAAGGACAGAATGCATGTCTAAATTCCAAGAGATAGTCGAGCGAGAATTGAAAGTACTCAAGTACAACAAAGAAAATAAAGGTGGTACTAGGAATTTTTCCATAAAAAATAGAAAAGCATTGCATGAATTAAAAGACATTTCTGACATAACTATAAAAATGTCCGATAAGGGTGGGATTATAGTTATTATGGAGTCTATTGATTATAAAGAGGGAATTATGAAATTACTCTCAGATTCTTCTGTGTATAGAAGACTATCTGGTGACCCAACCTCAATTTTTAAAAATAAAATGGACTGAATAATCAGTGAAGGTTTGTCACTAGGAGTTCTATCAAAAAACAGGCGGAATATTTAGAGGTGTCTCATCCTGTTATGCCAATATTGCACGGCTTACCCAAGGTCCACAAAAATAAGAATTTTCCTCCCATGAGACCTATAGTCTCCGGAATAGGATCTATTAATGAACATATGGGAGAATGGTTGGACTCACTACTACAGCCTCTGGTATGCAGAGTTCCGGGTTACATCAAGGACACCAAGGAAGGATGTTCTAAAAATTCTATCAAAAAAAGTATGGTCCCCTGAATTTTCTTGGCTAAGTTGCGAGGTACCATCTTTGTACACGTGTATACCTCATGATATTGCCTTGTTAGCTCTTGAATTTCACCTAAATAATTACAGTACTTATTCTCAGGATCTTACAGGATTTATTTTGCAGGTTATTTCTCATTTATTAATGCACAATTTTTTTTCGTTTGATAGTCATTTTTATTTGCAGTGTAGCGGGGTGGCAATGGGAGCAAAATTTTCACCTTCATTGGCAAATTTGGTAATGGCATTTTGGGAGTTTCAATTTTTATTTTCTGTTAGAAAAATATTTAGAATTGAGAGTCCTCAGTGGTTGATACCTTTTAATGGCTAACTGAAAAGATGGTAACAAATTGCAAGCTTTCGAGACTACTCAGGTCTCTTCATCAGGCTAAACTAATACAAAATCTGAAGAATCACATATTTATACACAACACAGCACAGAAAAAATACAATAGGTAAGACAAGTGACGTGTTGTGTATAAATATGTGATTCTTCAGATTTTGTATTAGTTTAGCCTGATGAAGAGACCTGAGTAGTCTCGAAAGCTTGCAATTTGTTACCATCTTTTCAGTTAGCCATTAAAAGGTATAAACCACTGAGGACTCAGTCTCAACTCTAAATATTTTTCTATCTACTGGCTAACACGGTACAAAGATATACATCTTTACTGTATTTTCTGTTAATAATCCATTTTCTTTTTTTATTGAATGGTATGGCAGATACATTGACGATACCTTGGTCATTTGGAGGGGCGATGTATCTGCCATACCTGGTTTCATCAATTACATCAATGGTAATAATTTGAATATTCATTTTACACATGTTTTTCATAATCACAAAATTTATTTTTTAGACTTGGAATTAACAGGGATCTGTAATGAATTGATCTCTACTAGAACTTGCTCAAAGCCTTTCTCTGGCAATACAATTCTGCATGCCCACGGCAGCCAACCCAAGCATACGGTAAAATCCATTCCTGTGGGAGAATTTACTCGGCTCAAAATAAATTGCAATAAAAATATTTTTTTACAGGATGATCTAATTTTTTCTGGCAATAAATTGAAAAAGAGGATATCCTGATTGGATGTTAAAAAGGGCTTCCAATATGGTATAATCTTCCATATTTTTCGACCCATAAGACGCACTTTTTTCCCCAAAATTTTTTTGGGAAAATGGGGGTGCATCTTATGGTCACAATATACTTACAAATTTGGTGGTGGTTGCGGTCCCGATGCAGCCCCCCTGTGCTCTGTGGTGCGGTGGTGTCGGGGCTCTGTGATGTGGCGGCAGTGGGGCTCTGTGCTGCGTGGGGGGCTCTGATGGCATTTCATTATAGCACGAAAGCCCCCGCAGCTCCGTTGCTGCAACGCAGTGGCCTCCAGAAAGATGGCCGTCGGGGTGGTGCATACTCAAATTCAAATCTCGGCAACGAGATCTCGTCTCCCGAAATCTCGGGACAAGATCTCGTTGCGGAGATCTGTATCTGAGCATGCGCCGCCCCCAGTGGCCATCTTTCTTGAGGCCCCTGGTGGCCATCTTTCCGGAGGCCTCTGCATCGCAGCAGCAGAGTTGGGGGAGCTTTCGGGCTTTGACGAAATGCCGACGGAGCGCATCACGCAGCACAGAGCCCCGCTGCAGCCACACTACAGAGCCCCGACACCACCACACCACAGAGCACAGGGAGGCTGCATTGGGACCACCGCCACGGGACTGCTGCCACAGGATTTGTAAATATATTACGACCCCACAGAGCACAGCCACCCCACAGAGCACAGCCACCCCATGGACACAGCCACCCCGCAGAGCACAAACACCCCACAGAGCACAGCCACCCCACAGAGCACAGCCACCCCACAGAGCACCCCTGCAACACAAAGCACCACCATCACACCAGCCTGGACCACCAAACGACCCCTGTGACTACTCCTCCACCTGTGTTGATCCCTTCGCTGGTAAGCTGAATTCAGACTGTAAGACGGACCCCCATTTGACACATTATTTTTTTCCCTATTTTCCTTCTGAAAATTTTGGGTGCGTCTTATGGTCCAGTGCGTCTTATAGTCTGAAAAATACAGTAATAATTCCAGCAATGTAACTTGTCTATCAAGCTTTCACAACAAAAATAAAAAATGCAATTTCCATAATAAGCCCTTTGTTTGCCTCCAATTCAGTCCTCAATTTTATGAAGTTAAAAAAATAATAAATAAATGTATGCCAATTCTGCATGAAGATCCCATTTTAGCTACCATATTGGATCAAGGTTGCAATGTTGTAGCAAGAAGAGCTCCCACTTTGGGCAATATTATATCTCCAAGTTTATTTTTTTTTTTAAATTGCCGAAGGAAACATGGTTAAATTGTAGAGGTAGTTACAAATGTGGTATGCCTGCTTGTAAAACCTGCAAGCAAATGGTTAATTGTAGAACCTTTAATGATTATAATAACACAAATACATTTGTTATAAAAGATTTTATTAACTGCAACAGTAAATTTGTAATCAATAATATTGATTGTGATTCTTGTAAAAAATCCTATACAGGTTGCACTTCAAGAAAATTTAAAACAAGTATTAATGAACATCTTTATGATATTTCCAATATTTTAGGTGGTAATCGTAACATTTCTTCAGATGACAAACATTTTATTCATACCCATTCATGCAATATTGCGACTTTGAGAGTAACAGGTTTAGAAAAAATCAAAAAAACCTCTGCGTGGTGGTGATATCAAGAGGACCCTGCTTACCTGTGAAGCGTGTTGTGGATCTTTAACCTTGGAACCAGATTTCCTGATGGACTCAATAAGAAAAATGAAATAATGTTTCATTATTAATCAAATGATATTTATTATTTGTATCAATTTGTGTTTATTTTGTTTTTTTGTATATATAAATATTCCAGTGTTTTTATATGTAATTGTCGGCGTTCTTGGAGATACATATATATGGTCTTGTAGGACCTTAGATCACATGATTGTATTGTGGCATTTGATTGGTGTTTGATACTTTTTAATGATTGTCAGTGCATTCAGTATCTAGCTTTGATAAAGACCACGGTGGTGGTCGAAACGCGTAGCCTGTCCTCCAGTGCCATGTGATGTCCGAGGAGCTTTTTTATGTTTTAATTTATATGAAATAAAGAAGACATTTGACGCTGATGTGAGCTGGAACATTTTTTCTCAATTTTCTCGTTTTGTGGCAAATGCCATGCATCCTGCACGATGTTGGGCTGTGAGCACAACCCCCGTCTGTGGACGTCGGGCACTCAGATCATCCTCATGGAGTCGGTTTCTAACCGTTTGTGCAGACACATGCACATTTGTGGCCTGCTGGAGGTCATTTTCCAGGGCTCTGGCAGTGCTCCTCCTGTTCCTCCTTGCACAAAGGCGGAGATAGTGGTCCTGCTGCTGGGTTGTGGCCCTCCTACTGCCCCCTCCACGTCTCCTGGTGTACTGGCCTGTCTCCTAGTAGCGTCTCCAGTCTCTGGACACTACGCTGACAGACACAGCAAACCTTCTTGCCACAGCTCGCATTGATGTGCCATCCTGGATGAGCTGCACTACCTGAGCCACTTGTGCGGGTTGTAGAGTCTGTTTCATGCTACTACGAGTGTGAAAGCACGACCAACTTTCAAAAGTGACCAAAACATCAGCCAGAAAGCATTGGTACTGAGATCTGTTCTGTGGTCCCCATCTGCAGAACCACTCCTTTATTGAGTGAGTCTTGATAATTGCCAATAATTTCCATCTGTTGTCTATTCCATTTGCACAACAGCATGTGAAATTGATTGTCAATCAGTGTTGCTTCCTAAGTGGACAGTTTGATTTCACAGAAGTTTGATTTACTTGGAGTTATATTCTGTTGTTTAAGTGTTCCCTTTATTTTTTTGAGCAGTGTATATAAGTATATCTTATACTTGTGGTCACATGACTGCTCAATCTTACCGCCAGCAACGGAAAATCCTCACAGCACGCACTGTATGTGATGTAAGGATTCTCAAGTTTGCAGTCACATAGATTTATTGCAGACTTTTGTGATAAGCCTGAACAACCCCTTTAATGTTTGAATGGTGATTGCATTGAGCATGAGCATTGTTATGTTTTTTCTTATTTTTAGGTAAGAAATCTGAAATTTTGTAACAATTTTCTAGAATATAATGTTAGATGCTTTCTAGAGTAAGTTACACAAGCTCTTGTTTTTATTATGTAACCTTTGTCCTAACCACATTCCTCTACCAACATATATTATATGGAAAAAACTATTTTGACCACTACTGTAATAATTACACCTATAGGAGCTTTTATTATAACTAATTTTAAAATCATGGGCAATAATATGGAGTTGGTCCTTCTTTGCAGGTATAACATCTTCCATTAATCTGAGAAAACTTTCTGCAATATTTTGTAGGTCAGAGACTGATGTTGGATCAGAGGGCCGAGCTCATAATCTCCATTCTAGTTCATCCCCATTCTATGGGGTTGACGTTAACCAAGTCTTTAAGGACTTTACTGCACAGTGGCACATTCATGATGGAACAGGAAAGGGCCACCCCTAAACTGTTCCTACAAAATTGTCCAAAATGTCTTGGTATGCTAAAACATTCAGTTTTATCTGGAACTAAACAGCCTAGGTTGAACCCAGAAAAAAAGAAGTCTATAACATTATCAAACAGAACACATGTCCATTGCTCTTGAGTCTAGTGGTAGCATGCTTCATACCACTCCATTCAACACTTGCCATTTTGTTTGATGGTGATGGTGAGTGTTGTATTGAGCTGCTTTTGGACTTTATGTTATAGTTGTATGTGGTCTACCACTTTATTTTCTGAGTTTCTGTGTTTCCAGTTGATTGTGGAATATTTGGGACAAAAGAAATTTCAGAACTGAGTTGTTACATTGGTAGCATCCAATTACAGGACCAGTCTGAGATTCAGTGAACTTTTTAGACCATCTCAATCTTTTACAAATCTTAATACAGGCAGACTGTACGTTGAGGAGCTGTATTTTATACACCTGTGGCAATGGGACTGAATGAAAACTGGATTTAATGATTAAAAGGTTAAATACTTTTGTCCATGTAGTGTATACAGTATACCGAGGTAATCATCCTTGATCTTTTCTTGGCTATTGAACGGTTGGTACATTAAAACAAGTGTCTGTATCTGTCTAGCTCCAATACACGTCTTCTTCTTACTCTTATTTGCTTCTTCTTACTCTTACAAATTGAAAGGATAGAAATAAGTCATTATTTAAAATTAACAACAGCGTCACATAGCAAGAATTGACACTTGGAAATTCAGTCTATTCATCTTTTGCATCAGCAGGGATCTTGGAGGTTGGATTATAACCAACCCCTGCTACATATAATAACATTTTGTGTAAATACCCTCCAAAAAGTTTTCTGAGAATAAGCTGATCACACTATGTCCCACTGCTTGGAGTTGTTTAGTAATTAGCTGTAATCTTTGGTTAAATTGACAGCTGGTGTCCCTACAGTGCCACCCCAATAAAAAATGCACCATGGTATATTTTATACTAAAACCATGAGGCTGTGCCGATTCTTTAAGAGCCATACACACTATTTGCATTCACTCTTCATTTTGGCCAATACTGTAGATGAGGATACCAAGTAAGAATTCTAGAAATTAGTGGATCATTTGAAATTTGAATTCGAGTTCTTCACTGAATTTTCTCCAAAAGATTGATTGGCTGAGAATAAATTAGCATGAATCACAATAACAGACCTAATTGCTAAGAAAATACATGTGGTTGAGTGGGAGAGAGTACCCTGATGACCACAAGAGCTTGCACTCTACAACAAAGAGAAAGAGGACTATTGTTGCGAATTCTCTGGATTCTGAGTTGGGGCTCCCTCTGGTGGCTGTTGATATTAATGAAGCTGTCTTGACTGACAGAGGCCCTTCAGCTGAGGATTCAGCTGCGGACGATAGGCAATCTGGGAGTGATGACTGGGGAGATTTAAGGGAGTAACTTTCCCATGATCTTCGCCGGTGATTAGTTGTCTCTTCCTGGTCCAGTTTGGAAGTCAGCTGCGGTCTCCTGCAATTTTCAGATAAGCTATTTCTTGCTTGTTTCTGTGGTTTTGTTTTCTTTTGTTTTTCTGCCTTCTGAGTGAGGTCAGCCTGGTCCCCCTGCTGGGGCCTGCGCTGGTCTCTGTTTTTCAGTTTCTCGGTTCATTTGTTCAGTCCCTGTTATTTCAGTGGCTGCTGGGTATCTACCTGTTCACACCAGAGTTCTGATATAGCGGGGAGAGATCGTGTGGTCTCAGTATTTTTTTGGAATCAGAAGTGTTGGAATTTTTCCTAGGGTTTTGCTGGATTGCAGAAAGTATTCTTTTCTGTCCGGTCCTATCTAGACAGGTTTGGGCCCCAGCGTTTGCTTACTCTATTTTCTGCCTGCGTTTGTATTTCATCTTGTCTCACTGCCAATATATGTGTGGGGGCTACCTATTCCTTTGGGGCACTACTCCGGGGCAGTTAGCTTTCCCCTTTCTATGTCTAGACTTAGCTAACTCTCTGGCTGTGTCGATGCGTCTAGGTCATCATAGGTATGTCCCACGGCTGCTTCTAGTTGTGCATTTAGTTTAGGGGTCTGCAATCCATTAGTTACCAACCTCTCTGGGTGACTGGCTGCCTTTGCTATTTTTGTTACTGTCCTCCTTGGCTATCATATCATAACAGACTATGCTGACCATAAGAGCTTACACTCTACCGGCAAGAGAGAGAAAGGACCTTGCTGGCCACAAGAGCTTATACTCTACCGGCAAAAGAGAGAGAAAGAGGTGACCCTGCTCATCATAACAGCTTACATTCTACAGACGAGAGAGAGAGGGAAAGAGAGGACCCTGCTCATCATACGAGCTTATACTCTACCGGCAAGAGAGAGAGAGAAAGAGAGGACTCTGCTCATCATTCAAGCTTACACTCTACCAGCAAGAGAGAGAGAAAGAGAGGACCCTGCTCATCATACAAGCTTACACTCTACAGAAACAAAAGACTTACGCGGTGACTCTGGTGACTCGCGGTGACTCTGGAGATGCAAAATGAATCTGCCGTACAAACTGTGCTCCATTGGGAACTGCTAATCTCTGATGGCCAAAGTAGTGACCACTACTGTACAAAATATTATAATCCATAAAATGTTATAGCCACAAACAGAAATAGATCCACATTGCAGTCACTTGTGAAATTGATGTTAATCAAATAAATTAACAAGTGAAAAAAACGCAAGGACTATATTAAACCAAACTGCATAATCTAGAAATATCCAATAGCACAGAAAAAACAGTCATAAGTTCCGTTGTACAAAAATAAAACAATTAAAAGTGCCACATAAGACATATACCAAAGACATGCAGGGAGCAGCGTATGTGAACATGCCAAAAAATAGTAATGAACATCAGGGAAACACCTAACATAAGGCAAAGTATACCAACCAAACCATAAATAATAATCGCCACATCAAATCATAGAAATAATAATGATGACCACATCATTTGGCATACATACCAAAATATATACAAGACTGGCCACGAACGCTGCCCCTGCTGCCCCAACGCGCGTTTCGGATTGTTCCTTCCTCAGGGGGTTCCATGCGGAGAAGTCCCACAGCAATGCAAACAATGTTAGACCTCTATCTGATACTTAAACAGTGTGGGAAAATAGTGCCAGGCAAGTTTTTTTTTTGCAAACAGTTAATAGAATCTTAAATGTTTGAATTTGCATGAAACCATGAATTTCAGCAAAGTACTTGAGCTTAATCCTTTATAGATCTGCTCAACTCTAGGGAAATACCTTGTATTTTTAGCTAAGAATTACCCAATAGATGTTTTAAAATGGTTTCATATTACACAAACATACTGTACATTACATTAATCCAACCTATGGAATACCAATTACATTTTGTGAACTTAATGACTTCCGTAGAGTTGAGTTAAACTTCAAGGAGTATCCATAAATAAACTATTGTCCATAGATGAGTTTGCATAATTAGTTTTAAATGGGATAATTAAAATATATTACCAAATATTAGTATGTGCTTATACCACAAGAGAACATTTCAAGAGAAATGTCTGCTTTTTGCTAGTGAAAACCGTAGAAAATGTATCATCAGCAAAAAATTTCAAAATTCTAAGAGCATGTCAATGAGTGTACTTCATTTTAATTGAACGTTTTGGATTACTTTATATGGAGGAACTGACCACACGGTTTGAACAAAATATGTTTTCCCTTTCCAAAAACATAAGACTTTTATGACTTATCCTTACTTGACTTCTGCATGAGAATACATCATCATTACTTCCGTGTGTGCTACATGTTTCAATCAGTTGAATGTCTGGGTGTATGAGACAGCCTCTGAGTAATATCCTATGAGTTAAAGCATTGTACTTGCAGTTCTCATTGTTTGTAGTTTTGTATTTAGTCATTTAGAAGACATTAATTTACTTTATTTAAAAAGTTTCAAAGGCACACTATAAACATAAAACGTCACTTCACACTGTATGTCCAAGTTACAGTATTATACTAACACTAGTCAAAGAGTTATGTATCAAAGTGGTTGGTCTTAATATATTTGAAAAATGGCCACAAAGCAGGGGATGACTTAACAGTTCAGCACTGCCTCCGTAGGTGACAAAATAGTCTTTGCAGTTATCCTGTAGCAATAATGTTCTATCTACCCTTACATAAATTCTGCAGTCTATGACTAAACTGCTGGCAAATTTTTCTCATATTACAATATTTATTATAAAACAAAAATTAGTAATGTTGCAATTTTTACTCTGGCCACTAGGTGTCACGGGGTTACTGCAACGGAGAGGAGCAAGAAGACCACAGTGTCTGATTGCTACTACTCCTGCACTGAGAAGAAGCACTTTTCCTTTGTTTTAATGGCAGAACAGGGGTTAATCGGCCTTGTTGGAAACTCTGACCTCTCAATTAAGCTCAGTTAGCCACTCCCATCCCCTTTATAATCTGGGTCCAGTTTCAAATCCATGTCAGAGCTAGCATTTTCTGCATGGCTTAGGAGGAAAGGTGTTCATATGAGAAGGAGTTTTGGAGGAGTTATCTGTGACTGTTGAGTAGTTTGTAAATGTGGTAATTCGCTTCCCTCCTCTACTTTGTTTTTTTCCCCATCCTCCACTCCTCGATGCATTCCTCTGTTATAAGTGAATGAATAATTGTATCCCTGGTGTTTTCAGTTTACCATTGTTTGTGTAACCTTGTTTGTTGGGTTGGGGTACTGTGGTGCACAGTAGCACCCCTCTTCCCTGGGTGGGGGAAAAGAACAGACAGAGGGCTAACTCAGGATATAAGGCAGGGGTGGTGGCCCTGGCATCTTCACCTTCAGAAGTATCCCGTTAAATAGGGCGAGCTAGGGCGCCCACTAGTGTTAGGGACAGGGAAGGAGCCCCTGGTCCTGGGTCACCTAAAAGCTGAGTCATGACATTAGCTCTGACCGTAACCATTTTTTCTGATCCATTATGGATCTTATCACTGCTGTGACAGGGCAACTGCAGCAGCTCATTCTGGAGTTGGCAGATTTACGCACGGTTGTTTTGCAGCACCCTAATACATCTGGTGTGAGAATCACGTCTCCCAGGCAAACCATAGTGGAGCCCAAGATTGCTTTGACTGACAGGTTCCCTAGAGGGGGCGTGGCAATTTTTTTGCTTTCAGAGAGACCTGTTAACTGTACTTTAGGCTACATCCTGTTTCCTCAGGTACAGAGGAGCAACATGTGGGTATATAATCTCGCTCCTCCAGGGGGACCCCAAGCAAGGGCGTTTTCTCTCACATCTGACTCCCAGTCGCTTCATACGGTGGAGGAATTTTTTCTAGCACTAGGACTTATGACCGCGCCTTCTTGGCTGAGTCCACACTGCATCAATTTCAGCAAGGAGACTGGCCGGCGGAGGAGTATTGCTCTGAGTTTCAGAGCTGGTCCCCTCCGTAGCCAGTTCTGTGAGGGACTTACGGTAAGGGTGAATGATGCTTTGGCCCTTTATGAGACTCCAGTCTTCCTAGAGGCAGCTATATCTCTGGCAATCCGGGTGGATCTCCGTCTATGCCAGAGACATAGGTAGACACCCTTGTTTGCGGGAGGTCGGGGGACAAGGGAGATTGGGACAGAGTCAACTGAGGAACCCATGCAGGTGGGTGCGGCATCTCGCTCTGGTAAACTGTCTGTTGTTCGGTGAAAAAAGGAGTGTTTTTAGTGTAGTAAAAAGGGCCATTTCATGGGCATGTGTCCTTCCTGACCTCACAGTAAACAGCTGCCGGAAAACTAGGTGGACTGGGTTGCGGGGAGGTTTGCAACCTGGGTGTTCTCATTACCTCCATCGGTAGGACACAATTTATTCTACCAGCTGAAATCCACCTGGGTGAGATTAAGGTAGATGTGTCTGCTTTTCTGGCAGTGGGACACTAGGTTCGTTCAGGTCCAAGGCCTAATTCTACATACTCTGTCCAGACCCATACCCATAATCGCCACTGACTCCACCCCTTTGAGACAGTTGTATTTTACTCAAGTCATCCAATTTTTACAGCTTCAGGTAGGGGCCATGCTCTCTGAGGTAATAGACTGTTATGTGCTAGAGGTTCTGCCCTCACCTGTGGTTCTTCGACTACCTTGGTTCCTTCTGCAGAATCCTGTAGTAGATTGGCAGACTCAAGAAGTGGTAAAGTGGAGTGAGTATTTTCAAGGACACTGCTTGGGTTCCCGGCTTGCTAGGGTGGATACCCAGTCTGTGCGGAAATACCTGTCTGGCGATGTGTTCAGAGCAGGGGTGCCATGAACTTCCTCCCCATCGTCCTCATGACTGCACCATTAATCTTGTTCCTGGTGGTAAGCTGCCTAAAAGCAGACTATATAATATCTCTGGTCCAGAAAGGCAGGCCATCAAGAACTATATTGCCGAAAGCTTGTCAAAGGGTCATATCAGACCATTTTCATTCCCCATTGCCATGGTATTCTCTTTTGTAAAGAAAAAGATGGGGGTTACGCCCATGCCTGGATTTCCACGAACTCATTATTATCACAGTCCCTGATCAATATCTGCTCCCTTTCATCCAGATCTGGTGATTCCTTTTTGGGTTGACAAACGAGCCAGCCGTCTTTCAGCACTTTGTAAATTACATTTTTAATCACCTGGTAGGCAGATTTGTGGTTAATAGTGTTGAGCGATATTGCTCGATATCTAAAAATATCGTATCGAAATTGTATCGCCGATAGCACTAAATATCGTCGATATCCGATTTCGATACCGGAAGTCCCATGTAAGTCTATGGGAACAAAATATCGAAATTAAAAAAACCCATTCTTGCCTTGTTGGTTAATTGTACATGAAGGAAAACAACAAAGACTAATGTAGAATGTATTGGGGGAGGTTGAGGAGACAATAAAGGCATACATGTTTAACCCAATGCATTGGAATAGCATTCATATATTTTTTTGGGAAATACGTTTGGATTGATTAACAAATTGACAATGTTGTTAACCTTTTTTATATTTTGGCAAATATGTATGTTTCACAACTTCCATGCTCTTCACCTTTTTAACTTTTGCCAGTGCCACACTTTCTCCTTCATAATCTTCAGCAGCAGCATCATCTTTCTCATCAAATTATTCTTCATCTTCACCTTCTTAATTTTCTTCTTAAACTTCTTGCTATTCATGATTTTGTTTACATTACTCATATTGTTATTATTAAACTAATTAATCTTCTTCATATTCAAATTCTTCATCTTCTTCCTCTTCATCTTCTTCATCATATTCTTATTTGTGACAGAGATTCCTGTACTTGTAATCTGTAAAAGTATGAATTGTTCATCCTTCCGTTCTTGCTGTCACAAAAGATTTAAATTACAACAGTATTTGTCCGTGTTCAGTTTAGCCTGCAGCAGCAGGCATTTTCCAGGGGCACCACGAGGAGGAACGGACTCACCCCCATACACTGCTTAGTCTTCTTCTGCTTAGAATTTATAGCATATATTTTGCTCTTCATTTTGGTCTTATACTTCATGTTCTTCTGCTTTTTGATCTTTTGCTTATTGTTCTTCTGTCTCTTGTTCTGTATCTTGTAGTTTGTCTTAACCTTCTTTGTCCTGTTGGTGATCTTTTTCTTGGTAATCTTTTATTTTTTCTTTGTGATGGTGTTCAGGCTGGTTGGCTTCATGCTCGTCGTCCTTGTTGTCGTCATCTTTTTCTGGGTGGTCTTTAATGTCGTCTAATTTCCGAGAAACAGCTGACGTTACTGGAACCCTGACGGGTATCAGATGGAGCAAGAGACAATGGAAGTAACGAGGACCAGCTGACTGTGCTGGACCCCGGACGGGTAGCAGAAGGAAAAGAGGCAATGTCACAACCGAGTACCAGCTGACGTTACTGTGACACGGTTACTAAGCAGGAGGTACCTGTGCTCCAAAGCACTACCAAGGACCAGCAGACGTTGCTGGAACTCGGATACGGAGATGGAGGCACCTAGGCCAAAGGCACTGGGGAGAACCACTTGACGGTACTGGACCCCGGACGGGTAGCAGAAGGAAAAGAGGCAATGTCACAACCGAGTACCAGCTGACGTTACTGTGACACGGTTACTAAGCAGGAGGTACCTGTGCTCCAAAGCACTACCAAGGACCAGCAGACGTTGCTGGAACTCGGATACGGAGATGGAGGCACCTAGGCCAAAGGCACTGGGGAGAACCACTTGACGGTACTGGACCCCGGACGGGTAGCAGAAGGAAAAGAGGCAATGTCACAACCGAGTACCAGCTGACGTTACTGTGACACGGTTACTAAGCAGGAGGTACCTGTGCTCCAAAGCACTACCAAGGACCAGCAGACGTTGCTGGAACTCGGATACGGAGATGGAGGCACCTAGGCCAAAGGCACTGGGGAGAACCACTTGACGGTACTGGACCCCGGACGGGTAGCAGAAGGAAAAGAGGCAATGTCACAACCGAGTACCAGCTGACGTTACTGTGACACGGTTACTAAGCAGGAGGTACCTGTGCTCCAAAGCACTACCAAGGACCAGCAGACGTTGCTGGAACTCGGATACGGAGATGGAGGCACCTAGGCCAAAGGCACTGGGGAGAACCACTTGACGGTACTGGACCCCGGACGGGTAGCAGAAGGAAAAGAGGCAATGTCATAACCGAGTACCAGCTGACGTTACTGTGACACGGTTACTAAGCAGGAGGTACCTGTGCTCCAAAGCACTATCAAGGACCAGCAGACGTTGCTGGAACTCGGATACGGAGATGGAGGCACCTAGGCCAAAGGCACTGGGGAGAACCACTTGACGGTACTGGACCCGGACGGGTAGAAGAACGCACCCATGAAAATGTAAGTTGACAGGACGCAAGCCGTCCGCAGTTACAGAATCACACAGTCCTACAGTGGGTGCTTATCCTATTGTCACAATGGAAACCGCCTTTATTTACATATCCCACAGCACACATAGGAATCACCTAAACTGCAGGCACCATAGAGTCGGCTAACCCGAATGCAACACGACAGCACAACTTATTGGAGGATAATTGACGTTCACACTGCCAGGAAACAGCTGTCGTGCTGTAACCAGGCTGGCCAGGAGTCAGTACCCCTGCCAATTACTTACGAGCAACAAATGGCGGTGTTGTAGCCCAGGGAGTAGAGTTCAGGTGGTAGAAAGATGAACATAACCGGAGACATGGAAAACGTTGCCAAACAGTTATTTAATCTGAAAACGGACAGGCAAATTCAGGTGAGATCCATGCCTTGTTCATTTTCAGAAAAGTAAGCCGGTCTACATTCTCTGAGGATAGTCGCATGCGACGGTCTGTTACTACACCACCTGCAGCACTAAAGACACGCTCAGATAATACACTGGCAGCAGGGCAAGCCAGCACCTCCAATGCATACTGGCTAAGCTCTGGCCATGTATCCAACTTAGAGACCCAAAATTTGAAAGGGGAAGAGGCATCTGGGAGTACACTTAGAGGGAAAGCCAAGTAGTCTGTCACCATCTTACGGAAACGTTTCTTCCTGGTGACTGGAGCCGTCTCGGATGGTGTAGACCTTGCTGGCGCTGTCACAAAACTTTGCCACATTTGTAACATACAGTTCTTGCCCTGTGCAGAGGCGCTGCTTCTGCTCCCTCTTGTTGTAGAGGTGTCTACACTGCCTCGACGCACAGAGCTGCTTTGTAAAGCAGTAGCAGCAGCAGCAGCAGCATCTCTCTCGGCTGGAATGTACAACAGTATGGATTGCACCAGTGTGTCTTGGTACTCCTGCATTTTACGGTCCCGGTTCACCGGTGTGATGAGGGTTTGTAAGTTGTCCGGTAGCGAGGGTCTAGGAGGGTGTACACCCAATAATCTGACGTGCTGAGAATGTGGGCGATGCGGCGGTCGTTTCTTAGGCACTGAAGCATGAAATAAACCATGTGCTGCAGACTCCCAACTGGCCAACAAAGGCTGTCCTCTGGAAGAGGCGTCATCTCTGTCTCCTCTGCATCACCCCACCCTCGCTCTACATACTGACTACAGCGTTGTGTACCTTCCTCTGTAGGGATTTCTTCCTCCTCCATTGACTCCTCGTCCTCCTCCTCATCCTCCTCACAAAGTGAGCCCTGCCCAGCCCTTTGTGAGGAACCACGTTGCGCTGACTGTCCTGAAGGTAATTGAATTTGTGACTCCTCATCCTCCACCTGTTTCAAAACCTCTTCCTTTAGTGCTTTCAGTGATTTCTGAAGCAGGCAGATAAGGGGGACAGTCATGCTGACTAGTGCATCATCTGCACTCGCCATCCGCGTTGAGACATCAAACGCACGCAAAACGTCGCAGATGTCCTTCATAGAGGCCCACTCAGTAGTGGTGAAGTGTGAACGGCGCAAATTGCGAGTTGATTGCGCCTGTTGCAGCTGATACTCCATTACTGCTGGCTGCTGCTCACACAACCGCTCCAACATATGTAACGTGGAATTCCACCTGGTGGGTACGTCACATATGATGCGATGTTCAGGAAGGCAAAATCTGACTTGCAGAGCTGCAATGCGCGATCTGGCCATGCTGGAACGTCGCAAGTGAGCGCACTCTAGGCGGACCTTGTGCAGCAGTGCATCAAGATCCGGATAGTCCCTCAAAAAAACTCTGCACGACCAAGTTGAGCACATGTGCCAGACATGGTATGTGAGTGAGGTTGCCAAGGCCCAGAGCTGCCACCAGATTTCGGCCATTGTCACACACTACCAAGCCTGGCTGCAGATTAGCTGACAAAAACCACACGTCGCTCTCCTGCTTGATGGCATCCCAGAGCTCCTGCGCTGTGTGGCTTCGATTCCCCATGGGAATTAATTTCAGGACGGCCTGTTGACGTTTGGCCACGGCTGTGCTCATATCGGTCGCAACAGGTAAGCGTTCACGGGTCCATGTGGAGGTATACCATGACGGCTCGTGCAGCGATGATTCTGAGGAACTGGAGTAGGAGGAGGAATCAATGTGCACAGACTGGATTCCTGCAATCCTTGGAGTTGGCAGAACACGTACAGCGCCACTGGCAAGATCTGTACCCGGCTCCACAACATTGACCCAATGGGCAGTGAGGGAAAGGTATCGTCCCTGGCCATGGGTACTGGTCCACGCATCGGTGGTCAGGTGGACCCTGCTACTGACGGCGTTTAGTAGCGCATGTTTAATGTTTCCCTCGACATGTTTTTGCAGAGCAGGGACAGCTTGCCTGCTGAAATAAAATCGGCTTGGCACATTATATTGTGGGACTGCCAATGCCATAAAGTTCCTGAAACTGTCAGTCTCCACCAGCCTGAATGACAGCATTTCAAGGGACAGGAGTTTTGCAAGGCCAGCATTCAGAGCCTGTGCTCGTGGATGGTTTGCCGAGTATGGCCGTCTTTTATCCCATGCCTGTGTTACCGATGGCTGTTTTTTGTACTGGGAGTGTGACGATGACTGTGAACTTGCTGCAGTGGGTGGAATAACAGTTTGTCTATGGACAACAGTGACCGAGGTTCTTCCATGGAGATCCTGTGAGGAAGCCAAAACAGGTGTGTGAGAGCTGGAGGTAGAGGCTCGAACATGACGTAAAGATGTAGGTGCTGCTGTAGGTTGGCCTACATCTCCAGTGTGTCTTTGGAACTCAGCTACGTGCTTTGTCCGTACATGTGTCCACATATTTGTGGTATTCAGGTTCCTGATATTTTTACCTCTTTTAACTTTTTGCTTACACAGCTTGCATTGAACATAGCAAATATTATCTACAAGTCTGTAAAAAAGGACCACGCAGTGCAAGTCATGGGAGCGCCAATTTTGACATTTCTAAGAGAACTGCTCCCAACAGGTGCCAAACTGGAGGCTACAGGCAAGCGAGTCTGCAGCCTACCTCTCCCTCCTCTTTGTACCGTTGGGACAATCTCTTCCTCAGAGCTGCTCCCACCACCTTGCTGTTGCTCACGCCATGTTGGGTCTCGGACTTCATCATCTCCACTACCCTCTTCCAACACCTGCTGCTGTTGGATGGTCTGGGCAGCACCATGCTCCACAAAACCTGGCACCTGAGTCTCATCATCATCATAAGATGCGTTCTGCGGTGTGCTGTCCATCGGCACTGGCTCACCCGCCTCTTCAGATTGAGAGAGACACAGCTGTTGCGCATCACTGCATACTCCCTCTTCTTCAAATTGCAGAATGCTGCTTGCCTGTGCCCGTGTTTGCGAGCCAACAGATTCTGAGAACAGAAGCAGAGACTCAGCTGGCTCCTGTACAGAACTCTCTGACCTTGGCAATTTGACAGGCGGTGAACAGACAGATGGTTGCTCAACAGTGTTGTGTTCCTGAGAGGAGGTGGAAGGAATTGAAGTCGATGCATTGGCTGCCATCCAACCAACAACGGCTTCAATTTGTTCTTCCCGCAGCAGGGGGGCACGCCGAGCTCCTACCAAAGTGCGCATAAAGGAACGCTCACGGGGATAAATGGTGGATGCTGTGTCACTGAGGGCGGCAGCAGACACAGAATCCCCACGTCCTCTCCCTGCTGAAACTCCACGGCCACGACCACGTGCCTTACTCACTGACTTCTTCATCTTGGTAGATTGATAAAGAAAGTCAGAAAAGTTATAACTTAAGGCCTAAGTGTGGTTATTACGCAGAGACTGAAGTGAACACTGAAACACAACTGTTCACAAATCACAATCTGTGAAAGGCTACTCCTTTGTCTACTTCTATAGTGTTTGCAACCAATGTATTGGATACGGATGGAAGCGCGTCACACTAATAGTTAAATTGCATGGAGCAGCAAGAATTACACTGAAGGAAAAAAAAAAGAGTCTGTGAGTGACAGGTGCAGATGCCTACAGACAGCGTTGCATGCAGAGCAAACTGCAGCGTCACCTGCACTCACACACACCTTGCAGAGCTGTTAAAACACTGCAGGCAAAAGGAAGCTTTACACAGCGGTTGGTGCTAGCCTGCCTACAGCACAGTACACTAAATCGCAATCTCTAACTGTCCCTCAGAGTCAGCACAGCAGCGTTCTGTCCCTTACTGAATTCACAGCACAGTGACGCTAAAATGGCGGCGGCGCCTTTTATACACTGAAGAAAAAAAAAAAAGAGTCTGTGAGTGACATGTGCAGATGCCTACAGACAGCGTTGCATGCAGAGCAAACTGCAGCGTCACCTGCACTCACACACACCTTGCAGAGCTGTTAAAACAACACTGCAGGCAAAAGGAAGCTTTACACAGCGGTTGGTGCTAGCCTGCCTACAGCACAGTACACTAAATCGCAATCTCTAACTGTCCCTCAGAGTCAGCACAGCAGCGTTCTGTCCCTTACTGAATTCACAGCACAGTGACGCTAAAATGGCGGCGGCGCCTTTTATAGTGCATTCTGACATCATTTCAGCATCCAATCACAGCCATGCCATTAGTTAACATGACCGCAGCAGTACAGGATGTGCCCACACTTCTTAGGATTCCTTATTGGCTGAATAAAATCACATTGCCTCGCAAATAATTATGGGAACTTCCGATTCCGGTATTCGATAAGACGAAAATATCGAAACGAATTATCGAAAGGCCGATAGAGCTAATATCGGCCGATAGCCGATATTTGCATTATCGTATCGCTCAACACTAGTGGTTAACTATCTGGATGACATAATAATTTATTCACCTGACCTTGAGTCTCATCAATTGCATGACAGGCAGGTCTTACATATACTCAGAAATAATAAATTATATGTCAAACCCGAGAAGTGTATGTTCTCAGTTGAGGAGATCCCTTTCCTAGGATATGTGTTGTTATTCACGGGTTTTCACATGGATTCAGCGAAAGTCCGGATAGTATTGGATTTGTATCGTCCTGAGGATTTGAAGGTGTTACAAAGGTTTCAATGTTTCGTCAACTACTACCGTAAGTTTATCAACAACCTTTTGATAGTAGTCAAACCTCTGACGGATATGACTAGGGAGGGGATGGACTTCTCCAAGTGGTCCAGTCCCGCCAGGGAGGCATTTGATACTTTGATGAGGTGTTTTTCATCTGCGACGATCCTTATACAGCCTGACGTCTTTCAGCCTTTTATAGTTTAGGTAGATGTGTCTTAGGTGGAGTGAGGGTTTTGTTGTCGCAGGGTGCATCTCCTGGTAAATGGTAACCATGTGCTTATTTTTCAAAAATCTGCCATCTGCTGAGAAAAATTATGATATCAGTAACAGGGAACTCTTGGTAATCAAGTGGGCTTTTGAAGAGTGGTGTCATTTTTTGGATGAAGTGGTTCATCCTGTTATGGTAATCATGGATCATAAGAGCCTGGTATATTTGGAATCGGCCAAATGTCTAACGCATCAACAGGCTAGATGGGCATTGTTCTTTACCAGGTTTAACTTTTTTGTCTACAGATGCATCTCGCAAAATTAGAATATGATCAAAAAGTTAATTTATTTCAGTTCTTCAATGCAAAAAGTGAAACTCATATGTTAGATAAAGTCATTACAAACAGAGTGATGTATTTCAAGTGTTTATTTCTGTTAATGTGGATGATTATGACTTAGCGCCAATGAAAACCCAAAAGTCATTATCTCAGTAAATTAGAATACTTTATAACACCAGCTTGAAAAAAATTATTTTACAATCTGAAATGTTGGCTGACAGAAATGTATGTTCAGTAAATGTAATCAATACTTGGTGTGGGCTCCTTTGGCATCAATTACTGCATCAATGCGGCATGGCATGGAGGCGATTAGTCTGTGGCACTGCTGAGGTGTTATGGAAGCCCACGATGCTTTTATAGCAGCCTTTAGCTCATGTGCATTGTTCTGTCTGTTGTCTCTCATCTTGTTCTTGACGATGCCCCATAGATTCTCTATGGGGTTAAGGTCAGACGAGTTTGCTCGCCAATCAAGCACAGTGAGACTGTTGTTTTTAAACCAGGAATTGTTTTTTTGGCAGTGTGGACAGGAGCCAATTCCTGCTGGAGAATGAAATTTCCATCTCCAATAAGCTTTTCGGCAGAGGGAAGCGTGACGTGCTCTAAAGTTTCTTAGCTGATGGCTGCGCTGACTTTTGTCTTGATAAAACACAGTGGACCTACACCAGCAGATGACTTGGCTCCCGAAACCATCATTGATTGTGGATACTTCACACTAGACCTTGGAAATCAAGGTCCCAAGGTCTGGAGGTAGAGTGAAAAGGCCACAATCCAAGCTTCTTGAGGTCTAGTGTGAAGTTTCCACAATCAGTGATGGTTTGGGGAGCTACATCATCTGCTGGTGTAGGTCCACTGTGTTTTATCAAGACCAAAGTCAGAGAGGCCGTCTACCAGGAAATTTTAGAGAATTTCATGCTTCCCTCTGCTGACAAGCATTTTGGAGCTGGAAATTTCATTCCCTAGGAGGACTTGGCACCTGTCCACAATGCCAAAAGTACTAATACCTCTATACAACAGTATCACTGTTCTTGATTGGCTAGCAAACTCGCCTGACCTTAACCCTATAGAGAATATATGGGGTATTATAAAGAGGAAGATGAGAGACACCAGACCCAACAATGCAGACGAGCTGAAGGCTGCTATCAAAGCAACCTGGGCTTCCATAACACCTCAGCAGTGCCACAGGATGATGGCCTCCATGCCACGCCATATTGATGCAGTAATTGATGCCAAATGAGCCCACGCCAAGTATTGAGTACATTTTCTGAATATACATTTCAGTAGGCCAACATTTCGGATTTTAAAATCATTTTTTCAAGCTGGTGTTATAAAGTATTCTAATATACTGAGATAATGACTTTTGGGCTTTCATTGGCTGTAAGCCATAATCATCAACATTAACAGAAAAAAACACTTGAAATACATCAAGCTGTTTGTAATGACTAATATATGAGTTTTACTTTTTGTATTGAAGAACTGAAATAAATTAACTTTTTGATGATATTCTAATTTTGTGAAATGCACCTGTACCTGTGAATACTGTAATTCTGGTGGCGGTAGATAGATTCAGTAAGATGTTTCATTTTATTGCTTTACCAGCTTTACCGAACTTCAAGTCCTTGGAGCAAATTTTCATCAGGGAAATTGTAAGATTGCATGGGATTCTGACCGATATTGTTTCTGACCGGAGGGTAGTTTGTTTCCAAGCTTTGGAGGGCATTTTGCACCTGTCTGTGGATCCATCTGTCATTTTCTTCTGCTTTTCACCCGCAGTCTAATGGGCAGACTGAATGGGTTAACCAGAATCTGGAGACGTATCTCAAGTGTTTTGTGTCTGAAAATCAGCAGGATTGGGTTACCTACTTAGCGCTAGCAGAATTCACTAATGGGCAGTCTAATGGGCAGACTGAATGGGTTAACCAGAATCTGGAGACGTATCTCAAGTGATTTGTGTCTGAAAATCAGCAGGATTGGGTTACCTACTTAGCGCTAGCAGAATTCACTTTAACCCCTTAACGACCGCCGATATGCCTTTTAACGGCGGTAGTTAAGGGTACTTAAACCACAGCACCGTTACTGAACGGCGCTGTGGAGAAAGTGAATGGTGCCCCCAGAGTCGGATTTTCTCCAGAGTCTCGGCTACTGGGAGTAGCCGAGACCCCAGAGAACGTGATTCAGGTCGGTTTTTACCGACCCCGCTTTTGCGATCGCCGTTATTAACCCTAACGCAAAAAAAAGCCACAATTCTCCATTTAATTTAATTGCACATCAGAGGAGAGAGAAATAGGGTCACTGGGACCCCCGATCTGTCCCCCGTGCCTCCCGGTGTCCCCCCCTGTCCTCCGATGTCTCCCGGAGCTCCCAGCGTCATCTCCGGCAAAGAAAATGGCGGGCGCCTGCGCAGTGTGCAGTGCGCCCGCAGAGTCAAAGGGGTAACCGAGACCCCAGAGAACATAATTCTGGTCCCCCGCAGTCCCCCGCTTTTGTGATCGCCATTATTAACCATATAACGGCGGTCGCAAAAGAAAAAAAAAAGCCGCGATCCTGCATGTAATTTCTCTTCCCTCTGATGTGATCGCACATCAGAGGGGAGAGAAATAGGGTACCCGGGTCCCCCCGATGTGCCCCCCGTACCTCCCGGTGTCCCCCCTGTCCTCCTGCAGCTCCGAGCCTCCCAGTGTCTTCTTAATGTAAAAGAAAATGGCGGGCTCATGCGCAGTGCGCCCGCCGAATCTGCCTGCCGGCAGATTCATTCAGTGAAAGTACATTTTGATCACTGTGATAAACCCTATCATAGTGATCAAAATAAGAAAAATAGTAAATAAACTCCCCCTTTATCACCCTCTTAGTTAGGGACATATAATAAAATAAAGAAATTGTATTTATTTTCATGTTTCCATTAGGGTTAGGGTTAGGATTAGGGTTGGAATTAGGGTTAGGGTTACAAATAGGGTTAGGATTACAATGAGGGTTAGGGATACAATTAGGGTTAGGTATACAATTAGGGTTAGGGATACAATTAGGGTTGGAATTTGGGTTAGCATCATTGTTAGGGTTAAGATTAGGGTTAGCGGTGTGTTGGGGTAGGGTTGGAGCTAGAATTGAGGGGTTTCCACTATTTAGGCACATCAGGGGTACTCCAAACACGACGTGGCGTTCAAAAAGTCAAATTACGCTCCCTCCCTTCCGAGCCCTGCCGTGCGCTCAAACAGTGGTTTACCCCAACATATGGGGTCTCGGTGTACTCAGGAAAAATTGCAAAACAACTTTTGGGGTCCAATTTCTCCTGTTACCCTTGGGAAAATAAAAAAATAGCGTGCTAAAAAATCATTTTTGAGGAAAAAAATGATTTTATTTTCACGGCTCTACGTTATAAACTTCTGTGAAACACTTGGAGATTCAAAGTGCTCACAACATATCTAGATAAGTGCCGTAAGGGGTCTAGTTTCCAAAATGGGGTCACTTGTTGGGGGTTTCCACTGTTTAGACACATCAGGGGCTCTCCAAACGTGACATGGTGTCCAGCCAATTCTGCGTTAAAAAAGTCAAACGGCGCACCTTCCCTTGTGACCTCTGCCGTGCACCCAAAAAGTGGTTTATCGCCACATATGGAGTATCGGCGTATTCATGAGAAATTGCACAACAAATTTTGTGGTTCATTTTTTCTTTTAACACTTATGAAAATAAAAAAATTGGTTCTGAAGTAAATTTTTTGCAAAAAAAGTTAAATGTTAATTTTTTCCTTCAACGTTGCTTCAGTTTCTGTGAAGCACATAAAGGGTTAATAAACTTCTTGAATGTGGTTTTGAGCACCTTGAGGGGTGCAGTTTTTAGAATGGTGTCACTTTTGGGTATTTTCTGTCATATAGACCCCTCAAAGTGACTTCAAATGTGATGTGGTCCCTAAAAAAAAATGGTGTTGTAAAAATGAGAAAACGCTGGTCAACTTTTAACCCTTATAACTTCGTAACAAAAAAAAAATTTTGTTCCCAAAATTGTGCTGATGTAAAGTAGACATGTGGGAAATGTTATTTATTAAGAAATTTGTGTGAAATATCTCTCTGATTTAAGGACATAAAAATTTAAAGTTTGAAAATTGCTAAATTTTTTAAATTTTTGCCATATTTCCATTTTTTTCATAAATAAACGCAAGTCATATCAAAATTTTTTTTAACACTAACGTGAAGTACAATATGTCTCGAAAAAACATTCTCAGAATCAGCAGGATCCGTTAAAGGGAATCTGTCACCCTAAATTGGCGCAGTATGCTTTGCCCGCAGATTGCAATGCACAGGCGCGTTATATGGAGGGCAACGACTACAATTCCCAGAAATAATGGAGACAGCAGCGAACAACATGTTAAGGCAAGTACCCAAAACACCGCCCATCTGACCTGACTGCCATCATTTAAATATCCTGCCAATTTAGAGTGACAGATTCCCTTTAAAGCGTTCCAGAGTTATAACCTCATAAAGTGACAGTGGTCAGAATTGTAAAAATTGACTAGGTCATTTAGCTGCAAATTGGCTCTGCCACTAAGGGGTTAAATAATCGTCATGAATTTACTGGTAAATCCCTGTTTTTAGTGGCGTATGGGTTCCATCCTCAGTTCAGCTCATTTAATAAAAATTGTCCTTCTGGATTACCTGAAGAGGAACAATTTTCATCATCTATTAAGTCCGCATGGCAGGGGGTTACTAATAATTTGAGGAAGATGTGATCCAAATATAAGAGTGTGGCGGATACGTTTTGTGGGTTCAGACCTGTGTGTTGGTGACTTAGTGTGGTTGTCCTCTAGGAACATTAAGTTGAAGTGCTCACTTATCCCTACTACCAAGAAAAACAGACAGCGAATGAGCGGCTCTTGTTTCACTGTAACATGAATGATTCCAAAACTATGCAAACCATAAATGTTTGGATAATAGAGGGCTATTGTCACTACATAATTTACTGCTGTTTCTGCAATAGAAATCCACATGACAAATATGAAGTGAACAAAACTTTAAAGGGAGACTGTCAGTAGAAAAGGACTGTTCAAACCAAGCACTGACAGTCCTTGCATATTCCCATCTACTTGTTCTCCATCCATTTATACCCTTTTCTTCCTTGCTTGACAGTTTTACTTTTACAAAAGCCAGAGAAGAGCGGAAATAGATTCATAAGAGGTAGGTGGAAAGGTGCGCCCAGCTGTTTGGCCATGGCTAGGAGCAGATATTCTTGGTTTTAACAATCATTTTGTGCTGTCAGTCTCCATTTAGCTTTTTTTATTATTTGGTAATCTTTAAATATTAATGCTTCTTGGTATTCTTAGATTTAGGAAAATGTGCCATTTTACATTAAAAACCTATATTCTAAGTAGGTGGACATTACTAATAGTTTCACTAAATTTAAATACAATCACTCAGTCTAAGACATGTTTGGATATTAATGGAAATGCTCATCTCATATCCTTTTAGTAGTTCAATAGTTAAACATAAAGTCAGTTTATGCAAAAAAACACAATAAGGCATTTGTTGTCTAGACAGTATAAGTTCTTTGACGCGTGAAACTCAGGAAGAAAGTGTAGGCTATTCTTGGGCATTTGCCACTCTGTCTTGAAGTCTGTGCCCTTCCTATAGTACAAAGTTCAAAGCCATAATACTAATCTGCTACAAACCTAAATTCAGTAATCATTTCCTGTCCTTCATGTAACATAAAGCATGACTTCAACAATATTTTTCCAGGTGTGCTTCTTGCTTTTTGTGTCCATTTGTTTTGTAAACAATGACTGGTATCATTATTACTTCTATACATATGTGATTTATATGACTTGTAGATGACTTACTTGTGCTTTTTCAGTATTTCTTTAACTTGAAGTTTGTTGAGGCTGGTGGGTTCATGAGTCCATGACTATTTTTTTTTCTCTCTAATGTAGTGAAAAGTGGATATTTAATATAGAAAATCATCTCTTTAATGAAACTGCTCTGCTGAGGAAATACACACGTGGTCAAAATTGTTGGTACCCCTCGTTTAATGCCGGAAAAACCCACAATGGTCACAAAAATAACTTGAATCTGAGAAAAGTAATAAAAATCAAAACTCTATGAAAATAATCAAATGAAAGTCAGACATTGCTTTTCAACCATGCTTCCACAGAATTTAAAAAAATAAAACTCCTGAAATAGTCCTGGACAGAAATGATGGTAGCCCTGAAAATAATTTCACAAAAGGAACTTGTTAAATCAAGGTGTGTCCAGTAATTAACATCACAGGTGTCTACAATCTTAGAATCATTGAGTGGCCTGTATAGAGGGCTACAGATACTCACTTTGTTTAGTGACATGGTGTGTATCACACTCAACATGGACCAGAGGAAGCGAAGGAAAGAGTTGTCTCAGGAGATTAGAAAGAAAATTATAGACAAACACGATAAAGGTAAAAGTTATAAGACCATCTCCAAGCAGCTTGATGTTTCTGTGACTACAGCTGCACATATTATTCAGAAATTTAACCCCTTACTGCCATCAGACGTACTATCCCGTCCATGGTACCTGGGCCCGTATGACCATGGACGGGATAGTACGTCCCGTGCGATCGGACGCGCTCCCGGAGCGCGTCCGATCGCGGCCGGGTGTCAGCTGATTATCACAGCTGACACCCAGCACTATGTGTCAGGAGCGGTCACGGACCGCTCCCGGCACATTAACCCCTGGCACACCGAGATCAAACATGATCGCGCTTGTACCAGGGGGCACAGGGGAGGATCGCGCAGGCAGGGGGCTCCCTGCGCGCTCCCCTGAGACCCTCAGAGCAGCGCAATGTGTTGCGCTGTTCCGAGGGTCCGTCCTCCCTCCAGGTCCCCGGATCCAAGATGGCGCCAGGGTCCTGCAGGGAGGCGGCTTCCTCAGTGCCTGCTGAGAGCAGGCACTGAGAAACCTGCAGCACTGCCAGAGCGATCGCTGGTGTGACAGAGTGCTGTGCACACTGTCACACCAGCGATCTGCTAAAATACTGTGATGTCCCACCCTGGGACAAAGTAAAAAAGTTAAAAAAATGAAAATAAAAAGTGGTAAAAAAAATCATAAAAAAAAAATATATATTCCCCAATAAATTCATTTCTTCCTGTAAATAAAAAAAACAAAACAATAAAAGTACACATATTTGGTATCGCCGCGTCTGTAACGACCCCCCCTATAAAACTATCCCACTAGTTAACCCCTTTAGTGAACCCCTTAAAAAAATTAAAAAAAAAAACTAAGCAAAAAATCAATGCTTTATCATCATACTGCCGAACAAAAAGTGGAATAACACGCGATCAAAAAGACCGATATAAATAAACATGGTACCGCTGAAAACGTCATCTTGTCCATCATACAGCATCATCAGCGAAAAAATAAAAAAGTTATAGCTCGCAGAATAAAGCAATGCAAAAATAATAATTTTTTAGATAAAATTGCTTTTATTCTATAAAAGCCCCAAAACATAAAAAAATGATATAAATGAGGTATCACCGTAATCGTACTGACCCGAAGAATAAAACTGCTTTATCAATTTTACCACACGCGAAACGGTATAAACGCCTCCCCAAAAGAAATTCATGAATTGCTGATTTTTGTTCATTCTAACCTCCCAAAAATCGAAATAAAAAGCGATCAAAAAAAACGTCACATGCTCAAAAATGGTACCAATAAAAACGTCACTTCGTCCCGCAAAAAATAAGACCTGACATGACTCTGTGGGCCAAAATATGCAAAAATTATAGCTCTCAAAATGTGGTGATGCAAAAAACTACTTTTTGCAATAAAAAGCGTCTTTTAGCGTGACAGCTGCCAATCACAAAAACCCGCTATAAATAGTAAATCAAACCCCCCTTTATAACCACCTTAGTTAGGGAAAAATAATAAAATTAAAATTTTTTATTTATTTCCATTTTTCCGTTAGGGTTAGGGTTGCGGCTAAAGTTAGGGTTAGGGTTGGCGCTAACGTTAGGATTAGGGTTAGGGTTGGGATTAGGGTTAGGGGTGTATTAGGGTTAGGTTTGTGGTTAGGGTTGGGACTAGGGTTAGGGGTGTGTTGGGGTTAGGGTTGGAGTTAGAATTGGGGGGTTTCTGCTGTTTAGGCACATCAGGGGCTCTCCAAATGTGACATGGCGTCTGATCTCAATTCCAGCCAATTCTGCGTTGAAAAAGTCAAACGGTGCTCCTTCACTTCTGAGCTCTGCCATGCGCCCAAACAGTAGTTTACCCCCACATATGGGGTATCAGCGTACTCTGTACCCCAAGAGTTATTGTGCAATTTGTCCTATTTCTTCTGTTACCCTTGAGAAAATAAAAAACTGGGGGCGAAAATATCATTTTTGTAAAAAAAAATGATTTTTTTGTTTTTACGGCTGTATGTTATAAACTTCTGTGAAGCACTTGGGGCTTCATAGCGCTCACCACACATCTAGATAAGTTCCTTGGTGGGGTCTATTTTCCAAAATGGGGTCACTTGTGGGGGGTTTCCACTGTTTAGGCGCATCAGGGGCTCTCCAAATGCAACATGACGCCCCCAGACCATTCCATCAAAGTCTGTTATCCAAAACGTCACTATTTCCCTTCCGAGCCCTGACGTGCACCCATACAGTAGTTTTCTCCCACATATTGGGTATCAGCGTACTCAGGACAAATTGGACAACAACTTTTGGGGTCCAATTTCTCCTGTTACCCTTTTGAAAATAAAATATTTGGGGCGAAAAAATCATTTTTGTAAAAAAAAAAAGGATTTTTTATTTTTACGGCTGTACGCTATAAACTTCTGTGAAGCACTTCGGGGTTCAAAGTGCTCACCACACATCTAGATAAGTTCCTTGTGGGGTCTATTTTCCAAAATGGGGTCACTTGTGGGGGGTTTCCACTGTTTAGGCGCATCAGGGGCTCTCCAAATGCGACATGACGCCCCCAGACCAATCCATCAAAGTCTGCAATCTAAAACGTCACTACTTCCCTTCCGAGCCCCGACGTGCGCCCATACAGTAGTTTACTCCCACATATTGGGTATCAGCGCACTCAGGACAAATTGGAAAACAACTTTTTGGGTCCAATTTCTCCTGTTACCCTTGTGAAAATAAAATATTGGGGGCAAAAAAATCATTTTTGTAAAAAAAAAAAAAGATTTTTTATTTTACGGCTGTACGTTATAAACTTCTGTGAAGCACTTGGGGGTTCAACGTGCTTACCACACATCTAGATAAGTTCCTTGAGGGGTCTAGTTTCCAAAATGGTGTCATTTGTGGGGGGTTTCCACTGTTTAGGCAGATCAGGAGCTCTCCAAACACGACATGGCATCCAGCCAATTCTGCGGTGAAAAAGTCAAACGGCACTCCTTCCCTTCCAAACTCTGCCATGCACCCAAACAGTGGTTTACCCCCACATATGGGGTATCAGCGTACTCAGAACAAATTGCACAATAACTTTTGGAGTCTTGTTACCCTTGGGAAAATAAAAATTGGGGTGAAAAGATCAATTTTGTGGAAAAAATATGATTTTTTAATTTTACGGCTCTACGTTATAAACTTGTGTAAAGCACTTGGGGGTTCAAATTGCTCACCAAAGATCTAGTTAAGTTCCTTAGGGGTCTAGTTTTCCAAATGGGGTCACTTGTGGGGGGTTTCCACTGTTTAGGCACATCAGGGACTCTCCAAATGCAACATGGCGTCTAATCTCAATTCCAGCCAATTTTGGTTGGAAAAAGTTTAAATGGTGCTCCTTCCCTTCCGAGCTCTGCCGTGCATCCAAACAGTGATTCCCCCCACATATGGGGTATCAGCGTACTCAGGACAAATTGGACAACAACTTTTGAGGTCCAATTTCTCCTGTTACCTATGGGAAAATAAAAAATTAGTGACTAAGAGATAATTTTTGTGGGAAAAAAATAGGATTTTTTATTTTCATGCCCGGGCATTATAAACTTGTGTGAAGCACTTGGGGGTTCAAAGTGCTCACCAAAGATCTATATAAGTTCATTAGGGGGTCTAGCTTCCAAAATGGGGTCACCTGTGGGGGGTTTCCACTGTTTAGGCTCATCTGGGGCACTACAAGCGGAACATGACCCCCATCAGTGTTTGCATTCCAAAACGTTACTGCTTCCTTTCCAAGCCCTGCCATGCGCCCAAACAGTTTTCCCCCCCCCCACATATGGGGTATCAGCGTACTCAGGACAAATTGGACAACAACTTTTGGGGTCCAATTTCCTTGGGAAAAATCAAAAATTTGGGACTAAAAAATCATTTTTGTGGAAAATTGTTTTTTTTTTTTCACACCCAGGCATTATAAACTTTTGTGAAACACTTTGGGGTTCAAAGTGCTCACAACAGATCTAGATAGGTTCCTTAGGGGTCTAGTTTCCAAAATGGTGTCACTTGTGGGGGGTTTCCACTGTTTAGGCGCATCAGGGGCTCTCCAAACACGACATGGCGTCCAATCTCAACTCCAGCCAATTTTAGTTTGAAAAAGTCAAACGGCGCTCCTTCCCTTACGAGCTCTGCCGTGTGCCCAAACAGTGGTTTTCCCCCACATATGGGGTATTGGCGTACTTAGGAGAAATTGCACAACAACTTTATCTGTCCATTTTCTCCTTTTACCCTTGTGAAAATAAAAAAAAGTTTGTAAAAGATCATTTTTGTGGCTAAAGAGTTAAATATTCATTTTTTCGTTCCACGTTGCTTTAGCTCCTGTGAAGCACCTGAAGGGTTAATAAAATTCTTGAATGTGGTTTTGAGTACCTTGAGGGGTGCAGTTTTTCGAATGGTGTCACTTTTGGGTATTTTCTGCTATATAGACCCGTCAAAGTGACTTCAAACGTGAGGTGGTCCCTAAAAAAATGGCTTTGTAAATTTTGTTGTAAAAATGAGAAATCACTGGTCAACTTTTAACCCTTATAATTTCCTAACAAAAAAAAATGTTGGTTCCAAAATTGTGCTGATATAAAGTAGACATGTGGGAAATGTTATTTCTTAACTATTTTGTGTGACATATTTCTCTGTTTTAAGGGAAAAAAATTAAAAGTTTGAAAATTGCAAAATTTTCAAAATTTTTGCCATATTTGCGTTTTTTTCAAAAATAAACACAAGGTATATCGAAGAAATTTTACCACTAACGTGAAGTACAATATGTCTCGAGAAAACAGTCTCAGAATCGCGTAGATCCGTTGAAGCGTTCCAGAGTTATAACCTCATAAAGAGACAGTGGTCAGAATTGTAAAAATTGGCCCGGTCATTAACGTGCAAACCACCCTTGGGGGTGAAGGGGTTAAGCTCCATGGGACTGTAGCCAACCTCCCTTGACGTGGCCGCAGGAGGAAAATTGATGACAAATCAAAGAGATGGATAATATAATACGAATGGTAACAAAAGAACCTAGAAAAACTTCTAAACAGATTAAAGGTGAACTTCAAGCTCAAGGAACATCAGTGTCAGATCGCACCATCCCTCAATGTATGAGCGAAAGTGGACTTCATGGGAGACGACCAAGGAGGACACTATTGTTGAAAAGCAATCACAAAAAAGCCAGACTGGAATTTGCTAAACTACAAGTTGACAAGGCACAAAGCTTCTTGGAGAATGTCCTATGGACAGATGAGACAAAAATGGGGCTTTTTGCAAGGCACATCAGCTCTGTGTTCATAGACGGAAAAATGAAGCATATCAAGAAAAGAACACTGTCCCTACTGTGAAACATGGAGGAGGCTCTGTTTTGTTCTGGGGCTGCTTTGCTACATCTGGCACAGGGTGTCTAGAATCTGTGCCGGGTACAATGAAATCTCAAGACTATCAAGGGATTCTAGAGAGAAATGTGCTGCCCAGTGTCAGAAAGCTTGGTCTCAGTCGCAGGTCATGGGTCTTGTAACAGGATAATGACCCAAAACACACAGTTAAAAACACCCAAGAATGGCTAAGAGGAAAACATTGGACTATTCTGAAGTGGCCTTCTATGAGCCCTGACCTAAATCCTATTGAGCATCTTTGAAAAGAACTGAAACATGCCGTCTGGAAAAGACAACCTACAAACACGAGATGACTGGAGCAGTTTGCTCGAGGAGTGGACCAAAATACCTGTCGAGAGGTGCAGAAGTCTCATTGACAGTTACAGGAATCGCTTGATTGCAGTGATTACCTCAAAAGGTTGTGCAACAAAATATTAAGTTAAGGGTACCATCATTTCTGTCCAGGCTTATTTCATGAGTTTTTTTTATTTTTTTTTAAATTCTGTGGAAGCATGGTTGAAAAGCAATGTCTGACTTTCATTTGTTCATTTTCATAGATTTTTGATTTATTATTACATTTTGTTAGATTCAAGTTATTTCTGTCATCATTGTGAGTTCTTCTGTCATTAAACAAGAGGTACCAACAATTTTGAACACGTGTGTAGCTGTTGCTGGTCCTGGTCTGGCTGATGATGATTTGAAAATATTGCCAGGAAAATTTTGAGCAGCCATAGATTGTACTTACCCTATGATAGTGTCAATGTATTGTACAGATATAAACGAGTGAGAGTAAAATACTTGTTTTCACTGGATCCTCCAATACAGGGGAAGCTAAGTAGCAACTTTCTACTGCCCCAGATTAAAGGGAATCTGTCAGAAGGTTTTCACTATGTAATCTGACAGCAGAATGATGTAAGGAGAAAGATCCTGTTTCCAGTTAAGTATCACACAGTTTAATGGGTGTAGCAGTTATGATAGAGCCACAGTTTTCTCTGCTGCAGATCTAGCAGAGCTCAGTTGTTGAGCTGTGTATATCCTTACCCACACCACAGCTCTCTGTGTACATTGTATAGTGACAGAACGATGCTGATCAGTGGTGGGAGTGTAGTTGAACTACTTTGCAAATGCTAAGTTGACCTGTAAAGATAATCTTCTGCTGATAAAATGCTGATTGTATTGAAACAGCTAAACACAGCCAAGTAAGTGATACTTCCTGTAATCATGGACTCTGCTTCTACATCAAGGTGCTCTCAGATTACATACCAAAAACCTGGTGACACATTCCCTTTAAGGATGTCAACCAAATCTGAAACATGAAATATGACAGCCAGTGACCCGAGTTGTGTGTATTTTAATTGCACTTTGACACTCAATCTGGACATGTTTCTGTGGCACCCCAGGAGTCCGGTTGCCACAGTGGCATTGCCTCCCTCACAGGGGGTGATGACATGCCTGGAAGCAAGGAGGGGTCCCGTAGCCAGGTAATACCAACATCCAACATTTTTCCTACTCCAGACCAGAAGGGGGAGCTCTAAACCCAGTTTAAGGGGAGCTTCCTATAAATTCTGGGCTGGAGGTGGAGTTAGTGAGGGGTAGTCTGTGAGAGTCTGTACAAGGGACAGGAGCTGTGAGGAGCTCGTCCCAAGAGCAGAGTAAAGAGAGAGGAAAGGAAAAGTTTAGGGAACCCTGGGGATTGGAGTTGTGACAAAGCTCACCCCAGGGCAGAGCGCTTGAAACCAGATGCCAGAGTCCATGGCTGCACAGGTACAACAGTCCCAGCAGCCAAATCCGGAGGGCAGGAGACTGCAGGCCTCCTGGCTCCATCATACACCTGAAGGCACAGCAGCAGATCAGAGCCCAGAGCCACCATAGAGGAGCGATACCTGCAATAGGCTCAAGCTGCCTGCCATATAGGCAAGTACCACAGGACAGTAAGGAACATAGGACCAAGCATTCATTTTTTACTAAATAATTTATTTTCCAAGACAAATGGTGTGGGATTCCCCTAAACTTTAATAACCAGCAGAGGGAAAGTGGACAGCTGGCGGCAGATGTTTATAGCCTGAGAAGGAGGTAATACAAATGGAGCATCCCAGGCTATTAATATCAGCTGACAGCTGTGTATTTAGTCTTTCCTGGTTATTAAAATGGGGGATCCCCAAATAAAATGTAGGGTCCCCCTATAATTAATAATTATCAAAGGCTAGGCAGACAGTTGTGGGCTAATATTAATAGGCTATGAAGGGGCCATGGATATTGGCCGGGTCCCAAACTAAAAACATCAGCTGTCAGCCACCCCAGAAATGGCGCATCCATAAGTTATTTTATGTTTTCTTGTGTATTTTTTTCGATAAAATTACATTTTTAACATTAACAATTGTAATGCCGGTATGTTTGTTTCCCCGGCATTACTCTGCATGTCTCTGCTTTAACCGTTTGCTCCTTTCCCCCTAACCAGCTGGGATACTGTTGTCTGTTACCTGTGTGGATGCTGCTCAGCTCCCAGCACTGCTGCATAGCCTTACATGTGTTGTGATGTCTCTGCTCCGCTGCTTGACCATCCGCATGTGCGGTCCCTGGCTGCCGCTGTGAAAGCTATTCACGGGTTGAGAGGTCCTCTGTTGCTGGTGCATGACTTTCCACATGTGTTCAGGCTTGCAGCCGCTGCCAAGTGCCTTAAGCCACAATTCCTGTGCTGACTGTGCTGTAATGGTTTCTGTCTTTTCTTAGGGTGCGCGCGGCCACACCTTCCCTGATTTTATTAGGGCAGTGTGTGTGCTTAATTGCTGTCTCCAGCCTATTGCTGAGGAGCAGCTCCTATATAAAGTTCCTCTGTCCTGTTGGGCGTTGCCAGAGCTTCGCATTAAGTTACTGAACCTTTCCATGTGTGTTTGTGTGTTCAGCTCCTGCTCTGCTTGCGATCAGTTCTGGAAAAGCTGATGTCCTTCATCCTGTCCTGTTTTTCTGCCTTCCCTGGAAGCTGCATATCCTGGTCCATTTCTGCTGTGTCTTGTTTTCTGCCTCCTTAAGGACTGTATTCTCAGGATTGAATCCTTGATCCTTGATCTGTTCCTGTACCTGACCCTGTCTGAACTGTGTCCTCTGTGTTATGTTCCTGAAGTCCCTCTGCGTACGCGACCATGTATTCAGTGACTGTGAACTAACCTGGGTTTGTCTTTTAAAGATCGAGTTCGGTGTTTTGGCTGAGCGTCTGCTATGCTGTGCTCAGCCTGCTATGCTGTGCTATCTCCGTCCGGCCCCGGTACAACCCGGCAGTGCTTGCACCATCCCGCTTGAGTTCCTTCCTAGGATTGATGCCCAGAGCCTAATGACCATAGTTTGGAGCCTGATGACCGCTGCCTGGTGCCTGGAGATCATGTCCTATGACCAGAGTCTGGCGACCGCTGTCTGGTACCCATATCCTGACCACCGCTGCCTGGTCCTGTGCTGTCCGTGTCTCAGCCAATGACCTGAGCTGCCACACCAGTGTGTCTGGTCCTGTGCTGTACGTGTCTTAGCCGATGACCTGAGCTGCCCCCCCAGGGTTCCTGGACCTGCGCTCTCCATGTCTCTATCAATGACCTGAGCTGCCATGCTGTTGTTCCGGGTCCTGTGCTGTCCGTGTCCCAGCCGATGACCTGAGCTGCCACGCCGGTGTCCTGATGTCATGCCTGTGTTCCGATGTCCTGCCTGTGTCCCTGATGTCTTGCCGATGTCCCTGATGTCTTGCCGATGTCCCTGATGTCTTGCCGGTGTCCTTGATGTCTTGCCGGTGTCCCTGATAAGTCCCGATGTCCCCGTGTCTTGCATGTGTCCTTATGTCCAGCCTGTTTCCAGATGTCCAGTCCGTGGTCCTGATGGTCCAGCCTGTGTTCCGGAGCCGGACCCCTCGTGTTCCTGGATGGACTCCTCCTTCGAGTTCCTGGGGAGTCTCCAGCCTTGTTTCCCAGTGATGGCTCTGCCTGTGTGTCCTGGATCTGAGCAGTCGAAGTCCTGAGCTGCCACGCTGATGTTCCTGGACCTGTGATGTCTGTGTCTTGCCTGTGTCCTGATGTTCCGCTGGTTCCCCGGGGTCCACCGTGTGATGACGTCTGTCCTGGGTCGGTGTCTGATGTTCTCCTGCTGAGCCTGTGCTACGTCTGAGGCCTGAGAGTGCGGTCGTCCTAGTATGCCCGTGCCAGATGTCCCTGGACTGCATCAACCCGTGATGACCCCTGCCATAGTCTGACGGTTGTCCGAGGTCGGAGTCTGATCTTCTCCTGCTGAGCCTGTGCTATGCCTGAGGCCTGAGAGAGAGGACGTCCTATTATGCGGTGCCAGATAACCCTGGACTGCATCAACCCGTGATGTCCTCCTGCCTTCATCTGTTATCCTGAGACGTGTACCCTTCCTTGATGTGCGGAATCGGGAGCCTGGCATAGTTTTGTTTTGTTTATGTACTGTGACTTTGTTTAAGTAAACTTTATGTTTCTTCATACCTGAAGTTGTGTCGTGTCATCTAGTTCTGCATGTTGCCATGTTGTCCACATGCTCAACTGCCACAGATCCTTCTTGCTGTCCTTCCCTAGTCTGTGTAGGCACAGGTTCGTCCCTGTGGTTCAGTGGGTCCACATTTCATTCCCACATGGGACGCTCGCCCTACATTGTCGTGGTCTAGCGACGTGTAGGCGTCGGCTGGGTTGCGTCCGCGGTTGCAGCCATAATAACAATTTTGGCATAAATCTCTTTATTACATTCTGGGTGGTGGTTATTATATATTTGGTGAAGTGTTATATATGTACTAAGGATTTTGGGACGATGATTATACGTGTGTGAAATGGTGCTGGGCAAGTTTTTTATCTTATGTGGAACAGCAAATTTCAGGAAAATTCAACTCGTACTCAATCCTCTGTGAATCAATCTGCTAATTTCTAACAACCTCTATATAACATTTTTAGCCACCATTACAGGGAACTTAGGAACGTCCTGCGTACTGATTTATCATTCAACTAAATGATAAATGTATGCAGTAAGCTCTGAAACACCCCATAGTGTTAGGTACAAAAATTGTATTTAGCATACAATTGCCTACTATTAGAAAACGATGTCTGTGAGCTTGCTGATGACGGTGCATGATGTGCTCTACATAGTTTTTGTTTATGAACACATTCTTGCTTTTTCAACTACATTAATAACCATTCTATGCCCCTTTTAGACTTTTAGCTGCCATTGAATGATTACTTGGTTGCCAGTGCAATGTTTCTTATGAAATTTCAATGATACCCATGAGATTTGCCATGCCCAGAAGGTCTCCTCATTTTCCAGTAGCCTCCCTGACATGTGTGAAGGTGAATTATTTAAAGCTTTGTGATAGAAAAACAAGCATTAACTCTTGTATGGGTATATTCTGAAATTAACCAGCATGTAGGTTCATACTTTTATGCAATTATCCCGATTACGTGCTTTGCTTCTATCACCGCTGACAGCTAAAATCTGTGGTCCTTCACATCGGGCTATGCAGATGGCACGGAGTGCTCCCATGTGAGCGCCAGCTAGGCCTATAAAAGGCTCACTGAGACACACCCTTGTATCTTCATATTGAATTAAGACTTCTTTGTTGCTGGACCTTGGTTTCCTGCACTCCGCCTGTCTGCTGGTGGTTGCCTGAAGTCCTCCTACTGTCTGCGATTACCTGCATTCCGCCTGTCTGTGAATTCCTGCACTCCACCTGCCTGAGGTCTCTTGAAGTCCTTTGTTTGCTTGCAGTCTCCTGACATCCCCCACCTGCCTGAGGTTTCCTGCACTCTGCCTGCCTGTCTGTAGTTTACTGACATCTTCCTTATGCTTGTCTGTGGTCTCCTGGACCTTCCAATTGCCTGTGTTTTTTTTCATCTTGCCTACCTACCTGCAGTTTCCTGTCCATCAGCTATCTGTGCTCCGCGTGTCCCAGCTAGCCGCTCGAACGACGCCTGCCTGGACCTTTGACTTGGTGAATTCACCTCACCTATTGTGTCTAACAAATACCTAACTAGTTAAACATATTCAACAATGGGGTTACCTATCTTGTTTACCTCCTTCTCCTGCTATCTCTCCTTTGTGGCATCTGGTACAGGTTGTATTTAAAAAGACCAATCTCTAAACTAGTGCAATAGCAGTGAAATATTATTTGTGTAGTAGTTCATTGTCTAGAAAATGGTGACAACACCTCTGCACACTGTATTGGCTGTCAACAATTGTTATCACCCAGAAAATTTACCAGTGCAAGACTCTTGGGTATCTCATGAAACTATCTGAATAAAATATTTAAGAACTTCAGCAGAAAAGAACATCATGCCAGAGGAAAATTATCCACATTATTCAGGTTATCCATGCTGAGAACTTTGGCCACAGGATTCAGTCTCAGAATGAATAGCTTCACATTGAATATGAATGTGCTGATGTACAGTATTTATGTGGAACCATGTTCTGCTTGTGGTTTGGAGACAATCCTCTACCTGGCTGAGGGAGCTGTCTGGCCGGCAAGAAACAAGAAGCCTTTTATAGAGAGGGAATCAGGGATCAATTACCACTGAATGTGCTTCTTACTGCATTTAACAATAAAGGGAATCTGTCAGCAGGTTTTCATCCTCCAAGCTATTTTTTTTGCAAATGTAGCTCTTTCTAAGACAAGGTCAGCAATTCCTTCACATGGCTGGTCCATTTTTCTGTTACTCAGAAATCAGTGTTTGAATAGATATACAAGAGAAGCTCAAAAGCTACTGTGCATATATCTAAAACCTCTGTCACTCCAGCTCTATTCCCCGCTTAGTGACGAGCCCAGTGACTGTGGCTTAGTCGCTATTACATAGATCAAAGAAACAAGAGACGAAAGAAAAAAAACTGAATTGCAGGCAGGACTGCTGAAACCAAGGAAGAATGAGGTTCTGCAAGCGCAGTCTCAGTGACTAGTGGTGGTGCCATCTAGGTTACCGCAGGTAACTGAGGCTGCCCTCTCAAACTTCACTGTGAACTGGGACAATGAACCATAAGGACTGTTTCACACTTCAGTTTTCTGGCGTCAGTCAAAATTCGCTGTTTTGATGGAATGATGGATCCGTTAAAAATAGTGAAAAATGGATGCAAATGGATGCAACTGAACCAGCTTTCTGACGGATACGTTTGGCGGATTCGGCAAAAAAAGGATATCTGTTTAATCAGTCGCATCCGTTTTTTCATCCGTTTCTTCCGTTTTTTCGACGGATCCGTTTTTTCTTAAACTTGGTGGAGGCTCCAATCTTGTGATTGGCTACTGTAAATTACTGTGAACATACATCTTGATTGTTTGAACAACCTATCTTTGAAAGGTTGTAGAGCAAGTGGCAGAGATGGAACAAGTTATGTCGAACATTGTGTGCATATATTCGGATTTTGCTTTTGAGGCCAATCGGTTGGCAGTCATTGTTCATGACAAGGAGGAAGCAAGACAGCGTATCCTGCGTCAGCGGCGGCAGAGACGTCTTTGGATCCATTCTATCAATGCAAGATGAATTACACGTGGGGTCTACTCAAAGCTCTATATGGAGTTGAGGCAAAACCCTGAAAAGTTCTTCAAATATTTACGCATGAGACCTGAAAACTTTGACATTTTGCTGGAACAGGTTGGAGAACGAATCAGGAAAAAGGACACCTATTTGCGCTTTTCCATATCACCGGCGGAGCGTATGATGGTGACTTTTCGGCAAGCCTTTATTTTGGTTTTTAAGCTTTCTCATTCAGCAGACTTATAACTGTCATGCTGTTGCTGTTAGTTTGTATTAATAATTGTCTTTGCCTTTTTTAACAGGTTCCTTGCAACTGGAAAATCCTTTTCCTCCTTCCATTATCAATTTTGGCTTGGAATTTCTACAATCTCAGGGATAGTAAAACAGACCTGCCAGGCTTTGTGGGATTGTTTACAGGAGAAGTACATCCCACATCCAACACAGGAGAGGTGGCTGGAGATTGCCGATAATGTTGAAGAGATATGCCAGTTTCCAAATTGGGTTCAGTTGATGGGAAGCACATAAGGATTGTTAAACCTGTTGGTTCTGGTTCTGAATATTTTAACTATAAAAAATATTGTTCTATTGTACTGATGGCCAATGCCCAATGCAAATTCATTGCGGTGGATATTGGTGCCTATGGACGCTCAAATGATTCACAGGTGTTTAAAATGTCATCAATGGGGCGTCGTTTATACGGAGACACATTTGAATTCTCACCTCCAGGACCACTCCCTGGAACCTCTGGCCCACCAATGCCTTTTGTGTGTGTTGGAGACGAAGCCTTTCAACTTTCACCACACCTGCTCAAGCCATATGCAAGTATTGGATTGACGCATAGGAAAAGAATATTTAACTATCGCTTAACACGAGCACGCAGAGTTGTGGAGTGTGCCTTCGGGATTCTAACAGCAAAATGGCGAGTCCTGCTGACTGCTATCAAACTGAAAACTGAGACTGTGGATGAGGTAGTGAAGGCTTGTGTGGTCCTGCACAATTTTGTCTGATAAAAGGACAAGGTATCCATGGAGGAAGATGTGTCCAAAACCACCTTGCGTGATTATGAAAATATAACTTTTCGGAGTGCGGTTGCAGTTTCCAGAATGAGGGACAGATTTGCTGACTACTTTATGTCACCTGAAGGAAGAGTTGATTGGCAGGATGACATGGTTTGATATGTTTGTGTTTTGATATAATGTATATTTGGAGTACCAAAATTATTGCTTAAGTTACACCTGTGATTCTAACATGTTTTTTGCATTAAACCAAGGTTTTTTTGCAGTCACACTTGTGATTACGCCATGTGTTTTGTACCCTGTTTTGTACCAGTGACACTTGTGATTAAACTAAAAACACTCACACTTGCTTATACCCTGTGTTTTGTTATATATACCATGTTTTTTGTTCTACCATGTTTTTGGTATTAACCAGTTTTTTACCAGTCACACTTGTGATTATGTTTTTTGTATTAACCCAACTTTTGTTCCTTCCCCAAAGTTGGGGTATATTTTTGGAAACACAATTTTTTTACCTTTACAACTTTACAGTATGTTGTATGTGTTGTACCTTTTGTGTTGTATGTTAAATTAAATACAATTGACAGACAATAAATGATTTTTGGAACCAAAATATTGTTTTATTTAAAGGGAACTTGTCACCCCCCGGGCATTTTTAAGTAAAAGAGCCACCTTCAGCAGCACTAAGGCAGCAGTCTGTGAAGGTGGCTCTTTTTTTTCTGGTCCCCTGCAACGTTTTAAAACTCGGTCCCCATGCCTTAAATGTGTCCCTGAGGTATGGCCTCTTCCCTGAGTCATCTTCCACCAGCCGTCCATCAAGCCCTTCAGAGTCACCGCGCCTCCTCCAGAGTTTTTTTTACTTTCATTTCGGTTCTTTATGGCGCCTGTTGTAACAGTCCTCGGGCATGTGCAGTGCGCGCTGCCTGGGAACTGTCAGAAGAATATTGCGCCCCGCAGTGTGTTATCATGTATTCACACTGCGGGGCTGGCAATCTGGCGCCTGCGTAGTCTACATGTTTAGCATGTAGAGTGCGCAGCTAAACATGTAGACTGTGTAGGTGCCAGATTGCCAGCCCCGCAGTGTGAATACATGATAACACACTGCTGGGAGGGATCTGGGGAAAGACAACGATGCAGGCGCAATAGTCTTCTGACAGTTCCCGTACAGCGCTCACTGCGCATGCCTGAGGACTGTTACAACAGCACAGGCGCCCTACAGATACGAAATGAAAAAAAAAAACAAGTCAGGAGGAGGCGGGGTGACTCTGAAGGGGCTTGATAGACGGCTGGGGGAAGATGAGTCAGGGGAAGAGGCCATACCTTAGGGACACATTTATGGTAAAGGGACCAAGTTTTAAAACTATATATTTCAGTGTTGAAGGGGACCAGAAAAAAAATAGCCACCTTCACAGACTGCTGCCTTAGTGCTGCTGAAGGTGGCTCTTTTACTTAAGAATGCCCGGGGGGTGACAAGTTCCCTTTAACAAAAAATAAAAAAAATTCTGTAAACTGTTGGGTGGAGATAGTATCGGAGGGGCTGGAAGGGTGGACCACGTCGATGTTGGGGGAAAGGCGACCAGGTTGGGCTTGATCGGAAGTGGAAGGTGGGGAGAAAATATGAGGTTGAGCAGGGAGGACAGGTTGGGTGGGGGTTGGGTTGGGGTAGGTGGGAAATTATACACTCCAGGAAGCTGGGCTGGGGAAGGAATATGAAGCTGTGCAGGGGAAGGAATATGTAATTGGGAAGGAAACTGTGGGGAAGGCATTTGGTACTGGAACGGATTCTGGACCTGGGACGGATTCTGGAAGTGGGACAGATTTTGGTAACGACAAGGAGTTGGGTACTGGGAAGGATTTGGGTACTGGGAAGGATTGGGAAGAGGGACAGTGGTTGGGGGGAGAGTGGGAGGAACTACTGTGGTAGGTCTAGGGCCTTGGGAGATGGCCTGCGCTAGAGCAGCCTGGCAGCCTTGCATTACATGCATCTGCTGGTCAGGAGTTAGCTTTTCCATGCTCGTGAGGACCGACTGAAAATAAAGGTGATTCAGCATTCTACTTGCATCTGAATGCATCCTATCCAGACGACTGCCGAGTTCAAGGATGCTGGTGTTCAATATGTTGAACCCAGCATTCACTTTCTCGGCCAAAAGTTTAATTGCGTTCTGGAAGGCTTCATTTAGATGCAAGAACTCAGGCGCATAGCTCCTTTCCTGACCCCTCAGGTGCTGCCAACCCGAACTTAAAGGTGTTCTTGAGGTGGCGGCAGTGTCAGAGGTGTGGGGTAAAGGGAAAGCTACCTCGTCACCAGCAGCTTCATGTAACGAAGTCTGCCCTGATGCTCCAGCGCTGGTGGATGGGGCCGAGGGACCAGAAGGGAGGGAAGGGTCAGACAAAGGGTCAGAGGGGCTGGGTCTCTCGACGTGGCCCATGGTGGCGAACTCCTATGGGATCGCTCCAGAGGGGTCCAACTGTGCAGCAGGGTCCCAAGTGCTACAAACTGTGCTGAGAAAGAAAAGAAAAAAAAATAATACATTGATGTTGAATAGCCCTGGATGAAAACCAAAAACAAGGTTAGACATGTAAACATTGTGACTTCATAAATGCATTGTGGAATATTTACCTTCTGCTCAACATTGTCTCCCGGAGGAACGACAGAGCTCTTGGCTATTTGTAATAGCTCCTGCGTCCTCCAGATCCACTCGGGGCCCACATCTCCTTGTTGAACTCCCTCTTGAAGCGATCCTTGAGTGACCGCCACAGTGTGATTATCCTTTCACCTGTAAAGTGAAAACACAAATTGGTTAAAACACATTCCGTTCTGCAACCTAAAACCCATAACTGTGAATACTTGCACTCTTGAGTCTGCTGCAGAGGTTCGAGGTGCTCCCAGTTGTCCACAATGATAAAACAGACTTGCTTCCAGAGCCAACGGGGGACAAATTGATCAGCATGGCTGCGCAGTCACGCATGTTCCACAGCAGCTCCAGTTCTCGTACCTCTTCAATGAGGCGGTTCACGTCAAGACCGCCTTCCTCTCCATCCGATTCGGAAGCACGCTGTGAAGACTGTTAAAAACTAAACAAACAAAACATTAAACTGCAAACCACATCTAAGTTTAAAAAAAAAAATTACTTACTCCATGCTGACCGCGGCAGCGATTGCGACGCCGACCCTGGGAGCTGCTGGGAGGACCTCAATGGCGCTGGCCAGAATATGCAGCAGACTAGAAACAAAAAAATTATGCTTGATTTAGGCATATGTTTTGTGTATAATGTGATGTATGATGATCTTTTTAATGTGTTAGGTTCACTGTGATGTCTGTAGGAACTGTGAGAAACTTACTGTTAAGCGTCAGGCATCTGCTGGATCTGAAGTGGGGTCTGTGGTCTCCCATTCTGGTCCAGCCAAGGCAGATGCTGCTCAGCTTCACTGTCAATCCCAATGCCTAGCCAGTACACAGAAGGTACAAGCTGTTGCTAGGGTCTTTGTTCCTAGTAGCTTTAAGCATAGGTTACAGAAAGAAACAAGGCTGTCATAGACTAAGTCCAGGATTTCATGCACTGAGCATGCCCGTGATGTGGGGACCGTGATTGGTGATTTGATTTCAGCTGATCCGTGACCTGGCACCGCCTGATTGGCCACGGGTGATGTCACCAATTATGCGGTCTAGGGGCAGGGCTTAGCCTTTAAATAGCTTGACCGCAAGCATGGCGGCGCGGTCAGATCACACATTATAGGTCGTGCATGTGTGCAGACGCTTGTCAGTTTGGGCTCCACGTACTCTTTAGTTTCGCTCTCTGTGACCTGCCGATGCCAGAGTTAACTCGGCTAATTAGCACAGGTCACTCAGGCAGGTTAGTAGATGCTAGGCAGGTAATGAATGTGGTGCAGTCTAGCTCCGACAGAGGGTAGCGATACACCCTGAGCAGACTGCGGGGCGCGTAACCTGGGCATCGCCTGCTATCTGAAAGGAGAGTTGCTTCACAGTCCGGTCTCACACCGGCTGGCAGCACATACGCCCGGCGTGAGTTGCACTCACTTCCTAATGGCTGGTGTGTAGCTTCTGTGCAGTTAACAGAGCTACGTCTACACCAGTACTCAGCACATCTTCCGTGGAGTTAACGGAGATAGTGCAAATCCTTGTCTTTCCTTGTGTGAAGTAACACAGGAGAGATCTTATATTTTGGTTGTCAGTTTTACCCTCGTACCCGAGGGGTGTTTGGCCGCAGTCTCTCAGGCTGCACCGCGGACCTCGGGTTCGGTTGCATTTCATTATCTTATAAAGTTGTTGCAACCGTCCCTTTAACAGTATCTGACCACCAGGGTCTAGCCGACCATGGCTGACAACTAGCAGCTGCAGCGCTACGTTCATCAACTAGAGTCCAAACTTAGGACTTTGGAGCAGGCCGCTCCGGTTGCTGATCTCACTGCGGTAGCTACTCAGGCAGCCTCACAAGCTGCAAGTCTCATACACACTGCTGCGGTGAATGCCGTGGCTGCTGCTAGAGCTCCATTACCCCGTTTTGATCTCCTGGAAAAATTTTCTGGTGACAGCAGATCCTGCAGGGGGTTTATTAATCAGTGCTCAATTCAGTTAGAAATTATGGAGGCACGGTTCCCCTCCAAAAGGGCTAAAGTGGGTTTTGTCATATCATTACTTTCCCACAAGGCCTTTGAGTGGGCTACTCCTCTGTGGGAGCGGAATGACCCAGTAGTGGCTAAAGCTGGTCTCTTTCTTAGAACCATAAAAAGTGTTTTCCTTGGTCCTCAGGTTACGCATGATACGGCTCTTAAGCTTCTTGCGTTGGTACAGGGTTCGGCTTCCGCCAGTCACTATGCCACCCAATTCAGAACCTTAGCGACTGAATTGGATTGTTCGGAACCGTCGCTAATCCGGTGTTCTGGAAGGCTCTGGCTGGGCATATAAAAGATGCTCTAGTTACCAGGGAGATTTCAACCTCTCTGGAAGAGTTAATTACTCTCGCCAACTGAATAGATTTGCATCATTCAGAGCGCCAGTTGGAGCTTGAGGCCTCTAAACCTCGGTTTCGGTTGGTGCCTTCATTCTCTAGACCTATTTCCAGACCCGCGGTTCCCGACACAGAACCTGAGCCTATGGATATATCCCGGACTAGGAGATGGTCGCCTCGTTCCGGTCCTGCACATCTCTTGGAGTACCCCAGTAATAAGGGTTCCAAATGGTCTGGAGAACAAGAGTGTCTAACCACCATTGGAGGAGGTATGTTAGATTCAGGGATTCCTACCTCCAAACTAGTATATGAAGTGACGTTGCTCTTCGAAGCAACTGCAGCTTCTGCCAAGGCATGGGTGGACTCTGGGGCAGATGGCAATTTTTTGTCGTTAACCTTTGCCCAGAGACACGCCATTCCTATGGAGTTACTGCCCAAACCAATGAACATTAGGGTAGTCAACGATTCACTGTTAGACACGCAAATCACTCACCAGTCGATTCCCCTCACTATGTCATTTCTTCAAGGTCACCGGGAGGTTATCTCTTTTCTTATTATTCCTGGTGGATCGGATGAGGTGCTTTTGGGTTTTCCATGGCTACATTTTTACAATCCACGCAATAACTGGAACATTGGGATATTAATTTCGGGGTTGAGAATGGTACTTCTCAGAGTATGATTGCCTCGACCAGGAGGGTACTCTCGGAGCCGCCTATCGACTTGGCCGCTCATCCTGAGCATTACCAGAGCTTTGCGGATGTCGGTCCCAAAAAGGCTGCAGAGACTTTGCCTTCCCATCAACCGTATGACTGTCCAATTGATTTGGTCACCGGCTCAGAGCCTCCTCGTGGTAGGGTTTATCCCCTGTCTGTGGACACGACTGAGGACAATGACGAGCCCAAACTTCGTTCCTCCTGGGAGTATGCGGACGGTGGCACCAGTGACCTTAGACCAGGTTCCACCAGGGAAGACGTTTGTTCCTCCTAATTTGCAAAATGAGGTGCTCTCTTGGGCACATGCCTCTAAGATCGGAGGTCATTTGGGAGTCAAACGTACCACTAAGTTTCTCCAATGGTCGTATTGGTGGTCTTGGTTACCCCAGGACGTTAAGGAATATGTCCAAGCATGTATCTCCTACGCGAGAAATAAATTGTCTCATCATAGATCGGCTGGTCTTCATCTGTTACCAGTGGCAGATAGACCTTGGAAACCTGGGGTCAGAGAGTGGGCTCTGGAGGCGTGGGACGTCTGGGACTATACGCAAAAGGCTATACTGGCCCCCAAGAATCGGATGAGACAGTCGGCTGACACTCATCGCCGTCCTGCTCCCTTATTTTTCTTGGGCGACAGGGTCTGGCTCGCGGCTCGCAATATCAGAGGACGCGAGGAATCTGCTAAGTTTGCCCCGTTTTATTGGTCCTTTCAAACTGTTTGCCCAAATACCGTATATACTCGAGTATATGCCGACCCGAGTATAAGCCGACCCCCCAAATTTTGCCACAAAAAACTGGGAAAACTTATCGACTCGAGTATAAGCCTAGGGTGGAAAATCAGATTATGCCCAACAAGATGCTCCATGTATTGTGCCCCATATGCTGCCCGTGTATTATGCCCCAGAAGATGCTCCATAGATTGTGCCCCATATGCTGCCCATGTATTGTGCCCCCATAGATGCTCCTTAGATTATGCCCCCATAGATGCCCCATGTATTATGCACCCATAGATTGTGCCCCATAGATTATGCCCCTATAGATGCTCCATAGATTATGCCCCATAGATGCTCCATAGATTATGCCCCCATAGATGCTCCACAGATTATGCCCCCATAGATGCTCCACAGATTAAGCCCCCATAGATGCCCCATGTAATATGCCCCCATAGATGCTCCTTAGATTATGCCCCCACAGATGCTCCATGCCATAGATGCTCCTTAGATTATGCCCCCATAGATGCTCCATGTATTATGCCCCCATAGATGCTCCATAGATTATGCCCTCATAGATGCCCCATGTATTATGCCCCGTAGATGCTCCATAGATTATGTCCCCATAGATGCTCCATAGATTATGCCCCCATAGATGCTCCACAGATTATGCCCCGATAGATGCTCCACAGATTATGCCCCATAGATTCTCCATAGATTATCCCCCCATAGATGCTCCACAGATTATGCCCGCATAGATGCTCCTTAGATTATGCCCCCATAGATGCTCCTTAGATTATGCCCCCATAGATGCTCCATGTATTATGCCCACATAGATGCTCCATAGATTATGCCCCCATAGATGCCCCATGTATTATGCCCCCATAGATGCTTCATAGATTATGCCCCCATAGATGCCCCATGTATTATGCCCCCATAGATGCCCCATGTATTATGCCCCCATAGATGCTGCATTGAATAGGTCCCTTATGCTGCCGCAGCTGCTGCTGCTGCTGCTGCAAAAAAGACATACTCACCTCTCATTGCTGGGGGTCGGGTGCCGGTGTCCTGAGCAGGCAGGGACACCGGCGCACTAAGGGGGACAGGTGCCGGTGTCACCGCTCGCTCAGGGCCCCGGGACCTGCGATATTTACCTGTCCCGTTCCACCACTAAGCGCCGCTGTCTTCGGGTCCTCCAGCAGTGAATGATCAGGCAGAGGGTGCGGCGCACAGTAACCACGTCATCGCGCCCTCTGCCTGAACATCGCAGCAAGGGGAGCAGCGGTGGAACCGGACAGGTAAATATCGCTTATACTCACCCTCCCACCGGCGCGTCTCTGCCCTGCTCTTCTCCCGCGGTCTCCGGCGCCAGTGTTCAGCGGTCACGTGGTACCGCTCATTAAAGTCATGAATATGTGCATATTCATGACTTTAATGAGCGGTACCAGTGACAGCTGAACACAGGCGCCGGAGACCGCAGGAGAAGAGCAGAGGCTGCAGAGACCGCGCCGGCGGAGGGGTGAGTATATAGAACAGCTGCGCTCCGCCTCCCCCCTGTATATTACTCGAGTATAAGCCGAGAGGGGGACACCTAAGGATTCACGACACCGTCCATGTGTCGCTCCTTAAACCCATTCGTCTGATGAAATCATCGGAACCCCAACTTGCTTCTGACACCAGGGGTGACGATGTCGAGGTACAGGCGATTGTGGGGTCTAAGATGGTGCGTGGGAAAAAAAAAATTTCTGGTACACTGGAGGGGTTGTGTTTCTGAGGACCGCTCTTGGGAACCCGTGAACCATATTCATACCCCCCAGCTCATTGAGGAATATGAGCGTCAGGTGGGGGGGATAATGTTAGGCATCGGGCGTCTGCTGGATCTGAAGTGGGATCTGAGCCATCAGTGGATTCTGTGGTTTCCCATTCTGGTCCAGATGCTGCTCAGCTTCGCCGTCGATCCCAATGCCTAGCCAGTACACAGAAGGTACAAGCTTTTGCTAGGGTCTTTGTTCCTAGTAGCTTTAAGCATAGGTTACAGAAAGGAACAAGGCTGTCATAGCCTAAGTCCAGGATTTCATGCACTGAGCATGCCCGTGATGTGGTGGACCGTGATTGGTGATTTGGTGTCAGCTGATCCGGTGACCTGGCACCACCTGATTGGCCACGGGCGACGTCACCAATGATGCGGTCTAGGGGTAGGGCTTAGCCTTTAAATAGCTTGACCGCAAGCATGGCGGAGCGGTCGGATCATACATTATAGGTCGTGCATGTGTGCAGACTCTTGTCAGTTTGTTCTCCACGTACTCGTAAGTTTCGCTCTCCGTGACCTGCCGATGCCAGAGTTAACTCGGCTAATTAGCACAGGTCACTCAGGCAGGTTAGTAGATGCTAGGCAGGTAATGAATGTGGTGCAGTCTAGCTCCGACAGAGGGTAGTGATACACCCTGAGCAGACTGCGGGGTGCGTAACCTGGGCATCGCCTGCTATCTGAAAGGAGAGTTGCTTCACAGTCCGGTCGCACACCGGCTGGCAGCACATACGCCCAGCGTGAGTTGCACTCACTTCCTAATGGCTGGTGTGCAGCTTCTGTGCAGTTAACAGAGCTACGTCTACGCCAGTACTCAGCACATCTTCCATGGAGTCAACGGAGATAGTGCAAATCCTTGTCTTTCCTTGTGTGAAGTAACACAGGAGAGATCTTATATTTTGGTTGTCAGTTTTACCCTCGTACCAGAGGGGTGTTCGGCCGCAGTCTCTCAGGCTGCACCGCGGACCCCGGGTTCGGTTGCATTCCATTATTTTATAAAGTTGTTGCAACTGTCCCCTTAACACTTACACTCTGCACGGCCGCTCTGGGCATTTCTCCACCCTGTCCGTCTCCTTCTGGGAGGCCCTCTGCTGCGTCAGCTTCCTGAGAAAACATGATTAATGCATATAGTTTAACCCAAATTTAAACAATAACAAACCAAAAAAAAAAAAATTTAATTACCTCAAATTGCCTACGCTATGAGTGAGGGCTCCCAGAAGAAGACATATTGTCCTGGTGTCTCAAAGTATCTGAAAGTAGAAAGACACTTGTTAGCTACTATACAAATTCTATGTAAAGCTTTATGTCCTTTTATACTTGCATAAGGATTTTACTGGCTGGCCTGGTCCCTGCTGGCTGGCCTGGTCACTGCTGGCTGGCCTGGTCACTGTTTCGATCTGCAAGTATAAAGACACTTGTTAGCAAACATACAAATTATATGTAAAGCTTTATGTCCTTTAATGCTTACATCAGGAGTTTACTGGCTGGCCTGGTCCCTACTGCCTGGCTTGCTCACTGCTGGCTGGCCTGGTTACTGCTGGCTGGCCTGGTCCCTGTTTTTGGATTTGTGACAGCTCTGGCTCTGCTTTAATTTAAACATTGCTTTTTGCTTTCGTACCAGCAAGGGTTAATGTCAGTTTTCCTTGCTGCAAGTTGCTGAGTTGCTAGGTCAGCTGATGTGCATGGTGACCACTCCCACCTTCCTTTAAATAGTCACATGACGCATCAGCTGACTATTAGTTATAGAATTTTCAATGGAGACCAGCCGTGGAGTTGCAGCTCTCTGGTATCTGTGCTGAATCATCTACTTCTGTGAAGTTTGGGGTCCTGTTTCCGTGTCCTCAGCAGTGTGGAGCTTGACAGTGAGCAGTGCCTGGAGCTAAGTTACTTGTGTATTTAGCCTGTCTGTCTTGTGCTTGTCACTACCCCTGTGTTTGTACCATCTGCAGTGGTGAGGCTAACGTTCTTGCCGGCCAGTGCACTAGCCAAGGTTAAGTGAGGTGACAGCTAGGGACTAGGTTCGTAATGGCGGAGGGGGGAGAACTCACATAGGGTGTTAGGGGAGCTTAGGCATCGGCACAGGCTGAGTTAGGAGGTGCCCCATCCCTCATTCCCTACTATTAGGGCTTTCCTCCCCCCTTCTCCCATCCAGTTGTTGGTGTTTGTTGTGCCATCCGTTGGACTGACCCTTCTGGTTGTAACATATTACCATCCGTACCATTCTTCCGGTGAACCTGTGGTGCAAGCAGAAGCTGTGGCTTGCCTGATCCAGACCCTCACGGATGAGTTAATGGAGCTGCTGTCTCAGATGGTGTGGTACAGCAGCTTCAGCAGGTGTCTGGGTTTGTGGTCTTGGTTCATGTCTTGGCTCAGCCGGAACCCAATATGTCTCTTGTTCTCTGGAGAGAGAGATACATTTTTTTCTTTAAAGAAGCCTGTAAGTTATATTTCAGTCTTCACTCTCATTCTTCAGGGAGTATGGAACAGCGTGTGGGGAATATAGTCTCCCTTCTCAAGGGTGATGCCCAATCCTGGGACTTCTCCCTGCCGACCAATTCACCATTTTTTCAGTCGGTGGACGAGTTTTTTGCAGCATTGACACTGGTGTATGGGGATCTTAATAGCTTCTCCCTAGTGGAGTCTTGACTCTGTAAGATAAAGCAGGGGGGCCGACCGGCTGAGGAGTACTGCTCAGAGTTTCGCAGATGGGCCACTGACACGCAGTGGAATGACCCTGTTTTTAGGAGCCTTTTTTTCACGGTCTGTCAGCTAGGCTTCAGGATACTCTGGTGCAGTATGCTAATCTTGGGTCATTGGAATCCTCCATGGCCCTTGCTATTGGTGGATAGACGCCTCAGGGAGAGACATATACCAAATCTACCCCCTGTTCTTTCTAGGGAGGAGGGCGCACTGGTGCAGAAGGACGAACCAATGCAGGTGGTATTTGTCTCAAACTGGGTTGCCTGCGATTCGCCATGGGATGGGGGCATGTTTCTACTGTGGCCTTACGGATCATTACATTAATGTCTGCCCATCTCGCACCAAAGTTGGTAGTTCATCACCAAAGCCACGTTCCCCTGGTCGTATAGAGGGAGGCGTCCGGGGTGTGTACATTTCCTCCACCTTCATGTCTCAGTTTTCCATTTCTGCTGAAGTGGTGGTTGGTGGGGAGACTGAGATGGTACCGGTTCTTGTGGATAGTGGAGTTTGGGTCACTCTGGTGGATTCTCACTTTACTCAGACCCACAGACTGATCGGTAGGATACTGGCGAGACAAATTTCCATTCATGCGATTGACTCTGTCCCTCTTAGCCAGAGGAGTCTGACCCAAGTCATAGACAATATTAACCTGCGTATAGGGACTCTTCATGAAGAGTCCCTGTCATGCTCTGTTTTGGAGGGTATGCCAACTCCCATCGTCTTAGGCTTTCACTGGCTGAAGAGACTCAATCTGGTCATAGATGGGCAGTCTAGGGAATTGTTGAGTTGGGACCTATCTTGTAAAGTTGCCTAGGAGCTACTGTCTGCCATCCTTCTCAAACCTACCCCTTCTTCTCTGAAGGAGGCAGATAAGGTGCTACCGGGGAATAGGGGCAGGATTCAACCCTCACCACAAGTAAACCCTGAGTCTCGGTGTCCTCTCAGGAGAAGGGATCAGGGGAGGAAGGTGGTGCCCTCTGTGTATAGCAATGGTATGAGTTAGGTGACAGGGGGGGAGCCACTGTTGTCTGTTCCTCAGGGAAATTACCGTCTGTTGGCAAACGTATGTGTGGAAATAAACGTTCAGGTCCACACCTGTGCGGGAATGAGAACGTGTGGATGTTCACTAAAAACATCAAATGGAAGTACGCATCTGGGACCTGGAGTACTAGGGTGATTGAGCCATATCAGGTGTTGGCCATTCTCAGCACAGGGACTTATCAGCTGGAGTTACACCCAGTAATGCAGGTACAGAACATATTCCAAAGGTCGTCACTCTGAAGATTCATTGCGCCTCCAGAACCTATATTATTTCCGTCACCTTCGGGCTGCATTTGCCATAAACCTGAGGATCAGGTAACGGCGGAGGTGAATTCTAGTTGGTTGAGGTATCCTCACCATACGTTATTTCCGCTGAGGTCCAGGGTTAAGAGTCCAGAGGCCCCTTGTTGAAAGGGAGGTACTGTCACAATTAGGGTTGAGCATTCCGATACCGAAACCCGAGTCCGATACCTGAAATCCAATGTAAGTCTATGGGAACAAAATATCGGAATATTTTAAATTCTGATATTTTGTTCCCATAGACTTACATTGGATTTCAGGTATCGGACTCGGGTTTCGGTATCGGAATGCTCAACCCTAGTCACAATCCATTTTTGAATGTGTGACAGCTCTGGCTCTGTTTTAATTTAAACATTGTTTTTTTGCTTTCGTACCAGCAAGGTTTAATGTCAGTTTTCCTTGCTGCAAGCTACTGAGTTGCTAGGTCAGCTGATGTGGGTGGTGACATAGTCACATAGCGCATCAGCTGACTGTTGGTAATAGAGATCTCTATGGAGACCAGCCGTGGAGTTGCAGCTGAATCTATCACGGGGAGGATTGCAAGAGAACTCACCAGTGCAATCTCCCGGAAGACGAGTGCAGAAGAAAGCTTCAGGCTCCTAGGAACGCAGGGTGAGCAAGGCAGGAGAGAGATGGTATCAGGGCCTGAATCACCTGACAGTTGAGGGGCGTGGCTTCAGCTCCAGGGAGCTAGAAGTTGAGGGAAAACTCCTAGAAAGGTAACTACGGGACAAAGTTACCCAGGGGCACAGACAGAGACGTAAATCTGAACAAGCCAAGGTCAAAGCACGAGAAGACAGTACAGTATGAAGGATGAGACAGAACGGATAGTCGGGGCCAGGCAGAGGTCAAAACCAAACAGACAGCGAAGGTACAGAAACAAAATCCAACAAGCAGTATCCAGAGATCAGACCGAGTCAAAACCAAAGTATCAGGCAAACCAGAACACAGCACAAACACACTCAGGGGTCAACACACTCTGCCAAGGGCGAAAGTATAACTGATGGGGATTGGAGCTTCCTAGGGCTATAAGAAGCTCTCCCCGAACCAAGGAGAGGCCACAATAATAAGCCCCAGGTGTGCAGGTAAGAGCTTGCACTGGGATCAAAACCTTAACCCCTAGCGTGCAGGTCAACCCTGCACTGGGATCATGACAGAATCATCTACTTCTGTGGAGTTTGGGATCCTGTTTCCGTGTCCTCTGCAGTGTGGAGCTTGAAAGCGAGCGGTGCCTGGAGCTTAGTTACTTGTTTATTTACACTGTCTGTCTCGTGCTTGTCACTATCCCCTGTGTTTTTACCATCTGCAGTGGTGAGGCTAACAACCTTGGCGGTCAGTGCACTAACCAGGGTTATGTGATGTGACAGCTAGGAACCAGGTTCGTGATAGCGGAGGTAGGAATTACCTGCATAGGGCATTAGGAGAGTTTAGAGATAGGCACAGGCTGAGTTAGGAGGTGCCCCATCCATTGTTCCCTACTTTAGGGCCTTCCTCCCCTTTTCCCATCCCTTTGTTGATGTTTGCTGTGTCGTCCGCTGGACTGACACTTGAGGTCGTAACATTATTACCAACCATACCATTCTTCTGGTGAACGTATGGCGCAAGCAGAGGCTTTGGCTCATTTGATCCAGACCCTCACAGATGAGTTAACGGAGCTGTGGTCTCAGGTGGTACACCAGCTTCAGTCGGTGTCTGGGTTCATGGTCTCAGCTCATGTCTTGGCTCAACCGGAACCAAGATATCTCTCCCTGACAGGTTTTCTTGAGGGAGAGATACATTTTTTTCTTTAAAGAGGCCTGTAAGTTATTGTATATTCAGGCTTCTCCCTCATTCTTCAGGGAGTGAGAAACAGCTTGTGGGGATTATAGTCTCCCTTCTCAAGGGTGAACTCCAATCCTGGGCCTTCTCCCTGCTGACTGATTCACCATCTTTGCGGTCGGTGGACGATTTTTCTGCGGCATTGGTGTTGGTGTATGGGGATCCTGATGGCATCTCCCTGGCGGAGTCTTGACTCCATAAGACCAGGCAAGGGGGACTCTCTGTCTCGTGCTTGTCACTACCCCCTGTGTTTGTATCATCTGCAGTGGTGAGGCTACCATTCTTGTCGGCCAGTGCACTAGCCAGGGTTAAGTGAGGTGACAGCTAGGGACCAGGCTTGTGATGGCGGCGGGGGAAGGACCCTCATAGGGCATTAGGGGAGCTTAGGGATGGCACAGGCTGAGTTAGGAGGTGCTCCATCCCTTGTTCCCCACTATTAGGGCCTTCCTCCCCCTTTTCCTAACCCGTTGTCGGTGTTTGTTGTGCCGTCCGCTGGACCAACCCTTGTGGTCATGACTAGTGTTGAGCGATATTGCTCGATATCTAAAAATATCGTATCGAAATTGTATCGCCGATAGCACTAAATATCGTCGATATCCGATTTCGATAACGGAAGTCCCATGTAAGTCTATGGGAACAAAATATCGCAACAAAAAAAACCCTTTCTTTCGTTGTAAACACAAAATATACACACATAGAATACATATATATATATATATACATGTCATTGTGACATATATATACATATATTTATAGTTTATACACTTCTACATAGTAAAATCGACTCTAATTCAATTGCCGGGTAAAGACGTGACATACCCCATAGAAGTCGACGGGCTCGGTGCCGAGTACCCCGAAAACCTCTGGCTCTGTGCGACTCAACTTGGGCGTCACGAACAGGATTCTGTAGCTCGCTATAAGCGAGTCCTGTGTGCCTGAATTGCACTGGTTTTGTGCTTGAGAATTGCTAAAATCATCAGAGAATGTATTTGCCATTTTTCCACCATATCTGCGTCACGACGAGGCACTGGTGAAGAAGAAGGGCGTGCTCTTCGTGGGTGTCACTCACTCAGTGGCGTGAAAACGATGGCCGCCCACTGTAAATGGTACTGCAATGTAACATCGTGCCCCACAGCTCTGGAGTTCCGCCTCCTCATCCTCCTCAGTGGGCGGAAACTAACACGAAGGTCCCGCCTCCCTACAAAAGAGGGGCCCTCTCCAGATATGACACATGTGACTTGGCAGAGATGGCTAATGGACACGACGAGCAGAAGTGGGAAGGGATGGAGCAGTCAGAGCTCTCCCCCCACGGAAGCGACCCGATCGCCACAGAATCACCGTTGGGCACCCGGCCTGTAAACCCTCCTATGCTGCAAGAAGCGGCGGATACCCTAAGAGGCCTGGCCCGGCACCGGGAGGAGGTCGCCAGGATGGAAGCCAGCTGGCGTGCCCTAAAAATAAACTTGGAGCGGCGCCAATCCCTCTTACCTGAAGTGTCTGTACCGGAAGGTGAGGCACCCGTTCTAGTAGAGGAGTCCTTGCAATGTGATCTGGTTGACGTTGTCGCAGTGGAGGCACCCGTTCCTGCAAAAACCGCAGCACCGTCAGCAGCACCCCAGATCCCGCTGTCTGCCCCCGTCGCTGAGACAGAAGAAGCGACACCCGTCCTCATGGAGGAGGCCGCGCAGGCACCAGAGCACTACCTGCCTGTACCGGAACCCCGACTGTCATATGATTTAGAGCCGTCTGCTTCCTCCGCAGGGGAGCGCCGCCAGGACTGGGGGGCGACAGGAGAGCTGCCGCAAACCGGATACTGTAAGCTGCAGTGGAGTGGTGGAGACATGGAGCAACTGGTGGAGGAGAATTACAACCGGCGTCAGGAGGAAGAGTGGAGACGTTGGGAGCGGGAAGCAGAGCGACAAAGGGAGCAGCGAGAAACCCTAAAACTTCGCCAACGTCACCTGGAGAAGGACCGGGCAGATAAGGACCGGATGAGAAAGGATAAAGGAACCCTGAGTGAGCCGCGGCGTAAGGGTGCAGTACGGAGCTTTAAATTGAAAGGTGGTTGGGGCTTCATCAAGGAGCCTGGACTTTATTTAGAAGTCTTTGTGACCCGGTGGGACGTGGAGGCTCACCTCCCAGAAGGACACCCGGGGAGGGACCTGTTGCCAGGAGACTTGGTGACTTACACCCGACACTGGGGTTACAATGGGTGGTACGCCCTAAATGTTACCAGGTGCGACCCCTACTCCCCAGTGTGTCAGGAACCTGTGAGACCCTCGAAGCCTTCAGCCTCCCACATCCAGGCCTCTGCAAAAGTGCCCACCCCACGCCGTAAATCTCCCCAGCCTCCCTCAGTGGTCTCCTCAGCAGCCCCAGCTATGGACATGATAAGTATAGCTGGCCCATACCCGGCGCCTGTTAGGCACCCTGGGGTTCGTACAGTCCGGGACATAGGGCTCCAGACCCGGAGGGAGATGAAAGAGGTGGCCACACAGACCCAGATAGCGGGTCACGACGTCACTGTACAGGCCACATGACGTCATCAGGTCCTGGTGGTCCTTGGTGCCTCGGATGTTTGGCAATCTCAAGAAGAGTACCAGGTGGTACCTGGAAGAGGCCAGCCAAAGAAGTCTAAATAACCCGGACAGGGTCCCAGTATGTAAATAGTTAACTTGTTTATGTACCCGGACGGGTGAATGTTCCTAAAAAAGTTTTTTATTTTAATAAAAAAAAAAAAACACAGTTTTCATTTCTTTTATTACTGTCTCATCCTGCGACGCCATCGATCTCCTGTAAAAAACATAAAAAAAAAAAAAAAAGTATACCACCTGACCGACGCAGTCCATAGTAACGAGTGTCCCACGACGATCCAGCTCTGCTACATCAGAATGACAGGCAGAGCCTGTCATCCCGGCGCAGCACAGCTGATTACCTGCTTCCCCGGCGGTGACGTCATCGGACTGGTTTACGGCCGGGATTACCCTGCAGTCACTGCAGTTATCGCGAAAAACTGCATGTGACCGCCAGGGAGAAGATAATGGCGGCCATCAAGCAGTCCAGGACGTGACCGCCGGAGATCTTCTGCCAGGTAAGTGCCGCTGACTCCTGACAGACCCGACCGACGGACACTCACAGTGACAGTGACAAATCCGATTCCGGTATTCGATAAGACGAAAATATCGAAACGAATTATCGAAAGGCCGATAGAGCTAATATCGGCCGATAGCCGATATTTGCATTATCGTATCGCTCAACACTAGTCATGACAACACCTCTCCATTACTAATCCTATACTCATACTGTAATTTAACACATAGCCAGAATAAAGTCCTTTAATTGAAAGAATGACACAAAAATGAAAAATTTATACTGCATTTTTAAACACCCAATAATTTAGTTTGTCCTGGAGAAACACCTCTTCAAGAAGAGCCGTGACTTACTATTGTGTCATGAGAGATACCTGTTTGTTGGACAAGCTCTGTAAATTTGATGGATGCCTTAACTTTCGGGGCTAGCAGATTAGGAATAGTAGTGATGAACAGGTGTCCATCAATAAAATTCTTGATTAAATTGTATATAATGCATTCTAACAACCTTGACCTGGTACATCTACTACTTTTGTGCCTATTGACTATGGAATCCTACTTCAGAAATTAAAAGCTACTAGAAATTAGCTGTTGATTTTATGGCCGAGGATGCAACCTGTCGCCAGGAGTATAAGTTTTTGGAATAAGAACAATCCCATTTATTTCAATCAAGCAAGTTAACTCTAATCCAACCTAATATCAACACAATAGGTCCAATTTGTGCATTCAAATGTCCACTTCACCATCTTTTCTTCTTTTCAACAGGTCAATGAAGTATTAAATATCATCCAAGGATTGAAAAACGTGTTTAGATAACTATTGTGAAATAAACTGTTTTCAAACTTTTTTTGCTGAATTCTTTTGTATTCTTTTGTATCGCCATGTTCATAACCAAATTGAAACCAGTGACATTTGTTATAATGAGAAAGTTCTGTATAAAACTTCTGAGATGTTTTATACGAATGGCCAAAAAACAAAACCTTCATGTGCTGTACTGGCACACTGCCGAATGAAAGTCTTCAGCTTCTAACTTTTATTGCAACTAAAATTTTTCTTGTATTACATTGCGTAGACCTCTGAACCTAAATGTCTTCTTGAATATTTATTTTTGGACAACTGCATGTATTTTAAAAGGACTTTTCCTGCACTACACTTGTGCACTAAGTTATTTGTGTTAGCAAATCTTTTTTCACTATATAGTCTTCTGCATTTTTTTCTAACTCAGTCAATTTTTTTAAGTGGGACTGCATAGCTGATATTTACGACCAAATATTTTAACATATTTTTGAGGGAAGGCAAAAAGCAAATGTGAACAGAGGATCTGAACATTTACTCTGGGTAGGGTGGGGGAAGAAGGATCCTTTGCTCAGGGGCGCCCTTTCTGAGACAGATCATAGAGCAACTAACAAGGACTGTCAAAGCCCATAATAACTTGCATGGTAGCTATTGCAATTTCTAAGACTAAGCTCAGGTATAAAATGTTTGATTTTAATAGATAACTCCTGCAAACGTAAACCTACACTTATAGAGCTTATACTCATCACTAGTGTTGAGCATTCCGATACCGCAAGTATCGGGTATCGGCCGATATTCGCGTTATCGGAATTCCGATACTTAATTCCGATACTTTTTCCATATCGTATACCGGAATCGGAAGTTCCCATAATTCTTTGAGAGGCAATGTGATTTTAGTCAGCCAATGAGGAATCCTACGAAGTGTGGGCACATCCTGTAATGATGCGGTCATCTTAACTAATGGCATGGCTGTGATTGGCTGCTGAAATGATGTCAGAATGCACTATAAAAGGCGCCGCAGCCATTTTAGCGTCACTGTGCTGTGAACTCAGTTAGGGACAGAACGCTGCTGTGCTGACTCTGAGGGACAGTTAGATATTGCGATTTTGTGTACTACTGTGCTTGAGGCAGGCTAGTTTACCAACCGCTGTGTAAAGCTTCATTTTGCCAGTGTTGTTTTAACAGCTCTGTGCAAGGTGTGTGTGTGACAGTGCAGGTGACGCTGCAGTTTGCTCTGCATCCACCGCTGTTTGTAGGCATCTGCACGTGTCACTTTTTTTTTTTTTTTTTTATTTTATTTAGTGGAATTGGTGCAGCTCCATTATATTAGAAAAAAATCAAATCTATTAGTGTGACGTGCTTCCATCCGTATACAATACATTGGTTGCAAACACTATAGAAGTACAGAAAGGAGCTTTTCACAGATTGTGGACAGTTGTGTTTCAGTGTTCACTTCAGTCTGTGTTTTTTACTTTTTTGAGTGCAGATCACGCTCCAGTTACATGTTCAAGCACTGCTGCTTGTACTCTGCTGAGCGTGTCTCAGTGGCTCATCCTTTTCATTTATCTCCAATTGGTTCTGCTACATTCCATTTAAAATAAATCTAATCTATTAGTGTGACGCGCTTCCATCCGTATACAATACATTGGTTGCAAACACTATAGAAGTACAGAAAGGAGCTTTTCACAGATTGTGGACAGTTGTGTTTCAGTGTTCACTTCAGTCTGTGTTTTTTACTTTTTTGAGTGCAGATCACGCTCCAGTTACATGTTCAAGCACTGCTGCTTGTACTCTGCTGAGCGTGTCTCAGTGGCTCATCCTTTTCATTTATCTCCAATTGGTTCTGCTACATTCCATTTAAAATAAATCTAATCTATTAGTGTGACGCGCTTCCATCCGTATACAATACATTGGTTGCAAACACTATAGAAGTACAGAAAGGAGCTTTTCACAGATTGTGGACAGTTGTGTTTCAGTGTTCACTTCAGTCTGTGTTTTTTACTTTTTTGAGTGCAGATCACGCTCCAGTTACATGTTCAAGCACTGCTGCTTGTACTCTGCTGAGCGTGTCTCAGTGGCTCATCCTTTTCATTTATCTCCAATTGGTTCTGCTACATTCCATTTAAAATAAATCTAATCTATTAGTGTGACGCGCTTCCATCCGTATACAATACATTGGTTGCAAACAATATAGAAGTACACAAACGGGCCTTTCACAGCTACTGAACATGGGTTTTTAATTTTTAACTAAAATATGTATTTTTTCAAATGACACAAATATAAGTAATGTTGAAGAGGAATAGTCCTACATCCATTGTTTGCACAATATTACAGGTGTACATCATGTCCCTTAATCAACAATGTATTATTATATTTACTTGTATGCTTTTATTTAAAAGCCAAGAACACAGAAGGATAACCTTCGCACTGCAGCTGTTGTCAAAGTTCAACCCACATTATGCACTTCCAACATTGCAGCATTTGAGGCATGATGTGAGTTGGATTGGTCAAAGTTATGGAGTGAGAAGGTTCACCATCAGTACCCTATAGCATAAGTATGCTTTTGTGTTAGCATTTGTGTTAGACATGTGGATATCTGCCATAATATGTCACAATTATTTAGTTACAGATTTGTTACCAACACTAATCATTGAATGGTTTTAAATTTGACGTTTCACTTGTTTACAGCTTAGAAATAAGGGTGTAGCCTGATATCTATGTGTAGCACTAGCCACTTTAACATGTCATGTTTTTTTAAACATGTGTAGCTAGGTAGCAGTAATTTTTGCCGGACACACAGCAGGGAACAGCAGGCGTTACTGAACCCCACTATCACTATAGCTTGTGTATTGGTCTGTGGACACGACACTTCTGAGCAGCAACTGGCAGTGTTGTAGCCCAGGGAGTATAGCTCAGGTGGTAGAAAGATGAACATAACAGGAGACATGGAAAACGTTGCCAACCAGTTAGTTAATCTGAAACCGGACAGGCAAATTCAGGCGAGATCCATGCCTAGTTCATTTTCAGAAAAGTAAGCCGTTCTACATTATCGTAGGATAGTCGCATGCAACGGTCTGTTAGTACACCACCTGCAGCAGTAAAGACGCGCTCCGATAATACACTGGCAGCAGATCAAGCCAGCACCTCCAATGCATACTGGCTAAGCTCTGGCCATGTATCCAGCTTAGAGACACAAAACTTGAATGGGGAAGAGCCATCTGGGAGTACACTGAGAGGGCAAGACATGTAGTCTGTCACCATCTTACGGAAATGTTGCCTCCTGCTGACTGGAGCCGTCTCGGATGGTGTAGACATTGGTGGCGCTGCCACAAAACTTCGACACATTTGGAACATACTGTTCTTGCCCTGTGCAGAGGCGCTGCTTGTGCTCCCTCTTGTTGCAGAGCTGTCTCCACTGCCTCGACGCACAGAGCTGCTTTGTAAATCAGTAGCAGCAGCAGTGCTCTCGGCTGGAATGGAGAACATTATGGATTGCACCAGTGTGTCTTGGTACTTCCGCATTTTACGCTCCCGGATCAACGGTGTGATGAGGCTTTGTAAGTTGTCCCGGTAGCGAGGGTCTAGGAGGGTGTACACCCAATAATCAGACGTGGTGTGAATGTGTTCGATGCGGCGGTCGTTTCTCAGCCACTGCAGCATGAAATCAACCATGTGCTGCAGACTCCCAACTGGCCAAGAAACGTTGTCCCCTGCAAGAGGCGTCATCTCCGCCTGCTGTGCATCACCCCACCCTTGGTCTACATACTGACTAGAGCATTGTCTACCTCCCTCTGGAGCGATGTCTTCCTCCTCCATTGACTCCTCCTCATCCTCCTCACAAAGTCCTTCAAATACATATAAATTTACAAAATTTAAAACTCAAAATTTAAAAACTTTGTATCATAATTCTGTAACATCAGTTTATGGAAACACAATAGCATTACAAAAGGATAGACAAAAAATGTACATTATGTGCTTTGTAAATACATTAAAAGTTTGTAATGGTTATGAAAATATAGACAGCGACTCTGGAGGTTCAATTGTTGATACAGCATGGTACTTTGAAAGTCCTCCAGCCCTTTGTGAGGAACCACGTTGCGCTGACTGTCCAGAAGGTGATGGAATTTGTGACTCCTCATCCTCCACCTCTTCCAAAACCTCATGCCTTAGTGCTTGCAGTGTTTTTTGAAGCAGGCAGATAAGGGGGACAGTCAGGCTGACTAGTGCATCATCTGCACTCGCCATCCGCGTTGACTCATCAAACGCACGCAAAACGTGGCAGATATCCTTCATAGAGTTATTCGCCACTCATTACACTGGCAGTGGCTGCCCATTCATTATAGGATCCAATTCTAATTACTGGTTCTCACCAACAAAGCTCTCCACAGCGCAGCACCCCCCTACATCTCCTCCCTTATTTATATTTATCGGCCTAACCGACTGCTGCACTCTGCAAACGACCTTCGACTAACCTCTGCACTAATCCGTACCTCCCACTCCCAACTCCAAGACTTCACCCGCGCTGCGCCAATCCTCTGGAATGCTCTACCCCAAGAAATTAGGACTATCCGCAATTTGGATGGTTTCAGGCGCTCCCTCAAAACACATTTGTTCACAGTGGCCTATCACATTCACTAATCAAAGTCATTCTATGTGTAATTCTGTGTGTGTAGCCCATTCACTATCTCCATGCATCCCTCACTTCCTTAAAATGGCTGGACCATCATTGTAAAAACACCATTGTATATAAACACCTGTACTTTGTATCTCCCACACCTCATTGTAGATTGTAAGCTTTCACCAGCAGGGGCGGCTGATTTTGCTTTAATTATTGTATTGTTAACGTTGTTACTTATGACTCGTGTTTTGAAACTGTTAAACTGTAAAGCACTGCGGAATATTATGGCGCTATATAAATAAATAATATTATTATTCTTATTATAGAGGCCCACTCAGTAGTGGTGAAGTGTGAACGCCGCAAATTGCGAGTTGACTGCGCCTGATGCAGCTGATACTCCATTACTGTTGGCTGCTGCTCACACAACCGCTCCAACATATGTAACGAGGAATTCCACCTGGTGGGTACGTCACATATGATGCGATGTTCATGAAGGTGAAATCTGCGTTGCAGAGCTGCAATCAGCGATCTGGCCATGCTGGAACGTCGCAAGTGAGCGCACTCTAGGCGGACCTTGTGCAGCAGTGCATCAAGATCCGGATAGTCCCTCAAAAAACTCTGCACGACCAAGTTGAGCACATATGACAGACATGGTATGTGAGTGAGGTTGCCAAGGCCCAGAGCTGACACCAGATTTCGGCCATTGTCACACACTACCAAGCCTGCCTGTAGATTCTCTTCCAAAAACCACACGTCGCTCTCCTGCTTTATGGCATTACAGAGCTCCTGCGCTGTGTGGCTAAGATTCCCCATGGAAATTAATTTCAGGATGGCCTGTTGACAACAGGTTAAACGTTCACGGGTCCATGTGGAGGTAGACCGTGACGGCTCCTGCAGCGATGATTCTGAGGAACTGGAATAGGAGGAGGAATCAATGTGTACAGACTTGATTCCTGCAATCCTTGGAGTTGGCAGAACACGTACAGCGCCACTCGCAAGATCAGTACCCGGCTGCACAACATTGACCCAATGGGCAGTGAGGGAAAGGTATTGTCCCTGGCCATGGGTGTTAGAACCCTCTTGTTAGGTTTTGTTTCAGTTTGCTGGTCACATGACCTTTTTTCCCTATTTAGTCTGGCTCCGCCCTTCTGGCTTTGCTTGACTTCATTGTATTATCTACTGTTAAGCTAGCCGGGTGCTTAGGTGCCTTAATCTGTCAGTTTTGCTTGATGTTAGGATCACAAAGTATTTATTTTTCTGTTTAATTATCCATGCTACAATTTATGTTAGGAGGTGTCCACCTTTTCTCACAGTCCCTAGATCTTGTAGGGATTACTCCCTCGCAACTATAGGTCTTCGTTCACACTAGATGAGGACTTTAGCGGGTCTGGTCGCAGGATCAGGTTCCCCGTTACATCGTAGGGATTCAGCTTAGTTGTATTGTAGGGACAGAATTCCCTTCTTTCCTTACTGGTTGTAGCAGATCATAACAATGGGTACTGGTCCACGCATCGGTGGTCAGGTGGACCTTGCTACTGAGGGCTTTTAGTAGCGCATGTTTAATTTTTCCCTCAACATGCTTTTGCAGACCAGGGACGGCTTGCCTGCTGAAATGAAATCGGCTTGGCACATTGTATTGTGGGATTGACAATGATATTCAGTTACGGAAACTGTCTGTCTCCACCAGCCTGAATCACAGCATTTCAAGGGACAGGAGTTTTGCAATGCCAGCATTCAGAGCCTGTGCTCGTGCATGGTTTGCGGAGTATGGCCGTCTTTTATCCCATGCCTGTGCTACCGATGGCTGTTTTGTGGCCTGGGAGTGTGAGGATGACAGGGAACTTGCTGCTGTGTGGAATAACAGTTTGTCTCTGGACAACAGTGGCCGAGGTTCTTCCATGGCGATCCTGTGAGGAAGCATAACCAGCTGTGTGTGAGCTCGATGAAGAGGCTTCAACACAACCTGAAGATGTAGGTGCTGCTGTAGGTTGGCCTACATCTCTAGTGTGTCTTTGTAACTCAACTACGTGCTTTGTCCGCACATGTTTCCACATATTTGTGGTATTGAGGTGACTGACACTTTTAGCTATTTTTAATTTTTAATTACACAGCTTGCATTTCACATAGCAAATATCATGTGCAAGTGTGTGAAAAAAGGACCACGCAGTGCAAGTCCTGGGAGCGCACGTTTTGACTTTTGGAAGACAACTGCTCCGAACAGGTGCCAAACTGGAGGCTACAGGCAACCGAGTCTGCAGCCTACCTCTCCCTCCTGTTTGTACCGTTGGGGCAATGTCTTCCTCTATCTTCCTTCTATCACTAACCATTTCTCTAGGCCTCTCCCAGCTTTCAACCAAAGTACTGGTTCTCACCCACAAAGCTCTCCACAGTGCAGCACCCCTCCTACATCTCCTCCCTCATTTCTATCTATCGGCCTAACCGACTGCTGCGCTCTGCAAACGACTTTCGACTAACCTCTGCACTAATACGTACCTCCCACTCCCGACTCCAAGACTTCTCCTGCTCTACGCCAATCCTCTGGAATGCTGTACCCCAAGAAATTAGGACTATCCACAATTTGCATGGTTTCAGGCGCTCCCTCAAAACACATTTGTTCAGAGCGGCCTATCACATTCACTAATCAAAGTCATTCTATGTATTCTGTGTAAGTGTGTGTGTGTCTCTAGCCCATTCACTATCTCCATCCCTCAGTCCCTTAAGATGGCTGGAACATCATTGTAAATGCACCATTGTATATAAACAGTACACCTATACTTTGTATCTCCCCCATCTCATTGTACATTGTAAGCTGTCACGAGCAGGGGCGACTTATTTAGCTTAAATTATTGTATTGTTAACGTTGTTACTTATGACTTGTGTTCTGAAACTGCTAAACTGTAAAGCGCTGCGGAATATGATGGCGCTATATAAATAAATATTATTATTATTCCTCTGAGCTGCTCCCACCACCTTCCTGTTCTTCATGCCATGTTGGGTCTTGGACCTCATCATCTCCACTACCCTCTTCCAACACCTGCTGTTGGGTGGTCTGGCCAGCACCATGCTCAACAAAAACTGGCACCTGGGTCTCATCATCATCATCAGATGCGTTCTGCGGTGTGCTGACCATCGGCACTGTCTCACCCGCCTCTTCAGATTCAGAGAGACACAGCTGTTGCGCATCACTGCATACTCCCTCTTCTTCACATTACAGAATGCTGCTTGGCTGGGCCCCTGTTTGCAAGCCAATAGATTCTGAGAACAGAAGCAGACACTCAGCTGGCTCCTGTACAGAACTCTCTGACTGCCTGGGCAATTTGCCAGGCGGTGAAGAGACAGATGGTTGCCCAACAGTGCTGTGGTCCTGAGAGGAGGTGGAAGCAATTGAAGTCGATGCATTGGCTGAGATCCAAACAACAACGGCTTCAATTTGTTCTTCCCGCAGCAGGGGGGTACTCCGAGCTCCTACAAAAGTGCGCATAAAGGAACGCTCACGGCCCGGGGAAAACTGGTGGATGCTGTGTCACTGGGGGCCGCAGCAGCCACAGAATCCCCACGTCCTCTCCCTGAAGAAACTCCACGACCACGTGCCTTACTCCCTGCCTTCTTCATCTTGGTAGATTGATAAAGAAAGTCTGAAAAGTTATAAGGTCTAAGTGTGGTTATTCCGCAGAGACTGCAGTGAACACTGCACACAACTGTTCACTACCCAATGCGTCTCAGCAGGAAGGCAGTCTGTGCGTCAAAACAAAGGCACAAGCATACATCCATGTACCCTGTTTATACAGCTATATAAAAAAAAATATGTAGTAGTGACGCACACTTTATTGAGGTACAGTATTACATCGCCATTCACCATCTGTGGCTATGCAGTGTCATCTATATATACCTTATCTATCTGTTGTCATGCTTCCAAGTCGACAGTCAGCCATAAATAGCAATTTTCACTATGCACTATGCACTTTTTAAAGGTTATGTTTGTTAATAAAAATGATTATTGCCACATATTATGAGTATTACATGATGGAAATTGTATAATTTTGTATAAAATATTTAGGGACATTATTCAGCAAATGGAACATTTTAGTAATATCACAGATAACTTGTAATGCTGATGATGTTTTGAAGTCAGACATTCATTGTCTATACAATAAAAATGGTGTACATACTGTTACTTATCCATCATTAATGGATTCAGATATGTACTTGTATGCTTTTATGTACAACCGTATAGCAGATTCCTTAACTAATTTATTTTGTGGTTTGCATTGCTGTTCAACATGTTAATGTATGTGTTTATGTTTGTCAATTCTTTATTTATCTAGATATTAGTTTAAATGAAATCATCATCTTATGGTAGTAAAGGTTATCTTTCTCTTGTTTGAAGTATAGACATTTAAAATTGACAGGTAACAAGGAAATTACTTGATCTAGTATTTAAACATCCTCCTTGACCCTGGGCTCCAACACCGCCAGTTGTTGCTCGGAAGTGCTGTTAGCACAGTCAACACTTGCTCCTGTGTTACTGGGGTTCAGTAACGTCAGCTGGTCCTCGGTTGTGCCATTGGCTCTTTTCCTTCTGCTGCCCCTCCGGGTTCCAGCACAGTCAGCTGGTCCTCGTTACTTGCATTGGCTCTTGTACCTTCTGCTACCCGTCCGGGTTCCAGTACCGTCAACTGGTTCTCCGCAGTGCCTTTGGCCTAGGTGCCTCCATCTCGGTATCCGAGTTCCAGCAACGTCTGCTGGTCCTTGGTAGTGCTTTGGAGCACAGGTACCTCCTGCTTAGTAACCGTGTCCCAGTAACGTCAGCTGGTCCTCGGTTGTGCCATTGGCTCTTTTCCTTCTGCTGCCCCTCCGGGTTCCAGCACAGTCAGCTGGTCCTCGTTACTTGCATTGGCTCTTGTACCTTCTGCTACCCATCCGGGTTCCAGTACCGTCAACTGGTTCTCCGCAGTGCCTTTGGCCTAGGTGCCTCCATCTCGGTATCCGAGTTCCAGCAACGTCTGCTGGTCCTTGGTAGTGCTTTGGAGCACAGGTACCTCCTGCTTAGTAACCGTGTCCCAGTAACATCAGCTGGTACAAGATTGTGCTACAAATACAAGATACGGAACAAGAGACACAAGAACAATAAGCAGAAGATCTAAAAGCAGAAGAACATGAAGTATAAGACCAAAATGAAGAGCAAAATATATGCTCTAAATTCTAAGCAGAAGAAGACTAAGCAGTGTATGGGGGTGAGTCCGTTCCTCCTCGTGGTGCCCCTGGAAAATGCCTGCTGCTGCAGGCTAAACTGAACACGGACAAATACTGTTGTAATTTAAATCTTTTGTGACAGCAAGAACGGAAGGATGAAAAATTCATACTTTGACAGATTACAAGTACAGGATTCTCTGTCACAAATAAGAATATGATGAAGAAGATGAAGCAGAATATGAATAAGAATAATAGTTTAATAAGAAGAATATGAGTAATGTTAACAAAGATGAATAGCAAGAAGTTTAAGAAGAAGATAAAGAAGGTGAAGATGAAGAATAATTTGATGAAAAAGATGATGCTGCAGAAGATTATGAAGGAGAAAGTGTGTGAAAAGTTAAAAAGGTGAAGATGAAGAGCATGGAAGTTGTGTAATATACATATTTGCCAAAATATAAAAAACGTTAACATTGTCAATTTCTTCGTCAATCCGAACATCTTTAAAAAAAAAAAATATTTATGCTATTCCATTTGATTGGGTTAAACATCTATGCCTTTAATGTCTCCTCAACCTTCCCCAATACATTCTACATTACTCTTTCTTGTTTTCCTTCATGTACAATTAACCAACAAGGCAAGAATGGGTTTTTTTTAATTTAGATATTTTGTTCCCATAGACTTACATGGGACTTCCGGTATCGGTATCGGGTATCGCCAATATTTTAGTGATATCGGCGATACCATTCCGATTCCGATACTTTAGGATATCGGAAAGTATCGCTCAACTCTACTCATCACTAGAGTTGAGCGAAACAGGTTGGTCAGATTCATAAGTCGCCTTGTTTTGGGGTGGCGTCATAGTGTCTATAAAAGCCCTGACCGCCGACCGCCATTTTACTTCTGCCGATCTTAACAGTAGGGAGAGGTTGCTGACGCTGTTTATCAGTAGGGAGAAAGTTAGGGCTGGAAAGAGAAGTTCTTATGTGCTTGTGCTGATAGCAATTGTGCTGTACAGTTAGTGTGCAGTGACAGGGGAGGATTTTCTTGTGTGCAGCAGCGCTAGTTATTAGGCTGCCTGATAGCTGTATTGCTGTGTGTACACTGCTGTGCAGACTGCTTTTTACACAGCACTAATACTTTTATTCTTTTTTTCTGCACAGTTACTGAACGTTCATTTTTTCCCACACCGTATAGAGCATTACACTCCTCACACACTACCGTGTACCGGCTGGTGTCATGGACAAATACATGCTGACTATCTGTGTGTGACTCCGGAAATATATACGGAGATTGAAATTTTCCCCTACACTATATACACCTGGTATCTTCTGATACAGTACCTTTTTTCTGCTTTTTGTATTCTGGTCAAATCCATACTGAGTGAGCGTCTGTGTGTGACTCCGGAAATATATACAGAGATTTAAATTTTCCCCTATACTATATACGCCTGGTATCTTCTGATACAGTACCTTTTTTCTGCTGTTTGTATTCTGGTCATATCCATACTGAGTGAGCGTCTGTGTGTGACTCTGGAAATATACACGGAGATTTAAATTTTCCCCTATACTATATACACCTGGTATCTTCTGATACAGTACTTTTTTTCTGCCTTTTGTATTACGGTCAAATCCATACTGAGGGAGAGTCTGTGTGTGACTCCGGAAATATATACGGAGATTTAAATTTTCCCCTACACTATATACACCTGTTATATTCTGATGCAGTACCTTATTTCTGCTTTTTGTATTTTGGTCAAATCCATACTGAGTGAGCGTCTGTGTGTGACTCCGGAAATATATATGGAGATTTAAATTTTCCCCTATACTATATACACCTGTTATATTCTGATGCAGTACCTTATTTCTGCCTTTTGTATTACAGTCAAATCCATACTGAGAGAGCGTCTGTGTGTGACTCCGGAAATATATAACGTAGGCCGCTCACTCTCCTTCACCCATCTGCTTTCCCTTTCTCTGCTTCTTCTCACTGCTGGCGACATATCCCCCAATCCTGGCCCCCCCGCCCCATACATCCCACTAATCCTCACCCCTATACTTCTCACAGTAAGAGAAACTATCGCAATCCCTCACACTTAAAACATGTGCCACTGACCCCTACCCCCCAGCCTCCTCTCTCTGGAGCACTTTGGAACGCCCGCACCGTCTGCAACAAGCTCCACGTGATCCACGATGTCTTTACTTCCCGCAACCTCTCCTTCCTGGCCCTCACTGAGACCTGGCTGACGCCCCCTGACACTGCCTCCCCTGCTGCACTGAGTCATGGTGTCCTCCACTTCACCCACACTCCTCGCTCTGGCAACAGACATGGTGGAGGCATGGGTTTCCTTCTTTCTAATAACTGCTCCTTCAACCCTATCCAACCCCCACCCTCCCTCATCCTGCTTTCCTTTGAGGTTCACTCGGTCTGTATGTACTCTCCCTCTAATTTCAAAATGGCCGTCATATACCGACCACCGGGCTCAGCCACTGCCTTCATTGACCAATTCTCCAGCTGGCTTCTTCACTTTCTCTGCTCTGACATCCCCACCATCATCATGGGTGACTTTAATATCCCTACTGACACCTGCCAGCCAGCAGCCTCCAAACTCCTGTCACTTACTTCATCCTTTGGACTTACTCAGCGGTCCTCCACAGCCACCCACACAGATGGACATACATTAGACCTCATCTTCACCCGCCTCTGTTCCCTATCCAATCTCACAATCTCTCCCCTTCCCCTATCAGACCACCACCTACTCACCTTCTCATCCCTGTCCTCTTCACCTGCCCCCTATGTTCAGCCACTGGCACATCCTCGCAGAAACCTCGCACACCTAGTCATTCACAGACTCTCAGACTCTCTTCTACCTCTGTCCTCCATATCTTCACTCCAAGACACAGACAGCACCACCGCTTTCTATAACACCACCCTCACATCTGCTATAGACTCAGTCGCCCCTCTCACGCATGGCAAAGTGCGACGAATCAATAGGCAACCCTGGCACAACAATCTCACCAAAAAACTTCGACAATCATCCAGGGTCACGGAGCGGCGTTGGAAGAAAACACGCCTGCCAGACGACTTCACTGCTTTCAAACAAGCTACACTTGCCTTCAAAATAGCCCTCACCTCTGCTAAACAGACCTATTTTGCAAACCTTGTATCTTCATTATCCTACAACCCAAAACAACTGTAAAGCACATTCAACTCTCTCCTCCGCCCACCACTGCCACCTCCAACTCCCCTCATCTCTGCCGAGGACTTTGCCACCTACTTCAAAAATAAGATCGACCAAACATGGCAAACCTTTACCGTTCCACCACCCCAACCACTCCATATACCAGACCTCTGTGCTTCCCTACTAACCTCCCTCTCCAACATCACTGAAGGAGAGCTTACGCATCTACTTTTCAAATCACACCTCACCACCTGTGCACTTGACCCCATTGAAAAAGAGAGAAAATCCAGCTCCAGGAATAGTATAAAAAATCATCCTTTTATTGAGGCAATTGTTAAAATACAAAATTCCAGCATGGTGGCTGTACGAGTCTCAGCGGTAAATGAATGAAAACACCGCTAAATGCAGTGACTGCCCACTGAAGCCTGGACGCGCTTCGAGCACCAATTGCACTTACAATCAGAATAGCCTTCAGCATCACACCAAGTGAAATATAACAAGAAAACACAGGTGAAAACAATTAAGGAATAAGAAATAATTAAAAAACACATTGACACTAATAGTGAAGCATGAATTCTTTTCTAAGATTCAAGCCCGCAGGAGTCCAGAGTAGAGCAGTGACCAGCGAGGAGAGGTATTTCATTTTTTAATGTTTGGAGCAATATATGGGGAGCATTATACACTGGATAATTATGTATGGGGCCCATCATACACTTGAGCATCATAGATATTGCCCGTTATAAACCAGTCATGCTGAAGGATGTTGTTGGCAGCAGATCCTTCTCCTTGGCGTCTACAGACTCTGTCATGTCTGTTACATGTGCTGAGTGTGAACCTGCTGCCTGCAACATCCTTCAGCATGACCGGTTTCTCAGTGGGTCAGTAATGGTGTGGGGTGGCAATGCTTTGGAGGGCCACACAGCCCTCCATGTGCTCGCCAGAGGTAGCCTGACTGCCATTAGGTACCGAGATGAGATCCTCAGACCCCTTGTGAGACAATATGCTGGTGCGGTTGGCCCTAGGTTCCTCCTAATGCAGGACAATGCCAGACCTCATGTGGCTGGAGTGTGTCAGCAGTTCCTGCAAGATGAAGGCATTGAAGCTATGGACTGGCCTGCCCGTTCCCCAGACCTTAATCCGATTGAGCACATCTGGGACAGCATGTCTCGCTCCATCCACCAATGTCACGTTGTACTGCAGAATTTCCAGGCGTTGACAGATGCTTTAGTCCAGGTCTGGGAGGAGATCCCTCAGGAGAACATCCGCAACCTCATCAGGAGCATGCCCAGGCGTTGTAGAGAGGTCATACAGGAATGTGGAGGCCACACACAATACTGAGCATCATTTTGACTTGTTTCCACTTTAATTTTGACTTGTTTTGATTTTCATTTTGACTTGTTTCCACTTTCACTTTGGGGGTCTCTCCAAATCCAGGCCTCCATTGGTTCAATAATTTGATTTCCATTAATGATTTTTGTGTGATTATGTTGACAGCACATTTAACTTTGTACACAACAAAATATTCAATGAGAATATTTCATTCATTTAGATTTAGGATGTGTTATTTGAGTGTTCCCTTTATTTTTTTGAGCAGTATATATATATATATATATATATATATAGAAAAAGAGAGAGAAAGACAGAGATTAGATATATACGAGCAGATAGATGATATACAGTTAGGTCCATAAATATTTGGACAGAGACAACATTTATCTAATTTTGGTTCTAGACATTACCACAATGAATTTGAAACAAAACAAATCAGATGCAGTTGAAGTTCAGACTTTCAGCTTTCATTTGAGGGTATCCACATTAAAATTGTATGAAGGGTTTAGGAGTTTCAGCTCCTTAACATGTGCCACCCTGTTTTTAAAGGGACCAAAAGTAATTGGACAGATTAAATAATTGTAAATAAAATGTTCATTTCTAGTACTTGGTTGAAAACCCTTTGTTAGCAATGACTGCCTGAAGTCTTGAACTCATGGACATCACCAGACACTGTGTTTCCTTCTTTTTGATGCTCTGCCAGGCCTTCACCGCGGTGGTTTTCAGTTGTTGTTTGTTTGTGGGCCTTTCTGTCTGAAGTTTAGTCTTTAACAAGTGAAATGCATGTTCAATTGGGTTGAGATCAGGTGACTGACTTGGCCATTCAAGAATATTCCACTTCTTTGCTTTAACCCCTTCAAGACCCAGCCTATTTTGACCTTAAAGACCTTGCCATTTTTTGCAATTCTGACCAGTGTCCCTTTATGAGGTAATAACTCAGGAACGCTTCAACGGATCCTAGCGATTCTGAGATTGTTTTTTCGTGACATATTGGGCTTCATGTTAGTGGTAAATTTAGGTTGATAATTTTTGCGTTTATTTGTGAAAAAAATGGAAATTTGGCGAAAATTTTGAAAATTTCGCAGTTTTCAAATTTTGAATTTTTATTCTGTTAAACCATAGAGTTATGTGACACAAAATACTTAATAAATAACATTTCCCACATGTCTACTTTACATCAGCACAATTTTGGGAACAAAATTTTTTTTTGTTAGGAAGTTATAAGGGTTAAAAGTTGACCAGCGATTTCTCATTTTTACAGCAAAATTTACAAAACCATTTTTTTTAGGGACCACCTCACATTTGAAGTCACTTTGAGGGGTCTATATGGCAGAAAATACCCAAAAGTGACACCTTTATAAAAACTGCACCCCTCAAGCTACTCAAAACTACATTCAAGAAGATTATTAACCCTTCAGGTGCTTCACAGGAACTAAAGCAACGTGGAAGGAAAAAATGGACATTTAATTTTTCCAACAAAAATTTCTTTTAGCATCATTTTTTTTCATTTGTTACATGGGCAACAGGATATAATGGATCCTAAAATTGTTGAGCAATTCTCTGAGTACACAGATACCTCATATGTGTCATAACACTGTATGGGCGCACGGCAGGACTCAGAAGGGAAGGAGCACCATTTGACTTTTTGAATGGAAAATATGCGAATATTTAGCGGTTGCCATGTTGCATTTGGAGAGTCCTTGTGCTAAAGCATGGAAGCTCCCCACAAGTGACCCATTTTGGAAACTAGACACCCTAAGACTAACTAGATGCTTAGTGATCACTTTGAACCCCAGATGCTTCACAAATTGATCTGTAAAAAAAAGAAAGTATTTTTTTTCACAAAAATTTTCTTTTAGCCTCAGTTTTTTCATTTTCACATGGGCCACAGTATAAATTGGATCCTAAAATTTGTTGGGCAATTTCTCCTGAGTACACAGATACCTCATATGTGGTCATAAACCATTGTTTGGGCGCACGGCAGAGCTCAGAAGGGAAGGAGCGCCATTTGACTTTTTGAATGGAAAATATGCTGGAATATTTAGCGGTTGCCATGTCGCATTTGGAGAGTCCCTGTGTGCCTAAACATTGGAGCTCCCCCACAAGTGACCCCATTTTGGAAACTAGACCCCTAAGGAACTTATCTAGATGCATAGTGAGCACTTTGAACCCCCAGGTGCTTCACAAATGATCCTTAAAAAAAAGAAAGTACTTTTTTTCACAAAAAATTTCTTTTAGCCTCAGTTTTTTTCATTTTCACATGGGCAACAGTATAAATTGGATCCTAAAATTTGTTGGGCAATTTCTCCTGAGTACACAGATACCTCATATATGGTCATAAACCACTGTTGGGCGCACGGCAGGGCTCAGAAGGGAAGGAGCGCCATTTGACTTTTTGAATGGAAAATATGCTGGAATATTTAGCGGTTGCCATGTCGCATTTGGAGAGTCCCTGTGTGCCTAAACATTGGAGCTCCCCCACAAGTGACCCCATTTTGGAAACTAGACCCCCTAAGGAACTTATCTAGATGCATAGTGAGCACTTTGAACCCCCAGGTGCTTCACAAATTGATCCTTAAAAAAAAGAAAGTACTTTTTTTTCACAAAAAATTTCTTTTAGCCTCAGTTTTTTTCATTTTCACATGGGCAACAGTATAAATTGGATCCTAAAATTTGTTGGTCAATTTCTCCTGAGTACACAGATACCTCATATGTGGTCATAAACCACTGTATGGGCGCACGGCAGGGCTCAGAAGGGAAGGAGCGCCATTTGACTTTTTGAATGGAAAGTATGCTGGAATATTTAGCGGTTGCCATGTCGCATTTGGAGAGTCCCTGTGTGCCTAAACATTGGAGCTCCCCACAAGTGACCCCATTTTGGAAACTAGACCCCCTAAGGAACTTATCTAGATGCATAGTGAGCACTTTGAACCCCAGGTGCTTCACAAATTGATCCTTAAAAAAAAGAAAGTACTTTTTTTTCACAAAAAATTTCTTTTAGCCTCAGTTTTTTTCATTTTCACATGGGCAACAGTATAAATTGGATCGTAAAATTGTGTGGGCAATTTCTCCTGAGTACACAGATACCTCATATGTGGTCATAAACCACTGTTTGGGCGCACGGCAGGGCTCAGAAGGGAAGGAGCGCCATTTGACTTTTTGAATGGAAAGTATGCTGGAATATTTAGCGGTTGCCATGTCGCATTTGGAGAGTCCCTGTGTGCCTAAACATTGGAGCTCCCCACAAGTGACCCCATTTTGGAAACTAGACCCCCTAAGGAACTTATCTAGATGCATAGTGAGCACTTTGAACCCCCAGGTGCTTCACAAATTGATCCTTAAAAAAAAGAAAGTACTTTTTTTTCACAAAAATTTTCTTTTAGCCTCAGTTTTTTTTCATTTTCACAAGGGCAACAGTATAAATTGGATCCTAAAATGTGTTGGGCAATTTCTCCTGAGTACACAGATACTCATATGTGGTCATAAACCACTGTTTGGGCGCACGGCAGGGCTCAGAAGGGAAGGAGCGCCATTTGACTTTTTGAATGGAAAATATGCTTGAATATTTAGCGGTTGCCATGTCGCATTTGGAGATTTCCTGTGTGCCTAAACATTGGAGCTCCCCCACAAGTGACCCCATTTTGGAAACTAGACGCCCTAAGGATCTTATCTAGATGCATAGTGAGCACTTTGAACCCCCAGGTGCTTCACAGAAGTTTATAGCAAGCCGTGAAAATAAAAAAATCATTTTTTTTCACAAAAATGATTTTTTAGCACTATTTTTTATTTTCACAAGGCTACAGGATAAATTGGACCCAAAAGTTGTTGTCATTATTCCTGAGTACGCTAGTACCCCATATGTGGGGGGGAACCACTGTTTGGGCACACGTCAGGGCTCGGAAGGGATGTAGTGACGCTTTGAAATGCCGACTTGATGGAATGGTCTGCGGGCATCTTGTTACGTTTGCAGAGCCCATGATGTGCCTAAACAGTAGAAACCCCCCCCAAGTGACCCTATTTTGGAAACTAGACCCCGCAAAGAAGTTATCTAGATGTGTGGTGAGCACTTTGAACCCCCAAGGGCTACACAGAAGTTTATAACGCCCGGGCATGAAAATAAAAAAAATCATATTTTTTCCACAATCAGGATCTTTTAGTCCCCAATTTTTTTATTTTCCCAAGGGTAACATGAGAAATTAGACACCAAAAGTTGTTGTCCAATTTGTCCTGAGTACGCTGATACCCCATATGTGGGAGAAAACTACTGTATGGGCACACGTCGGGGCTCGGATGGGAAGTAGTGACGTTTTGAAATTCCCACTTGATGGAATGGTCTTCGGGCGTCATGTTACGTTTGCAGAGTCCCTGATGTGCCTAAACAGTAGAAACTCCCCACAAGTGACCCCATTTTGGAAACTAGATCCCCTAAGGAACTCCTATAGATGTGTGATAAGCACTTTGAATCTCCAAGTCCTTCACAGAAGTTTATAACGCAGAGCCGTGAAAATATAAAATCATTTTTTTTCCACAAAAATAATTTTTTAGTCCCCAATTTTTTTTCCCAATGTTAACAGGAGAAATTAGAACCCCCAAAGTTGTTGTGCAATTTTTCCCGAGTGCGCTGATACCCCATATGTGGGGATAAACCACTGTTGGGCATACGTCGGGGCTTGGAATAAAGGGAGCACTGTTTGACTTTTTGAACGCAAAATTTGCAGGAATCAATGGTGGCGCCATGTCGCGTATGGAGACCCCCTGATGTGCCTAAATAGTGGAAATCCCTCAATTCTAACTCCAACCCTAACCCCAACACACCCCTAACCCCAACCCTAACCCCTACACACACCTAACCCTAATACAAACCCTAACCATAACCCTAACCCCAACACACCCCTAACCCTAATCCCAACTCTAACCATAAACCTAACCACAAGCCTAACCCTAATTCCAACCCTAACCCAAATTCCAGCCCTAACCCTAATTCTAACCTTAACCCTAACCCTAAGGCTGGGTTCATATTGCGTTTTACCAGCCTGTTCAACACGTAGTGTTGACCGGCTGGTAACGGTATAGCATAACGCGATCGCGTTATGCTATACCCGCTAGCGCAGATGAATCAGCAGATGATTCATATGTGCTAGCGGTGACGGAGCCCAGACGCTGCAGCCCGTGTCCGAGGCTCCTTCACTGAATGACGGCACGTCGCGAGGATCCCCAGCAATATCCGCCGCGGATCCGCAGCAAAATCAGCCGCGGATCAGCAGCAATATCCGCCGCGGATCAGCAGCAATATCCGCCGCGGACCAGCAGCAATATCTGCCGCGGATCCGCAGCAGAATCAGCCACGGATCAGCAGCAAAATCCGCCGCGGATCAGCAGCAACATCCGCCGCGGATCAGCAGCAAAATCTGTCGCGGATCACCAGCAATATCGGCCGCGGATCCGCAGCAAAATCCGCCGCGGATCAGCAGCAAAATCCGCCGCGGATCCGCAGCAAAATCCGCCGCGGATCAGCAGCAATATCTTCCGCGGATCAGCAGCAATATCCGGCGCGGTTCAGCAGCAATATCCGCCGCGGATCCGCAGCAAAATCAGCCGCGGATCCGCAGCAAAATCCGCCGCGGATCAGCAGCAAAATCCGCCGTGGATCAGCAGCAAAATCCGCCGCGGATCAGCAGCAAAATCCGCCGTGGACCCGCAGCAAAATCCGCCGCGGACCCGCAGCAAAATCCGCCGCGGACCAGCAGCAAAATCCGCCGCGGATCAGCAGCAAAATCCGCCGCGGACCCGCAGCAATATCCGCCGCGGATCCGCAGCAAAATCAGCTGCGGATCAGCAGCAAAATCCGCTAGGAAAAAAAAAAAATTCTTTATTTTTTTATTTGTCCCTACCTATGATAAAGGGGGGGTTCATTTACTTTTTTTTATTTTGATCACTGTGACAGTTTATCACAGTGATCAAAATAAATTTTTGAACACTGGGGGGGCGCACTGCGCATGCGCCGGCCGGCGGGCGCACTGCGCATGCGCCCGCCATTTTCCAAGATGGCGGTGCCCATGAAGAGGCCCGGGCGGACGCCGGGACCGATCCAGGGACATCGGTGGATCGGTAGAGGTGAGTAGGGGGGTCGGAAGGTTAGGGGGGGAGGGATAGGAAGGTGGGGGCAGCGGAGGCCAGGACGAGGGGAGCTGTTAGTGGCGGCGGTGACCGATCGCCGCCGTGAGTACGTGTGGGGGGGTCAGTGCTCGGTGTCCAGCCATGGCAGATGCTATTGCAGCATCGGCCATGGCTGGATTGTAATATTTCACCAATTAAATTGGTGAAATATTACACATTGCTCTGATTGGCTGTTTCACTTTTAACAGCCAATCAGAGCGATCGTGGCCACGGGGGGGTTAAGAAAACCCCCCTGTGGTGAAGCACAAAGGGTCCTGTAACTGCGGGTCGGGTGACCTTTGAGTGACCCTGGTCTCCCGGCCCGCAGGGACGAGATCCTTTCATGACGCAGGGTATGTGTCATAGGTCGGAATGGCACCGACTTTCATGACGCATACGCTGTGTCAAAGGTCGGGAAGGGGTTAATAAACTCCTGGGTTGCTTTGGCTTTATGTTTTGGGTCATTGTCCATCTGCAGTATGAAACGACGACCAATCAGTTTGGCTGCATTTGGCTGGATCTGAGCACACAGTATGGCTCTGAATACCTCAGAATTCATTCGGCTGTTTCTGTCCTGTGTCACATCATCAATAAACACTAGTGACCCAGTGCCACTGGCAGCCATGCATGCCCAAGCCATCACACTGCTTCCGCCATGTTTTACAGATGATGTGGTATGCTTTGGATCATGAGCTGTACCACGCCTTCGGCATACTTTTCTCTTTCCATCATTCTAGTAGAGGTTGATCTTGGTTTCATCTGTCCAAAGAATGTTCTTCCAGAACTGTGCTGGCTTTTTTAGATGTTTTTTAGCAAAGTCCAGCCTAGCCTTTTTATTCTTGATTCTTATGAGTGGCTTGCACCGTGCAGTGAACCCTCTGTATTTAATTTCATACAGTCTTCTCTTTATGGAAGATTTGGATATTGATACGCCTACCTCCTGGAGAGTGTTGTTCACTTGGTTGGCTGTTGTGAAGTGGTTTCTCTTCACCATGGAGAGTATTCTGCGATCATCCACCACTGTTGTCTTCCGTGGGCGCCCAGGTCTTTTTGCATTGATGAGTTCACCAGTGCTTTCTTTCTTTCTCAGAATGTACCAAACTGTAGATTTTGCCACTCCTAAAGTTGTAGCAATTTCTCGGATGGGTTTTTTCTGTTTTTTGCAGCTTAAGGATAGCTTGTTTCACCTGCATGGAGAGCTCCTTTGACCGCATGTTTCCTTCACAGCTAAACCTTCCAAATGCAAACACCACACCTCAAATCAACACCAGCCCTTTTATCTGCTTAATTGAGAATGATATAATGAAGGGATTGCCCACACCTGTCCATGAAATAGCCTTGGAGTCAATTGTCCAATTACTTTTGGTCCCTTTAAAAACAGGGTGGCACATGTTAAGGAGCTGAAACTCCTAAACCCTTCATCCAATTTTAATGTGGATACCCTCAAATGAAAGCTGAAAGTCTGAACTTCAACTGCATCTGATTTGTTTTGTTTCAAATTCATTGTGGTAATGTCTAGAACCAAAATTAGATAAATGTTGTCTCTGTCCAAATATTTATGGACCTAACTGTACATAGAATTTGTGAGTGACATATATAATCAGGGCGTAGCAGCTTACTGCACATGTATTTTAGTAATAAATAAAACAAATACATTTCTGAAATAATGATGTGGGAACCCCCGACATTTTATTAACCAGCAGAGGGGAAGCTGATGGCTGGGGGCTGATGTTTATAGACAGGGGAGGAGTTAATACTCATAGAGCTTCCTATGCTATTAATATCAGCTAACAGCTGAATTTTAGCCTTTACTGGTTATTAAAATGGAGGACACCAAAAAAATGATGTAGGGTCCCCCTATAAGTAATAACCAGCAAAGGCTAGGCAGACAGCTGCAGGCTGATATTGATAGCCTAGGAATTGGCCATGGAGCTGGGAGCAGAAAGTTATAGAATAACATTAGTAAGAGTGCAGTCCGATATTTCTATTGTATTGCACTTGTCCATTTCTCTCACAAACGAGTATGAGCCCTTAGAAAAAAGTTTCCAAGACATGCATGGGCAGGCCAGTCCATAGCTTCAATGCCTTCATCTTGCAGGAAATGCTGACATACTCCACCCACATGAGGTCTGGCATTGTCCTGCATTAGGAGGAACCCAGGGCCAACTGCACCAGCATATGGTCTCACAAGGGGTCTGAGGATCTCATCTCGGTACCTAATGGCAGTCAGGCTACCTCTGGCGAGCACATGGAGGGCTGTGTGGCCCTCCAAAGAAATGCCACCCCACACCATTACTGACCCACTGTCAAACCGGTCATGCTGAAGGATGTTGCAGGCAAAGGGATACAGAATCCTGCACCCAGAGACCAACAATCAGCAGAGATGTAGTGATTGATGAAAACTCTGTATCGCTCAAATTACAGGAAATTACATTAGTTATTCAACCAGTTATTTAACCTAAGAAGCAAGAACAAGAATCTCAATCACCAAACCCAGACAACGAAAAGGAAAACACTGAAGTGTGGATAAGCTCTGAAGCCACCAAGTAAGACACAGAAGAACCAAGTCAACCTCCAGTCAGGAGATCAGAAAGGTCAAATAAATGTGTCTCAGCTAGATGCCTTTCTTGTATGGTCAGAACACTCTTACTGAACCAGAGCCACAGTCACGGCAAGAGATGCAAAAACTGCCTGTCCATGAGAAGCAGAAGTGAATAAATGCTGCTAATGAAGAGATGGAGTCCCTTCACCAAATCCAGTCATGGGAGCTTACTGAGCTACCACAAGGAAAAAGAGCTATCGGATGTAAGTGGGTCTTGAAGAACAAATATGACTCAGAAGGTAAAGTAGATGGGAGTTTTCTTTTCAACCAAAGTTCTAAAATTTCTGCAATCCTAAACCAGTTTGGAATGTCAGAAGCCAAAGGTATTTCAACACCAATGGATCCGTCTGACTTAAAGTTGGAAGGAGAAGAAGATCGGCTACCCAGCAAGAAGAGTTAGACAAGCAGTGGGGGGCTCTTCTGTACATAGCAACCACAACTCGTCCGGATATCACAGCCACAGTCGGAATTCTCTGCCGAGTGTAAGCACGCCACATCAAAGAGGCTGGAATGCAATTAAGAGAATTCTTCAATATCTTAAAGAAACTCAAAGGCTAAATCTTAACATATCTGCATCAGGAGATCTCACTCTCAGAGGTTATGTGGATGCAGATTGTGCTGGAGATTCAAGTGATCAGAAATCTACTTGTTCAAGTTAGGAGAAAATTCAATTTCTTGGTCCAGCAGAAAACAAGTGTCAGTCACATTATCTGCTACAGAAGCAGAATATATTTCTGCTGCTTATGCAAGTCAAGAAGTAATTTGGTTGAAACAGCTTTTGGAAGATTTCGGCAAGCTATTAGCTCAACCAACAGTTATCTATGAGGACAACCAATGCATTAAACTTGCCAGCAGTGAGAAGATTAGTACAAGCACTAAGCTCATTGGTGTAAAACACCACTTACGTGACTTAATGGAACGTGGTGTACTCGAGTTTGTTTATTGCAAGTCTGGCGAGATGATAGCCAATGTTATGACAATGTTATTATCAAGAGCCAAGTTTGTGCACTTCAGAACCACAATTGGACTAGCAAGATAAATAGTTGTTGAGTGGGGGTGTTGGAATATATTTGGTGCAACAACTCCATTTCTGTCTATGAGTGTTTAGTTGCTAGATTTGTATGCAGTTTATAAAGTTAGAACAAAATAAACTCCCAGAGGCTCACACAGGGAGAACAAGTGACTGTATTTCCTCTTTTCCTGTGTCTGTGTATGAGAGAAGCAGCCTGCTGTAGATGCTACACAGAGAGACACAGAAATGATTTATTCTTGATCTATCAAACTTGTCATATATTGTTTCTGTTTTTCTGTTTGTTCCTGAATAAAGAAGCTCTGTTGTCACACGCTTGGAGAGTATCCTGAATAATCCGCTGCCAACACTGATTTATGACCTTTCTCAGAATCATCCTTACCCCACGAGGCGAGGTCTTGCATGGAGCCCCAGACAGAGGAAGATTGACTGTCATCTTGTGTTTCTTCTATTTTTTAATAATTGTGCCAACAGTTGCTTCCTTCTCATCAAACTGCTTGCCTATTGTCCAGTACCCATCCCATCCTTGTGGTAGTTTACAATTTTCTCCGTGTGTCCTTACACAGCTCTTTGTTGTTGGTCATGGTGGAGTGGTTGGAGTGTGATTGAGTGTGTGGACAGGTGTCTTCTATACAGGTAACAAGTTCAAACAGGTTTAGGTAAAACTGGTAATGAGTGCAGAGTAGGAGGGCCTCTTAAAGAAAAACTAACAGGTCTGTGAGAGCCAGAATTCTTCCTGGTTGATAAATTCTTCCTGGTGAATAAATATTTACTTCATGCAATAAAATGCAATTTAATTATTTTAAAATCATACATTGTGATTTTCTGACTTACATTTTTAGATTATCTCTCAAAGTTGAATTGTACCTACGAAAAAAAATTACAAACCTCTCTATTCTTTGTAGATGGAAAAACTTGCAAAATTGTCAGTTTGTCAAATACTCATTTACTGAAATATTCGTGCTATACAGACTTCTGAACAGAAATGCCCAGTCAGCTAATGGAAGTTTGTATTGTTTGTTCAGTCTGCTCCACACCATCTGTTTCCTTTGTGCCCTGACCTAAAACTATCAGGCTGACTGAGATGAATGTTTTTCTTCTCCTTTATCCTGCTTCTTGTCCTGTCAGGTATGGTGACTAGGGTTGAGCGATACTTTCCGATATCCAAAAGTATCGGAATCGGAATGGTATCGCCGATATCCAAAAAATATCGGCGATACCCGATACCGATACCGGAAGTTCAATGTAAGTCTATGGGAACAAAATATCGAAATTAAAAAAAAACCCATTCTTGCCTTGTTGGTTAATTGTACATGAAGGAAAACAACAAAGAGTAATGTACAATGTATTGTGGAAGGTTGAGGAGACATTAAAGGCATAGATGTTTAACCCAATCAAATGGAATAGCATAAATATTTTTTTTTTTAAAGATGTTCGGATTGACGAAGAAATTGACAATGTTGTTAACGTTTTTTCTATTTTGGCAAATATGTATATTTCACAACTTCCATGCTCTTCACCTTTTTAACTTTTCACACACTTTCTCCTTCATAATCTTCAGCAGCATCATCTTTTTCATCAAATTATTCTTCATCTTCACCTTCTTTATCTTCTTCTTAAACTTCTTGCTATTCATCTTTTTGTTAACATTACTCAGATTCTTCTTATTAAACTATTATTCTTATTCATATTGTACTTCATCTTCTTCATCATATTCTTATTTGTGACAGAGAATCCTGTACTTGTAATCTGTCAAAGTATGAATTTTTCATCCTTCCGTTCTTGCTGTCACAAAAGATTTAAATTACAACAGTATTTGTCCGTGTTCAGTTTAGCCTGCAGCAGCAGGCATTTTCCAGGGGCACCACGAGGAGGAACGGACTCACCCCATACACTGCTTAGTCTTCTTCTGCTTAGAATTTAGAGCATATATTTTGCTCTTCATTTTGGTCTTATACTTCATGTTCTTCTGCTTTTTGATCTTCTGCTTATTGTTCTTAAGTCTCTTGTTCTGTATCTTGTAGTTTGTCTTAACCTTCTTAGTCCTGTTTGGTAATCTTTTATTTCTTCTTTGTGATGGTGTTTAGGCTGGTTGGCTTGATGCTCGTTGTCCTTGTGGTCGTCATCTTCTTCGGGGTGGTCATCAGGGTCGTCGTCTTCATTGTTGGAGATCCAGAGTGATTACCCAAAAAAGCATTGAAAAAATCTTCAATTTGTAAATGTTGCAGAAGGTACAAGAGTCAATGCAAGTAATGAGGACCAGCTGACTGTGCTGGAACCCGGAGGGGCAGCAGAAGGAAAAGAGCCAATGGCACAACCGAGGACCAGCTGACGTTACTGGGACACGGTTACTAAGCAGGAGGTACCTGTGCTCCAAAGCACTACCAAGGACCAGCAGACATTGCTGGAACTCGGATACCGAGATGGAGGCACCTAGGCCAAAGGCACTGCGGAGAACCAGCTGACGGTACTGGAACCCGGACGGGTAGCAGAAGGTACAAGAGCCAATCCAAGTAACGAGGACCAGCTGACTGTGCTGGAACCCGGAGGGGCAGCAGAAGGACAAGAGCCAATGGCACAACCGAGGACCAGCTGACGTTACTGGGACACGGTTACTAAGCAGGAGGTACCTGTGCTCCAAAGCACTACCAAGGACCAGCAGACATTGCTGGAACTCGGATACCGAGATGGAGGCACCTAGGCCAAAGGCACTGCGGAGAACCAGCTGACGGTACTGGAACCCGGACGGGTAGCAGAAGGTACCCATGGAAATTTAAGATGACAGGCCGCGAGCCGGCCGCAGTTACCGAATCCCACAGTACTACAGTGGGTGATTGTCCTATTGTCACAACGGAAACAGCCTTTATTTGCATATCCCGCAGCACACATAGGAAGCACCTAAACTCCAAGCACCATAGAGTCGGCTAACCCGACCGCAACACGACAGGACAACTTATTGGAGGCTAAGTGACGTTTACACTGACAGGAAACAGATGGCGTGCTGTAACCAGTCTGGGCAGGAGTGAGTACCCGTGCCAATGACACTTCCGAGCAACAACTGGCGGTGTTGAAGCCCAGGGATGAGAAGAGAACATGGTGTAGGCAGCAGGACTTTTTGCCGTTCACACAGCAGGGGAACAGCTGACATTACTGAACCCCAGTAACACAGGAGCAAGTGTAGACTGTGCTAACAGCACTTCCGAGCAACAACTGGCGGTGTTGTAGCCCAGGGATGAGAAGAGAACAGGGTGGAGGCAGCAGGACTTTTTGCCGTTCACACAGCAGGGGAACAGCTGACATTACTGAACCCCAGTAACACAGGAGCAAGTGTAGACTGTGCTAACAGCACTTCCGAGCAAGAACTGGCGGTGTTGTAGCCCAGGGATGAGAAGAGAACAGGGTGGAGGCAGCAGGACTTTTTGCCGTACACACAGCAGGGGAACAGCTGACATTACTGAACCCCAGTAACACAGGAGCAAGTGT